>RDPX01000036.1:2881119-2930575 GCA_003991215.1 Morbakka virulenta | reverse complement strand
AGCATCAGTTACTATTCTAATTTTACCATTTTTCCTTCTACATACTACCATTGGTGAACTCCATTCACTACACTGCACTTTCTCTAAAATACCAATGTCCACCAATCTATCTAACTCCGTGCAGGCTGCAACAGCTGTCACTTTTAGTCTTTGGTATAAATATCCAGCCCCAACCTTTCCATTTTGAGGCTTTTATTTGTGTAAAGTCGAACTCACACCCGGTAGCCGGTTTCACCATTCCAAGTCTCATTCATTTTCATTGCTGGCACTTTGGCAAGCATTGGCCTTTATGCAAATTCACCACATAAACTGTGGCACAAGCATAATTTGATCCCGGGACCTCTCGTGTGCTAACGCTCTCTTTTGCTTTTACGCCACCGGTTGGTTAAGGAAACTTGTGTACATATATTTTACATGAACATGTACTGCATGGAGCAAAGTCATACATGTATAGCTATAATAAAGGTTTCAAAAGTGAGAAATTTCAGGCCTTACTTTGCTTGAGATGAAGTAGTCCTTTGTTGGGCTGCTGACATCTCCTACCAAAACATTGACACATTTCCTACCCGAAACATCTGACTCATACACAACCATAAACAGGTTCTTTCCAGCTAAAAGCTCTGTTACACGTTTCGCCTCAGTATTAGCTAGCGACAAAAAATGGGATCTATTGCTAGACTCTGATGGTAGCCGCTGACTCTTGAACTCAAATAAACTCCTCAGTTCAGGATTGTTGAGTTTGTGCAGAGGTATATCGACAGGAAAGCTCTTGTGACCCCAGCAGCCAACTGGTCCCGCAAAGGATTATTTTTAGAAACTAGCTTATACTGCCTGTTTCCTGTTGCTTGTCTCTGTCGATGTTTAGCATTCTCCCTACGCTTCTGCGTACGTCGTACGTCGGTCATGGCTGACAATACTAACGCAAAATTTACAATGCAAGTCTCCTTTGGGAGCAGCCTGAATTTCATCCGGAAACTCAATTACTTAAGACTTGACTTTATGTAGCAAGGAAGTAGATGATTTTGGCATTTCTTAGCATAAAAAGAGTGAGCTGCAAAAATCTTTTTTAATGCAATGACGGTAGTTTTTTAAGTTCTACTTTTTATAGAGCCTTGTCTTTCGTGTCTACAAATTCCATGAATATAAATGTAAGAGAGATTGACACTGTGACATTGAATTGTTCAAATTACAACTCAAATGAGTTGATGGTCACATGCAGAGTAGTTTAAACACTGGCTTTTTTCATGAACTTTCCGCATAAGAAATGCATACAGCAGGCCAGCTAGATCGTGGTACCATACGCTCACGTTGATCCATACACACAAGTATAGTGGACTTAAAAGCTAGACGATTGACACTTTGAAAGGTTATCTGGTGCTAACATCTACTAGGTTTACGCACACGTGTGGCCTGCAATTTCGAAGACAGAGATTTCGGGTGGCTCATGAAAACTAGGATATTCTTAACTTGAACCCAACTGAGACAACATCGCGAACAAATGTAAAGAAAAAAGAAAAACGTATCAAATGGAGTAGAGATGATTATAAGGAAGTAATTTATTCCTACTATCTGGCATTAGAAAACCTATCTGAAATCAGCTGCACATTAAGAACTTTTAAAATATGGAGAGCGCGTAATGAAAATATTATACCGTATTTTGATGCAATTAGACTAGCAAATGTTCGTCGTGACATCAAAAAAAATAAAAGACTCACTGATATAGAATCAAACCTGATTAAAGAAACTGTCCGTGCTGAAAATTTAGAGAACTCATTAAATAGTGCAGAGAATTTAATTGAAGATAATGTTGAGGTACTAGAAAATGTGAATGGAGATGTGTTTAACGGTCAATTATTTAATTTAATTCACCAGACACACTTCAATAAAAATCAACCAGATGACAATTAATTGGATAGATTTCATGTTTTCTTTGAAGTTAGATTTTGATCATCTCACTTCAGGGAATAGTCTCCATTTGTTGGTGTTCATTACCTGTGACTTCTTGAATACAAAATGTCCTATGAAAAAGGAAAAAAGCAAATCTTGCAACAAATGTCGGATGTTATCAGACAATCAGAACCTGAAAAAAGTTCTCGTAATCTCGCTGATATTTTTGGTGTCGGNTTAAGAACTTTTAAAATATGGAGAGCGCGTAATGAAAATATTATACCGTATTTTGATGCAATTAGACTAGCAAATGTTCGTCGTGACATCAAAAAAAATAAAAGACTCACTGATATAGAATCAAACCTGATTAAAGAAACTGTCCGTGCTGAAAATTTAGAGAACTCATTAAATAGTGCAGAGAATTTAATTGAAGATAATGTTGAGGTACTAGAAAATGTGAATGGAGATGTTAGGGAAGTAAATGAAAATACAAGAGTGAACTACCGACAAATGATTTTATTGAAGCAGGTATGAATGTGCCATTTACTGAGTTGGAACTTAGTCATATTGAACGGATACACTCTAACGTACTCGAAGTATATGCTAAAGTTAAGTTTACAGAAATGAGTGATAGGGAATCCCTTCCAAAAAGTCAAAACAGCAAAAAGAACAATAAGAACAAAAGAATGGGTAATGAGGCACCAAAGATGATTTTAGAACTGAAAGACCCTGACTCAGACCCAACTGACTTAAACCAATTAATATATGCAACTGTGAAAACTATTACCTCTGAATGTGGAATAAAGATAAAGAAAAGTAGACAATATGTATGAAAAAAGCCTAAATGGAGGGTTAAATTGGAAAGCGAAATAAAATGCATGCGAAGGGAACTTTCTGTGTTATCGGAACTTCATGGAGGAAAAAATGTTAAAAGTAGAATATGTCGCAAACTCAAAAGGAAATATACCATAAGATAAATAGGGAAAATACAAGTGAAGTCAAGGAGACTGTAAAGCAGAAGATGCAGAAGAAAGTGAAAAGCATGCAAAGGTTTGAAAAAAGAGTAAACTTCTATAGATAAAATAACACTTTTAAGACAAACCCCAAGAAGTTATATAGGGAAGTAGGTAAAGAAGGAATTAAAATTATTGAAGCACCGGAGATTGAAGAAGTGGAACAGTTTTGGAAGAACATCTGAAATAAGGAACAGCCTCATTATGAAGAAGTTGAATGAATTAAAGAAGTTGAATCATCAAATGCAGACATTCATTTACAGGAATGGAACAATATTACAATTGAGGAGGTCAAGAGTGCCCTGAGTAAGGCATAGAAATGGAAATTTCCAGGTGTTGATAAAGTCAATAATTTCTGGTTGAATTGTCTTGACTCATCTCATGAAGTTATGGCCCAACCACTTTCACAATTCCTCGGCAACCCCGAAAAGTGTCCACAGTGGCTTTCTGAAGGCACCACATATCTATTACCGAAAACCAACGAGATAAAAAAACAAAAAACTACAGACCAATTACCTGTTTAAGTACTACATACAAATTACTTACCTCAATTCTTAC
Source organism: Morbakka virulenta (assembly GCA_003991215.1). Lineage (NCBI taxonomy): Eukaryota > Metazoa > Cnidaria > Cubozoa > Carybdeida > Carukiidae > Morbakka > Morbakka virulenta. Next base: position 2,927,117 of record RDPX01000036.1, on the reverse strand, counting down.
CGATCGAACTTTTTCCTTTCTTGAAGCAAATAACTTATTTCCTGAAGAGCAAAAAGGCTGTAAACGTGGGTCCTATGAGTGTAGAGATCAGCTATTCACAGACAAGGTGGTTTTGGAAAACTGTAAATCGAAGCGTAGAAACCTAAGTGTAGCATGGATCGATTACAGGAAGGCTTTTGACAGCGTTCCACATAGCTGCATTTTGAAATCACTTGGGCTGTGCAAAGTCTCTCCAGTAATCGTCAATTTCATACGAAGTATCATGAGGATGTGGAAAACAGCTCCCTCTTTAAGCCATGAAAACGGAATTCTTAAATACCATCGCATTAACATAAATTGTGGTATCTTCCAAGGAGACTCTTTGTCTCCCCTTCTCTTCTGTATCGCCCTTTTCCCACTCTCAAAACTGCCCAATGCAACAGGTTATGGATACAAAATTAATGGTAAAGTTTTAGATCACTTATTTTATATGGACGATGTAAAGTTGTTTGGAAAGAATGATAGTGAACTTGAAGGGCTATTGCAAAATGTAAAGACTTTCAGTAATGACATCAATATGTCATTCGGATTGGATAAATATGCTAAAGCAATCTTTAAGAAAGGAAAAGTAGTACATTCAAGTAACATAGAATTAGACGATCATAAAACCATTAAAGAACGTGAACCTGGAGAAATATATAAATACTTGGGTACTAATGAAAGTGACACAATTCAACACAACAGTATGAAAGAGAAAGTTAAAAAGGAGTTCTACAGAAGGGTTAGATATATTTTTAAAATGGAGCGTAATTCTAACAATAAAATAGAAGCAACAAATACACTGGCAATTCCAGTCGTTTCATATAGCTTTAATGTAATCAATTGGTCTTTAAGCGAGACCCGGAAAATGGATACGAAAGTAACAAAGTTTATGACAATGTACCGAATGCAACACCCGAAAGCTGACGTGGGTAGGCTGTATATCCCTAGGAAAAATGGAGGAAGAGGAATGATGCAATTGGAACTGAACTACAAAACTACGACAATAGGACTATGTAGATATCTTGAATCAACCTCGGATTGGATGTTAAAATTGTTCCTTGCTCATGAACATGCGAAAAGAGCCCACTCTATCACTAACGAAGGTAGAAAGTTCATAGCAGAATTTAAGGTTGACCACGTTGTATGCGAGGAGAGTACGCCTTGCACCCAACAGGCTAAGATGGTAAAGCAAACGGCAAAAAATGAAAGAATAAGAAACATAAATCTAAATTAGAAAAACAAACCCCTCTGTGGCCAATATCCAACGCGAATCGATGATACTGATGTAGATAAGAAACTCACACATCAGTGGTTACGTAGTGCGGGACTAAAAGCTGAAACGGAGGGATTTTTACTGGCTGCGCAAGATCGAAGTCTTCCTTCAAAGTATTCCAAGCAGAAATCCTTCATAACGGTGCAAACCCTAATTGTCGGTTTTGCGACTCTTCCAGAGAAACAATAGATCATATAGTTTCTGGATGTCCAATCTTAACACCAATTGCATGATCGAGTTGGACAATATATCCACTGGAAGGCTTGTCAACACTTTGGTCTCCCATACGGGACTAATTGGTATGAACATAAACCTGACCCTGTTACAGAAAATGAAAGAAGTACAATTTTATGGGACTTTGGGATCCATACAGACAGGACCATTCAGACCAACCGTCCCGATATCATAATTAAAGATCACAATAAAAAGACATGTTTGCTAATAGATATGACTGTACAAACTGATAAGAAAGTTTCGGTTAAAGAATTTGAAAAACTCGCAAAGTATAAAGACTTGCAACTTGAAGTTGAAAAAATGTGGAAAATGAAAACCACTATTGTACCGGTGGCAATAGGTGCTTTAGGTGCTATAAACAAAAACGTAGAAAAACATATTGCAATGCTGCCTGGAACAAACTCACCCGCCGAAATACAAAAATTGTGCTTAATGGGACAGCACATATACTACGAAAAGCATTATAATTATAAAATTACCTTTTTACTATACAATTATATTATCTGATATATAAATATTTGTTGTCTGAAGCCAGCCTTTCCATTTCCTTAGGTCTCTGTGTGAGACCCGGAGTGGAATTGGATACAGCCACAGAGAAAAGTAAAACCATAATATTAATAATAATAATTAAAAAATCATAGAAAGATTTATTGCAATGAGGGACAGCAAAAGCATGCGAATGAAGACATTGAGAGAAAGGAATCACATGAGATGCAACAAACTCGTGTGTTACCAACGAGGAAAGCACATCAAAACACTTTCCATGATAATATCTATAGAAACGACTAAGGCAAGCCTCATTCCTCGACAACAAAAAGGTTGATGAGCTGTAGCAAGATTTGGACATAGCATGTGGCAAACACGTGTCTAAAAACAGTATTTCAATAAGTTCCATGCTTCTTGCCGTAACACTCGATAAGCTTTGTGTTTCCTTGCCATGCAGGAGTAAGATCTGGAAAAACAGGTAAGAATGGCGATGACTTTTTACTAAATGCTTCTTTTGCCTTTGGAATATTTATCTGTATCTATACATAAGGTCTGCATTCAAAGAGAAATTCTTCGAAGTCGATTAAACTAATTTACCTGTTTTATCTAAAAATGAGTTCACATTATCCGAGCAAAACCCGCTTACAAAGCAAAGCTCCGACAGTATTTACTATAAATAATGACTTTCCTGATGTAAGTCCAAGTGTTTGCAAAATATGCATTTAACTTTAGTTGAGAGCTACACTTATCAGCATTACGGACGAGAATAAAAAATCTTACTGTACACAGTGTAAAATTGTTAGTCAGGGGGGAGGAAGAGAGGAAGACCAAGGAGACGCTACATGGATGTAATAAAAGAGGACATGAGGGGACTGGGAGTGAGAAAGGAAGATGCTGCCAACCGCAGCAAATGGAGGCGTATAATTCGCTGTGGCAACCGCTAAAAGGGAGCAGCCGAAAGATAAAGATTAAAGAAGAAGTTGAGTTTTCTTTCACGACTTTTGATCTACGGAACATAAATTCCTAGGTTATCAACAGCATGGAGAAAATGTAAACAACATTTCTATTTAGATGAGAAAAAGAAAGCTAACGCTTTTTCTTTATGAAAATAATTTTGTCTTTACATGCGTTGTCAGGTATCCTGGGACGAGCAAAATACAACTATTGAGTGTCATATATCACAATGAGACAATGTACCAAGAGTGAAAAACTATAACTACCACTGATACTGGAATAACTCAAATAATTTTCATTCATAGAAGGGTTCAGCTTTATGTTTTCCCCTGTGTTTAACGGTCAATTATTTAATTTAATTCACCAGACACACTTCAATAAAAAACAACCAGATGACAATTAATTGGATAGATTTCATGTTTTCTTTGAAGTTAGATTTTGATCATCTCACTTCAGGGAATAGTCTCCATTTGTTGGTGTTCATTACCTGTGACTTCTTGAATACCAAATGTCCTATGAAAAAGGAAAAAAGCAAATCTTGCAACAAATGTCGGATGTTATCAGACAATCAGAACCTGAAAAAAGTTCTCGTAATCTCGCTGATATTTTTGGTGTCGGTCGCACCCAGCTTCAATATATCGAAAAGAATAAGGCGAGATTTAAAAGAAACTTTGGCGAGAATGCGCCTGCCAACATTATATTCGTTATATTTAAAAGCGTGAATGAATTTTGGAATTATGGAGGATTATTTGACAAAACATCCTTTTCATGGATAATGTGACACTTTAAAACCTGCCTGACAACACAACTTCAAAGTTGCAAACGATAGATCAAGGCATAATTCAAGCCTTGAACCTGAAATACAGAAAGAAACAACTGTGCTGCATCATTCAGAATATGGCTATCGACAGAACCAAGGTAGGTTCTGACTTTTTAAAAGAAATTAATGTTAGTCACGCATTTATTAGTGTGCCGAAGCGGGAGGATGTTGTGGATTCCAAGACCGTAAAATGTTTTCAGAGATGCAATATGGTCCCAGCTACCGAAATCACCACTAAAGAAATGAAAATCACCACTTATACTGATTCCCCAGGTACTGAAAATGCAATAAATGATGATGTTAGTGAGGGGGAAGCGAGATTCCGGTGGCGTTGTTTGGATGTGAAATCCAGGAAGTACTAGACACGGAAAAATATACAACTACTTGTGAGACCGAGACTACGAATTGGAGATTCCAGTACAGGAATTATTCCAAATGTTTTGCGGGGAGCATGTTCCAGATGATAGCCGCGATGACGAGCCGGCCGCTGAAGAAATACTGAATTCATGTATTACACTGGAAACTGCAGCATCCTAATGAAATCAGTTGGTCGCATTTGCTTTTGAACATGGATTCACTGAAAATTCACTGTTTTCAAGGCGAAGGATGTAATCATTAAACCTGTTGTTGCCAAAAGACATCCGATGCAGAGAAAGGTAACTGACTATTTTCCATCTTTGTAGCTTTAAAAGTTTGTCATTAAAAGTATTGTTATAAAAACACTTTATTACTATTTTGCTCACATTCTCTTAACTATTAGACACAAGAAAATGTCATAAAAATTTTTTCCTTTTATGTCGGACCTGTATAGAACGACTCCTCTATAATGGCCAAAATTAGTCAGTCCCTTGGGTTACCGTTATGAGCAGGCTACACTGTACAATCATTTGTACGAAAATTTTGAACCTCTTTTAGACTGGAGAATATTTTCTAGCCATTTCGCTATCCAGAACTCCCGATACTCAGTCATCCGTTTGAATAGCAAACCATATAAAACATATATTCATAAAAAGGCTAGAAAAAACTGTTGTTTAATAAAACATCTCACTGGTCGAAAGGGTTGTTAATTAATAGGCAGTTGGTATTTAACCGTCAGACGGCTAAACAGACACTTCGTAATTAATATTTGCAGGTATTCTTTCTTTTTTTTTCACAAACGTTTCCTTGATAGTCCTATACACAAAATGCAATACCTTTCTGAGTGAAGGCAGTAAGTTATTTACATTCCCATAATAACTTAATGTGTATCATATTATGCTACAGTTAAATGCTGTCTGTTTTTTGTCCGCCTAAAAATAACCCTTGAGAAACTTAGCCTTGTCGAATTCGAGATTACAGATGTCAGAAATAACAAAGAGAAAAAAGTAAAATTGCAAGGTAAGTGTAAAGGTAAGTGTAAAATCAGACTAAAGACAGCTTTAACAGGTGGTGGGTCACCATCAACCCTAAATGTCTTTGTGGTGCAGTTAACCAGTCATTCGAAGGTATATTAAAATGGTGCCCTTTGGACTCATAGTGTTCCGATAAAGACATAAGAGCTTCAAGTAGCATTATCCAGGAATGATTAGCAATTTGTTTCACAAGGTATGACGATAACGAAATTTTGCTATGCATAAATCAACTTGTAGATATTGAGAATTATTAAAACTGGTTTTGTTAAAATTCCCTCAGCGAAGAAAAGAACTTTTTATGTGTGTTAGTAAAAGCAATTTATTGTAATGTTGTTGTTTAGATTTTAAAAGTTGCTGACAAACAGCCACGCAGGGTAGTAGTGAAGTTTTCTTTTCATTTGTTTTAGTTGCTGAAAACAGTAGAAGTGTTGGGAAGTACTGAATAATATATTATCAAGATTTGTGAGTGTATATTATTGTGGCTATTCTTGTCTACACGAAAAAGTACTCATGCTTAATATTTTTCTTGGCCATAAAATTCCACAGCTTTCCACAACAACTGACTGCCTTTTATAAATATTGTTGCTTAATTCTCATACTAATATTCAGGGCAAAATCTCTATTCCTGGGGGACATTCCTCCTCTATCTTATCCCTCATATTAGCTGAATCTCAAATCTAAACTCTTCTGACTGTTCACCTTTTGACGAGTTTTGCACGGCATTTATGGTAATATTTATTTCTGTTACTTTCTAACTGGCGACGCCATGAAATTGGCAACCCCATTGTTGACTTTCATGGCATTTTGCATGGAAATAGACAAAGTGTATTCCTTATTGCAATCTGAAGTAAAAATCTGCGGTGAGCTACAATGTTTTTTTATTTTATTTCAAAATCAAGTCAAAACAACATAACCATCGATGTAAGGCGTAGGAGACCAACAGTGCTCTCGACAGAACTTACTATGATTCAAATATTTATGAGATAGAAAAAAAATTAAGAACTGTTGTTACATTTATCAGCATTCATGTATTGCTTCGATTTTAGATGGACTAATTTAGCCAGATGTAAGAAGGTAGTGAAAGTTTCTTTCACACAAACACTTGATGGGCCTTTAAAAAGTAAACAGTAATGGATAACTTGCGACTTTAGCACAAATGAGATATTTTATTGTATTTTGCGAGTGATTTTCTTCTGCAGCTTACTGAGATGTTTTGGAAGTAGCTTAATTAATGTCTTCCTATGAGAATTTCATCTCAGTCAGGTTTATCCAAATTTGGCTTATTTTGGCAGGCCTAAATGCATATTTCGTTTACTTTTGTATAATAGAATAAAATAAAAACCTCCAATTATCTTTTAAACTTTAAATCTTCACGAAATAATCATACCGCAACTTGCTGATAGAGGATTGAAATGAATGCTGTCTGTTCCTTGGGTTTTTTTTATCTACAAATAAAGTTGAAAAATCACATAGACACATATTTATATATCTATATATTGACAGTTGAACAATCATATTTTAGCTCATTTTTATTATATGCATATGAGCTAAAAAAAATATGATTGTTCAACTGTCAAGTTCATATTATAAGTTGAAGTTCGTAGATAGCAGCCACTGTCGAAGTTCTTCGTTCACAGTTTGCAGGTCCCTTTGATGGCCAATGGTTCTGCAGTGTTGCATGTGTTCTGGTGTTTTCCTTTCCCCACTTATGCACTGGTTGTTCTTGGGTAGCGTAATTCTGTACACGAAGTCAGCATTATTTCTGTGGTCTGACCTCAAATTGTTAAGCAAAACTCAGGGCGCCCGAGGTAGATCGTGCCCTGGAAGGTCAGTTGACGGCTCTGGTATGTACTGCTTCAATCTGTACTCAGTACTGTTCCACACGTTCTGCCACTTCTCTGCTGTCCACAACTCTGGAGAGCTACCGTTTGCAACACGTGCAATGTTTTGCATTCTTGTGGATAGAGGACGTCTGGGTAAGAGCCTTTGTAGGGCCTGTCTGTGAGCAGTTGCTATGGGGTAGAGTAGGCGAGGTGAACTATTGAGTGCTCTGATGACGTTCTAAGGAATGATGTTTTCTCTCCTCAAGTCAGGTGGGTGAATTCCTGGGAGAATGGGGAGCAAAAAAAGAGGCGTAGAGCGGATGCAGCAAGTGATATTGCGCATGCTGTCACTAAAGGTAGATGTTTCACATGCCAGTTACAACACCAACCAGGGGCACAGTACTCGCCAGTAGAGTTACAGAGAGACAATGCAGACGTTCTGACAACATCAAATGAAGCACCCCAACGATTGCTTTCAAGGAGATGAAGTAGATTTTACCCAGCGCAAATTTTCGCTGAGGTTTTCTGAAGTTGTTCCTTGCATGTTAACGATCGGTCAAGTATTACACCAAAGTAAGTCGGATTCCTCTCGAATTGTATAGTGGTTGCACCGACTGTAACATTGAGTCTGCGATGAACTTGCCTGTTTGCTAAATGGAACACACTTGAAACATTTTTGGTTGTGTTAAGCTTTAGCCTCCAGAAATGGAAGTACTACTTTAGTTCATTTAGATGTTCTGACAAGACCTTTTCAATGGTCTCGAATTACTTTGACAGGTACAGAAGGGCTATTTCATCTGCATATATGTACCTCTTGCTAATGCAGGTAGGGAGGTAAGCTGTATATATGTTAAATAGAATCGATGCAAACAATAACCTTTGTGGTATGTCATTGATAAGTCGACGAGGCTTCAATTTCTCATGAGCAAGGTGCAGGGTAAATCCACCATTACTGATCATTTTCATGATAATTCTGGCCATTTCCTTGGTAGGAATGAACTGTAGCAGCGTAATTATTAGCCCTCAATGCCACATGGTGTCATAAGTGGCCGAGAGCTCCACAGAAACAATTCCCTTCTTTTCCTTGGCAAGGAAAGCGAATTCTATGTCTTCCGTAAGAAGTCATACCTGATCGAGGGTAGTTCTTCCCCGGTCGAATTCCAACTTGTGCTGGAGTTAGTTGCGAGTCAATAATGCCTTTGATTCGGTTGTATATCAGGCGTTCCATAATCTTAAAACCTATGCAGAGGACGCTTACGGCCTGTAATGGGATTGTTTGAAGGCTCACGTGGATTAAGAATGGCAACGACCTTCACTTTTCTCCAAACCTTTGGGAGTTCCTTTATCGAAGACAGGTGGAGTAAAACGAGGCTAGCCCTTCGACACATTTGTCGTGGAGGGGGTGTAGAACTAAAGATGAAGCAAGTCAGGGACTGGACTTTTACCGGACTTCTGGAACTGTAAGGCAGTCCTCAGTCCCTCTACTGTAAAGGGAGAATAGAGGTCTTGACCGGGATAAGGGATGTGCCTTGGTTCCTTGAGCTTCCTGTAAACCTCTCTAGTAAAAGCCTTGCCAAGCTCCTTATGTGTCTTGTTGTTGACAAAACATTTTGAAATTGTGTTAGCTGAGACGGCATTCCTAGAGGTTGTTTGCCTCTTCCTACTAGCCAGCTGAGGGAGTTTTAACCAAGCTTTCCTGCTAGAGTACGTCATATCAATTCTGGTTACAGCAGAGATCCAAGAATCCCAACGGCGATTGTTGATATGATCAAACAAATTCCTTGCTTCTACCTCTTTTTTTATCCAGGGTAGTGGCTTGGGCGTGTACTTCAGCAAGGTTGTCACAGTGACAATCACAGCATGGAACAAGTCTTTNTGACAAAACATTTTGAAATTGTGTTAGCTGAGACGGCATTCCTAGAGGTTGTTTGCCTCTTCCTACTAGCCAGCTGAGGGAGTTTTAACCAAGCTTTCCTGCTAGAGTACGTCATATCAATTCTGGTTACAGCAGAGATCCAAGAATCCCAACGGCGATTGTTGATATGATCAAACAAATTCCTTGCTTCTACCTCTTTTTTTATCCAGGGTAGTGGCTTGGGCGTGTACTTCAGCAAGGTTGTCACAGTGACAATCACAGCATGGAACAAGTTTTTTCCGATGTCCTCTTGGTATTTGTCGTTTTGCCGTGGTGAGGACTTGCGATTGGAACACACGAAAGGATGAATCAACATTTTCGGAATTTGCTTGTGAAAGTGTTTCTTGCAAGGTAGCTGCAGATTCTTTGAAACAGGTCCAGTTAGCTTTGTTGAAATTCCATCTTAGTAGAGGGTTCATTGGAGTGACTTCAATAATAGCAGGATGCAAGATTATTGTGGGGCGATGCTGCGATCGGGGAAAATTATCTCCAATTATGTGACTTGGCTGTGGAAGAATGCTTAACGCGTCATGGATGTAGAATGACAAATTTGGATTGGAAAAGGTATTCTAAATTGCACAATGAAATATTTGGGTAGCTTGTGGTCATAGAGGAGGTTGAGAACCACAGGGAGAACCACGAGAAGGTTGGCAGCTCCCTCCTAGAAACTTTCTATCAGAAATGAAAGTCAAAGAATTTTGCTTATTTTCTGCCTTTTTTCTTGTTGCCTTTACTGGCGATCTCCTCGACTGAGGAAATGTTATATCGTTTGGTTAATGTGGAAGCAAGTACAACTTGTTCAAAGCTTAATCATTTCCCAAATATACATCGCGTTTTTGTTTTACTTCGTACTCACGCTAACGCTAACGTTTCCTGGAGCACAAATATCTCTTACTGAACATTGGCAGACATTTCCACCACAATCTACGCCATTTGAAATGATTGACCTTTCCAATGTTTTAAGGTTGACATCTAATTAAAAATGATATAGAACACATTTCTATATAAAAGAAATATGATGTATTGTATATTGTTATTTTAGTTCCACACGAGTTTTGAAATATCTTTACAATTATTATTGTTATAAGAGTTTATATCACACGAGCTTCAGACTGAAATTCGAATATTTTAGAAAATTTGTGGTCTTTAAAATCACGTTTCCGGCCTATTATAAACAATTTATTGCTTTTAAAATGTGCACTTTACTGAGCAAAGGGAGTTTCACTGACTTTACTAACAATATGCCATCATACCATTACTTTAGTACCATTACCTCAAATTTTCCAAAACTGCAAGAGAAAGTATAGTAAACAAGAGGCTTATTCATTACATTGAACGAGTTAAAAAAACAAGCATCCGAGGAAGAAAAAGAAAAGATTCATGAGTCCTATTGATAGTCAACCAGTGAAAAAAGCTGTAAAAATATAAAGTCTTTTTTACAGAAGTCATTAAAGCAAAAGTAATTATCCTGATTCTACCACCTGATGTAGTTAAAAGTTATTGGCAGTATTTACAATGAATGTACCCATCAGTGCCAGGGTCGGACATAACAATTATTCAAAAAACACACTGTTGGTCTGGCTTTAAAAAGGAGTAATGCGATGAGTTGACTGCTATAAAAGATGTACCTAGGTCATGTGTACCTGTACGTTTGCAACAAGATCAATGGAAATCTTAGCCATGGACTCTGCACTCTTGGAGATGTTATTACAAGGATTACAGTAGTTTTCCAGCTTGTAGCAAAAGCTAGTAGTATGGAATGACTTTTCCTAATGATTGGCTTCTTGTATATGGTATATTCATGAAGATTCACTCATATCAATGAAAGGCATTTGAAGCTGAAGTCATCAAGAAGTGCTGTCGGATGTATGGACTTCAGAAGTCTAGAAATACACTGTATCACCCACAAGAAAATTGACTGTATGAGAGATTAATCAAACCCTTTGTATCCTGCTATGAGAATTTTTTCCAAAGAAGAAAAGAAATTGCCAAATATGATTAAAGTACTCTGATATGGTTACAGGTGCAGCACCGCACAGTTGAACAGGTTATCCATAATTTTTTTTTATTAACCCAACAAGAAGCACTAGCCAATGACTGGATAACCAAACATCAGCATTCTGTTAAGAAAGAACACTCAGAAGCAAGGAAGAAATAGTATAAAAACTGAAGCTAGAAAACGTAAATAAGAAGAACAAACCCAAGTAAAAGATAACCAGATTCTGATTGAGGAAACAGTGTGTTTCCTAAGCGGGGGACAAAAAAGTAACAATATTGTTTCAAGACAAGTGGAAGAAGTACTCTATACAAAGTCGTGGAAACAAGGGGAAAAAACGTATCTATTTGAACGAAGTGATAGATTTCACAGACGAAAAATAATGAACAAGACTAAGATGCACCGCAGTTCAATAATGTATAAGCCTAAAGAAATGTAATGACTAAGAATAATGAAAGAAATCCAACATGTGTAGAAATCCAGGCACAGGAAACAATGGAGACCTTTCTAGATTGGAAAGCAAAATTAAGGAAAGAAAAAACGAACAAGGAGCACCCAGACAACGAAGGCAAATGGCAAAAGGGAGGTCACCTAATCCTTATGGACACCCATGTATTATTGGCTAACATAGGTCATTAGATATATAATATTTCAATTTCTTCTTTGATCAGGGAAGATGGAGGCAAGAGCAAGTAATATATGCCCAGGTCATATGAACTCCAAGGGAATTTACTTCTCACGGTTTTAATACAACAAACAATAGTAAATCAAATGAACACAAGACTTAATCCTGAACTATGGTCACATTAGGCTAGTCGTATCAAATGATAACCATAATACAAAGGAAACAGTGCTTAGATTATGCTTAGACAATAGGATATTATAAATGTAACATCAACATAGGATGACCGAATAAATCACGAGCCACCTGTTGTTTTTTATGATTATTACAAGTCCAGTAAAATTTACCGCATTTCCTGCCCTTCGAAGTGGGGGCACTTATTCCAAAATTAACAAAAAAGGAAACCAAAAGAAGAATTACTGTCATAGTAAATTATTTTATTTACCATATACAGATGTGAAAACCCCAAAGTTAAAATTAAGGAAAAGAAAGCATTTCATTAAGGGGGCACTTACTGCAAATATAGTGTTTTTAGGTGTCGCTTATTCAAGGGACCTTTATAGAAAGTGGCGGGGTTAATTGTGGAAATACATTACTTGGAATTTGTCCTTGGATTTGTATATAAACAGGTTAAAAGGAATATGTTGAGCAGAATATTTGAAATAAAATACCCATGATCAAATTAGGTCACATTGTTAACAAAATATCCTACCTATTATTAACATGAAAAAGAAATCAGAACTCTTGATTATTCTTCGTATATCTCATGCAAAGCTAGGCTAACAAGGCAGATCGAGATGGACCATACTAAGTTCTGTAACATCTTTTCAATTTACTTCTCTAAAAAATATTAGTTTCTTCTGCAACAAAGGACTGAGTTAACAAGTGCTGCTTTGACGTTACCCTCCTTTTTAACTGCTTGGTTTCTCAACCAACCCATTCCCTGGTAAGGATTCAAAACCCACCCCTAATCCACCCAAGTTCAATGGACCTTTCGAATTGTAGCCTTAGTTAATTCTGAAAGGCGTTTAATCAAAGACTAAGATGTTATTTGTGGAACATTTTCTAAAGTCCTAGTAGTTTTAATCTCTCACAATCTACATGGAATTTTTCATTTTTTCATCATTCTATTCAAAGCAGTGAAATCTTCATACATGTCGTTGTTTTGAATCTCTTTATTTTCATTACATCTTCTTGCACTATTTTCTCTGTCTGTAGCCATATAATCATTTGAACCAATTAAAAAAAGAATGAACTTTACACGAATATTGAAAATTATTTACAATTGTTTAGATAACAAAATTATATTTTACTAATTATAGACAGAAAATTCTGAAACTGGAAATTCGTTCTTTTCATTTGTATACTTTGCTACTGAACACAATGAAATGTTAAGACAGATGTTAGAAGGGTTTAGAGAAAAATTATTAACGATAACCGTCAAAAAATGATTAATTTCAGAGAAAAAGGCTTACTTTTTTTATAATTACGTATTTCCTTAAGAAATTGATTTGTCCCAGACCCCCAAAATAATGAGACATAAAACACTTTACCTTTTAACAATAGTACAATAACACACATTTTACATGCTTTAAAATTTAATAAGCAAGCTAAAAAGTAGGGTTTTTTGTGGTTTATTTTAATAATGAAAAAAATATATTCTTGATTTGTCAATGCGGATAATCACCTACAGACAGAAATGTGGCGTTTCGCTACATTCCATATTCAAATAGCCATCGAATGAGTTATTTTGTGTGCTAACTACAATAGTGAATACCCAGTTTCTTCAATATGTATATTTATTCCGCCCACACATTTTGAAAAACATATTTAAAATATCAACCGTAAGCATGAGTCTCCTAGCTGGATATCGTTCTGTATTTCACAAACCCATCTGTCTGTTCAGCTAATTCTCTCTTCATTCAGAGAGAGAATTCTCATTCTCTCGTTCAGTAAATTCTCTCTCAAAAAAGAGGTTAAAAATATGTTTTGTTATACCAAATGATTCAGCACAGAAATTGATTTAATTTTGATTCAAGGTCCGGCAGCTTTAATTGAAATGATTTGGTTTCTGTTTGAAGCAGAGGCTTACATTGAGCATAATTGAAAATAAATTTCCTTTGGATGAAAACATGTCCACTTAATTATTAAAAAGCAGCTTAAAAAAGTGGCTATGTCATTTAATTATTTTGCTGAATACTAACGAATGAAAGAGTGGTAAAGCGATTGAGAGGAAGAGATTAGGATGTGGATGAGAAAGAATACTTCCACGACTGAGATAAAGGAGTCACATAAAAATATCTCAATATACATTGGCACTGCCTCAGTTCAACCTGCATCAACAGTGTCTAAAGTAAGATATAGCAAAAAACGTGGCTTGCTTCTAAACAGCAATAAATTTCTATTAGCAGTCGAGACTTGAAATTGGCGGGTAAGGTTTTACTCTGTGAGAATTTGCTCTGCCATGGTTAATGTTTTCCTCGTGAAATTCTCCGACCACATTCCTCGTTAAAATTGTTTCTCTTGGCATTGATGGAGACACACAGAGTGTTTGTCCACAATTTTGTGTGCTTAATGTATCGATTTTCAAATGATTTTTTGCCATAAGTACATGACAATTTAAAGGTGTTTAAAAAATGTTGTATTTTTCATTAGATGCCACATATCACTAATACAGCTATTTTATCAGCTATAGAATATAGTTTTACACCAACTGTAATTAGACATAAGCCCTGAACAATAACATACTAGGGAAGAGATCACTTACCTTTGTTTACAAACACGTGCCCTTTTCCCCGTTTTTCTTTGTACCACATCGTCTTTTCTTTAAATAAACCTTCTCTTTCCCCATTCGACTGCCAATATTTTTAGTTGATTATCATGTCTTTTCATGTACTGTGACGCTGCTGACTTTTGGCGTCCTGATAACAAGTGTTATACCGCATATAGCCTGCAACTGCCTACTTCTACAATTCCTTTAACTTTCTTCCAGGCTCTTGTTTCCACCATCTGTTCCAGAATGTCGAATATTGCTGCTGTATTCCTAGGGTCTGTGCTGCACTTCAATTATCCATACTTCTCTTTTGTATACCCCAATATTAGTTCGCTTTGTATTTTCTTTTCCTCAAAGTTCTTTAAACGCACTTTTCTGTTCCCTCCTTGAGTTTTTTTTCAGTTCTTTCCAAATTAATTTCCAGCTGCCATGTTTCTCTTCATCACATTCAACAAATCCTTCACCCAGCTTCATCTACTTACTGTACATCTGAAAAATATCTATATCTTCTACCACAGTTTTCAATTATTTGTGTTCTTTCTCATATTTATTCTCCCACGCTTTCCCAAACCATTTGTTTGTTGCTGCTGGCAAATAAAACACAACTCTTACTCTTGTCTCATTGTACACATCTTTGAAGTTTCTCAATTATCTTCCTCCTTTTTTCTATCCGTGTGTAGTCTTTCATCGCTAGCTTGCTTCCTGTGATTGTTGGTATTCCTTAGCTCATTTTTCTCTATTTTATCAAAACATTCTACATCTCCTTTTCCATGTCGTCAAACATTCATGATTTAACCTGCCACTGGGACCACTTTTGCATTAATGGTTTGCATGAGGTACTTACCATTTAACTCTCGTTTGACCAGTTATCTTGTCCTCTTTCTTCACTCTTTCTGTAATCATTTTTACTTCCATTTTATCATTTTGTTGACATCCTAAGAACTTGCAGGCTTCTTTTATATCCGGATCAAGTGTTTTCATCCTTTTTGTCGAGTACTGTCAATTCTTCTCCTTTCATCATCTGACCGTCTCTGAAGATCACTTCTGCACATTTCTTTACTCCATACCTTGCTCCTGTACCCATACTAGCCTTCATGATTGTCTCATTTACTACTTTTAGTTTTTTACGGCTTTACTGGTATACATTTAGGTCATCTACGAACAGGCTATGTGTCCTCCCGATGGTTTTTTCTCCTGGTGCTTCCATTTGATTTCCATCTGTCTCCTCTAATAACATCTCAATTGATAACTCTGTCAGACAAAACCCCACCACTGAGTAACTGTTTCCTTGCAGAAACCCTTTTTGATGTATGTCTATTTTCTCACTTTTATCTTCTCGCTGCCATTAATTTCTAATTGTTTGCGCCATCTTTTCATCATTGCTATCAAGAGCTCATACACTTTACAAGTACTCCAATCCATCCATAAACTCTCTCCATCCAATCACCTCTGACCATATCGTAAGCGTTTTGGTAGTCATGGAATGTCAGTGCCAAATTTCTTTTCTTTCCTCTCATTTCATCCATTATGGCTTTATCTACCAACAACTAAACCACTGTTCCAAACACCCCTGAGCACGTTCCAAGCTGACCTTTGTCCCAAAATTCCATTTGCAGTTGCATGGTCTTACATTTACTTGCCTAACATACCTGTAAGCTTTTGTATCAGGTGTTCAAACATGTTATTGGTCGATACTCCTTCTCATCCAAATTCAATGTTTTTGGCAATAGCGCTGTCCTTTCTTCTGTCATCAATTTTGTCATTTTCTGCAGGCTTTCAATCCATTTATTTATAAATTTCACCATTGATTCCCTTGCACCAATAAACTTCTTCTACCAGTAGTTTTGTATTCCAGCAATACCTGGGGCCAACCAGTTCTTTCTCTTTCTTACTATTTCATAAAATCCTTTCTGATCAATTTCTAATTAAGTCATCTCTGTAACTCTTTCCCTAATCTTCTGTGCTACTCTACCCATCTATTCCTTTGAAGGTGTCACATTTTCATTTTTCCACCCATCCGGCTAAAATTGGACAAACTTCTGCATTTCTGGAACTTTTCCTTTCCTTTTTTGTTCTGATTCAATACCTTTGAAAAATTGTCTTTGACCCTCCCTAAACATGCTATTATTCCTTATCTTTTCATCTTTTACTTTGATTCTTTCTAACTTTACTTTCAAATTTCTTAACTCTTCCAGCCATTTCTCTTTCTCCTTCAGTAGTTGTTGTTTTTCATCCAGCTTGTTCTGTTGGTTCTTATTCTTTCAACTTTTCAAGGATCTTCCGATGTAATTCATTTGCTATTCTTGCTATTCTCTGCCGTGCATCTTTTAATTTAGATTACAACTTCCTAATCCTTCTATCTTCTCTATTGTTATTATTGTTGTTGTCTTTCTTACTCTTGTTTCCGTCTCTTTTCATTCCTATTCTTGCCTCAATTGTTCTTGCCATTGCATATACTGCATCAATCACCTTAGTCATCTCATCATTTCCGTCCAAGTACCTTTCTAACATTTTGTTTGTTCCTTCTCTCTCTTCTTTTCTCCGTTTTTCTTTAGCTTTCATCGACCTTACTTCCTTCAACTTTCTTTTTAAGTAGTACTTAGCTTGTGAAAGTTGTTCAAAACGTTTGTTGTCATTTCTTTTGTGTCTTCATTCTCTTGATCCAGCACTCTCTTCTGTTCGTTTTCTACTCTCATTAATATCCCCGCTACTGCAATTACTGCCCAACCCTATCATGGCCTTTCATATACTCACTCGATGTCAATACCCAGCATCCCGAGACTAAGTGCTCAATGGTTTCAACAAAGTGATCGCAAAATCTGCACTTAGGATCGGCTTCCTTCCTCAAGATGGTAGCTTGATAGTTCCGCGTAAAGAGAGATTGATCTTATGCTGCAATAATGAAGCCTTCCGTCTTTGCCTTCAGTCCCGAACTTTTCAGCCACTTATGAGCTGCTACTTGATCTACATCAGCGTTTTGGCTTTGGAGAACGTACTGTCCATGTAGAACTTTCTGGCTTCATTGTTGGGAAAGTTGGTCTTGTTCATTTTTCTTGGCAGCTTGTTTTACCTTTTTTGCCACTTTGGTGGCAGGTACTTGTTCTTGTTCGACCATATGATCTACATTTAGCTCTCGCGCAAACTTTTCAGATTGCTTGATAATAGAATACATTTTCTTAGTAATTTCATGTTGATGGACCAGGGACAACATCCAGTCATTTGCACATTCAAGATACTGTTTCATACTAATAATAGTTGTTTTAAACGACAGTTACAGTTGTATGGGCCCCGGATACCCATTGCTTCTGGGCAAGTAGAGACGATCAACGTCAACTTTAGGTGGAGCATTTAATTAAATGTTAGTAATTTTCTGGTCTTCCTGTCCATTCTTTGGAGATCTTGGAGATTCCAATTGAAACTGAAACTATATTGTACTACAGGGATCGCGAGAGTGTTGATTGGTTCAATGTAGTTTTTCGAGTTTAATTCTGTCTTCAACATTAGCCTTATGCGACGATAATACTCTTTGCAGATTTTCTCTTTCATAGTTGCGTGGCTAATACCATCACCTTCCTTAACATCTAGATACGTATTGGTGTCTTTATCCAGTTCCTTAATAACAGTACATTAATGGATGAGGTCTCTCTAAGCCTGCCCTTAACAAATGCAGCTTTCTCACATTTATCAAAGCCAAAGTCCATGCATAAATCATTACTGAACGCCTTTGCCGTGGTTAATAACCGTTCAAGTTCTTGGTCATTTTCCGCGTACCGCTTCAAAGCATCTATGTAAANTAATTTTCTAGTCTTCCTGTCCATTCTTTGGAGATCTGGGAGATTCCAATTGATTATACTGAAACTATATTGTACAACAGGGATTGCGAGAGTGTTGATCGCTTCAATGCGGTTTTTCGAGTTTAATTCTGTCTTCAACACTAGTCTTATCCGACGATAATACTCTTTGCGGATTTTCTCTTTCATAGTTGCGTGGCTAATACCATCACCTTCCTTAACATCTAGATACGTATTGGTGTCTTTATCCAGTTCCTTAATAACAGTACATTAATGGATGAGGTCTCTCTAAGCCTGCCCTTAACAAATGCAGCTTTCTCACATTTATCAAAGCCAAAGTCCATGCATAAATCATTACTGAACGCCTTTGCCGTGGTTAATAACCGTTCAAGTTCTTGGTCATTTTCCGCGTACAGCTTCAAAGCATCTATGTAAAACAGATGATTTATCACTTTATCACTATATCTTATATCCTGAGCAGGTATTGTTAAGCCCGTTTGAAAAGAGGGATCAGTAACAAACAACAGAGTAGTGGAGATAGAGTCTCTCCTGGAAAAATACCACGCTTGATACGAATAAAATTAGGCTCTGCTATTCTATTGTCGTGTGAAAGAAGAAGAGATGTTTTCCATTTCCCCATACTGTGTCTGAAAAAGTTTGGAATACAAGGAAAAATTTTATAAATGTCAAGGAATTTTGAGATCCAGTCGTGTGGAACACTATCAAAGGCTTTGTGGTATTCAATCCTGCCAAGTTTTCTTTTTCCTTTTCTTCAATTTTCGAGTATCATTCGGTTGATCAATAGTTGGCTCTTGCATCCGTAGACAGCCAAACTACGGCTCATTATTATCCCGGAAACAAAAAAACCCTTTATATTAAAGAATGCCTTAATAAAAGTATAATACGTTTATTTGTCCAAGGGTTCTAAATGAACGTATTAAGGTATTTGGCATACAAACAACCCCAAGAAGTTATTGACAAAATAAAGGATTCCGAATGTAGGTACTTTATTATGATATCTGACGAAACAGGTGATCAATTCGGACAGGAACAACTTGTCATTTGCATAAGATGGTTAGATGATGATCTAATGCCCAATGAAGAATACTTAGTCATAAACATACTTGATGATTTAAATGCAAAAACTATTTCAGGTTATATTTTAGATGTCCTTAAACGAGGTGACCTTGATATCCAGGTATCATGATCCTGGAAAAGAATGGACTTTCATCTCGGGTTTAGCATGGAAAAATTCTTCTGATACAACTATTGGTGGAGGTAGCACCATTCTCAGCCCATTAGTTCACAGGGGACAGTGTTATGATGGAGCAGCAGTCATGAAGGGGGAGAATAAGGGTAAAGTAGCGATTAGCAAAAGGAAAATGCATCTTACTTATGTACACTATCAGAGTCTTTGCTTTTAATATGGCATGTGTTGATATTATAAAAGGCATACTTGTGCTTAAAGATGCTGTTAGGGTATCAGTAGACCTCATAAAATTTGTTCATAAGTCGCCTCAGAATAAGTTACAATAATATAGAAGCTCTCCAAAATGAATCTGACTACCCATATGCAAGACTGCAGGACTTATAACCAACAAGATGGACTGTAAGATAAGAGGCTCTGGAAAGCATTCTCGATAACTTTGAAGTAATCGAAGTATCATTACCGATGGAACGAAAAGGATCAAGGCGGCAGGTCTTAAAGCTAGCGTTAAATAGGCCAAGTATTTGTTTGGGTGGAAGCTAAGTTTTATGATTATGAAGCTATTTGATAAGCTAACCCAAACTCTGACAGACACATGTCCATCCGCACTTGAATATAATGAAATTGAAAAAATAACAGTGAACTCTCTGAAACGAGACCAAAATGATGACTCATTTGAAATGTTCTTCGATATTATCGAGCAGTTTCACAAATACTATGACGCGGATGAAGCAGCTGTATTTAGGAAAAGAAGTCCCCCGATCAAGATCACCGCTTATGGTGCAGTAGCAGCCTGCTAATTTCCTGATTCTCAGGAGAATTTTACAAGCCGATATATTTGGAAGGTCTGGATATGGCAACAGGAATAATAACGGAAAAGTTTAAGGATGATGATTTTCACTACCTCTTGTACTTAGAGCAAATGCTGCCGTCGGTTCCAATGAAAAACTGGAGGAGGCTGAAGTGACACTCTTTAATATACTTTCGGCTTTCCCTAGGGATTTCTATCAAGAAAATCTTTAAATAGAGTTGTAAAATCTTACAGTTAAGATCTCCGATGTAAAAGTGGTGATCTCACATCATTTATGATTTGTAGAGAGGTTCAAAAATTGATGTCTCAGGCAATGAAAACAATTCTGATCAGCCCTATAAGCTATAAACGCTGTTGGTGGAAGCTCATTTTTTAAAATGACACTCTTGAAAACTCATGAGAGCTTCATGTTGAAACACTGGATTTGCACTCATCAAGATTTGTTTAATCCTTAAAGAAATAACTATGGTAATTCAACTTCAGAAACTAGCTAACATATTTATTAAAAAGTAATAAAGTATAAAACATGCCTTTGAGAAGTTTTTCTTTGAAACTTTTTTAATTGATAGGATTAATTGCAATAAACAGATTTTGTTTTATACAAGACTGTCACTGAAAAGCAGTGTATTAAGATGACCAAAAACTTGAAAAACCTCATAGTACTGAGGACCCGCAATCTTACGAAACTGCTCGAAAAACAGGAATTGCATTGGTTGTCGCTGGAAGCATAATTCAAGACAAATTGTGAAATCTGTGCATTCACTGTTAGTCGCTATAAAAAAGTAGATGCCTACGTACCAAAATTAATTAAAAATCTAAATAGTGTCTAAGACACCTGCCATAATTTTCTTGATGGTACTGCGACCCACTGCACATGTTATACCCGTTATCTCTGCTGATCCCCAGTTTATCACAATTGATAAGGAAAATTTCCGGCCCTGGATTTTTATTTTATTATTGGAGATTCTTCACATAATTCCATTAACGGTATTGATATATCACTAATTAAATGTTCATTGACTCTATAGATAGTCTTAAACTAAAGTAACGGTTACACAAAAAGCAAACAAGGCAGGTGGCATTAATACAACAATTATTCTGTATTTTAATAGCAGTGTTCTAAGAGTTGCTCTTCACAAAGTACAATGAGTTTAGCTTGTATCTTTTTCCCCTTTTTCCAACATACGAGGTAGGGTCTTTCACACCCACAAAGCCTATATGCACAGATGCATTGGTGGAAAAGCGCTAATTGCTTTCTGGTGCTACTTCATCAATTTTTAACTTTGTTGCCAAAGGAAACAAAATGAAGCTTTGTATGTAAAATGCAGCACAATTCTATTTTTTCTGTCAAATGTTCAAGTACATTTCAAATATGCTCTATATAACAAAACGCTTGGTATGTTATCTATTCTAAATTTTTTAGAGTGGGTTAAAAATCCTATGATTCTAATGGCTACTTTAAAATTTTTATAGACCAACAGTTTTTTTCCTTTTTTCGGTGTGTGTTGCTCAGCTTTTTCGTCTAATTCTGTTTTCTTTGTGATAAAAGGAAACTTAGCACAAGATTTGTTTTTCTATTAAGTAAAAAAGTGTTAGGTTCTAATGAAAAGCTAAGGAAGTACCGTCAAAATAAGACCTATCATAAAAAGGCATTCAAGAAACCCCTAATTTCAGTACAGAAAAGTCGACGGTTGCAAAGACACTTTTAACTATTAAGCCAGGTTCGGGGTTGTTTATAACAAATATGTTAGTTCTGGCATTTTCTATAAAGAGGAGTGACTGAAAACATAGTTCACCGAATCGCTATGTTTATTTGCATGTAGAAACTTTCGAAGGAAAACTGGATTTGGAGATAACCAAGACGCTACTGACATTCCTAGGCTGGACTTGCTTTGAAAATATGAAAACGGTTTCTGGGGTGCGTTACTCGATCCTGTTGACAGAGGAGGAGAAATAGAATGAATAAATCCAGGCAGAACTGTTTCATTTTATGGAACGGGTAAGCTAGTAGATCCGAGAGCAAGTCTAATAGCTTTCCATAGGATACCATTATAACGTTCAAACTGCCCACTGCCGATAGGATGATATGGGGTACTGTGACTTAAAGGTGCACGTCTGCTTGTAAGATAATTAACGAGATCTTCCGACATAAATACGTTGTCTCTATCTGAATTTATATATTCTTTTATTCCACAAAAAAGTAGTGAGTCAAGGTATTCGATAACAGTAGCAGTTGAAATGAGGTTTAGTGGCTTATGCAGACAGGTGGTGCCTTTTCTAGACTGCCTTTTATGGTGCTCTTAACTGGACCTTATACAGCCAGTACTATGGACACGACTCACAGCACATAATGATTCTGCAGTCTATAATTAGCTTCTCCATAGTAAAAGATCGTCCATACATGGTGAAGAACCACATCCTTCCCGAGGTGACTGTTAATACTGGATAGGAAGTAGACAAAATCTGGGGGATCTAGGGGATACTAATCTCAGAAAAAATATCTTTACGTATACGGGTAGTTGTAGTGTCTGCTACAATCGTGGAAGAACTGATGTTTTGGCAAATAGAGAACAGCAGCTTTTCGAATTACCATACATTCATGATTCAATATTCCAACACTCAACTAATTCATTTACTTCATTACCAGAACTTGTCTACTAGTGAATTAGGCATTGATGTCTTCTGTGTACAAATGCATTGTTTTTTCCACCCCACTGCCAATCTAAAATATCATTATCCTGGAAAAGAATGGACTTTCATCTCAGTTTTTTAACTTGGAAAACTTCTGCTTACACAAGTATTAGTGGTGGTGGCATCCTTCTCAGTTCATTAGTTCACATGGCCCTTAATAGCGTTAAAGAAGTTGATCTCAGACTTAATATTGCCACATTTAATGATATCTCCACTTCAAACATCATATCATGTAAAAAGCGGGCCAATTGCGAGGCAATCAAAGTAGAGGAAAAACGGGTCATTCTTAAAGCGAAATCTGTGTACAAGGTTGTAAATCATCATCGTCATCATCGATTACGGGAAGTTCATGAATGAACTGCCGTGGCTTATCTCGTCATGGTTCTCCAGTTGATTCAATTCTATGCTGCTCTAATTGCTTCGACCAGGGTGAGTCCGGATTCCTCTTTCACATTGTCCATAAATCTGGTCCTTGGCCTACCTCTTCTCCTTGTACCGAAAACTACTCCCATTAGTAGCTTTCTTTCCAAGGTGTCGCTCCTAAGGACGTGTCCAAAATACGAGAGTCTCCGTCCCACTAAAGTTGGTAGTAGTCTCTTGTAGCATGTAGTTCTTCGCACAACCTCCTCATTTCTTATCCACTCTACCCAACTGATCCTTAGGGCTCGTCTATAGCACCATATTTAAAAGCTTTCTATTTGTCTCCTATCACTTTTCTTCAAGAGCCAGGTGTCGCTTCCATATGTCGCAATTGGAAAGATTAATGCATTGGGTAGCCTCATTTTTGTCTTGATAGATATCTATCTATCTTTCCAAACTTTTGTAATAGCTAAAGTTGAGTTTTTGGCGATAGCAATCATCTTCTTAATTTCTGGGGTATCGTCCAAATCAGCCGTGATGAGGACCCCTATGTAGGTTCAATAGGCTGATAGTTTACGAAAATGTTGCCTATGTTATTAACTTTCCCGGATATGATCCTCAATATTTTCGTTTTCTTTGCATTCAACGACAGTCTAGCACTTTCAGAACTTCTATTTACTCTGTTAACCAGCTCTTGCAAATCACCTCCTGGTCCAGAGTTGTTTTGTTTCTTTTGTCGATTATTTTAAGTAATATTTTGCTACTGTGGCTTATCAGAGCTGTAGTTCTGTTGTTGCAACATTGCAGAGTGTCTCCCTTCTTTGGTATGGGAATGGAAACGGAGTCTAGCTAGTCCTGTGACCATTGATTTTCTTTCCATATTTTGATACAAAGTTGATGATTAAATATTGAACCAGCTTCTCCAGCCTTCTTTATCAGCTCTGCAATTACCTCATCATCTCCTGGACTCTTTCCTGACGTCGAGTCTTTGATCTCTTCTCTGACTTCTGCAAATAGTATTGCGGGTTCATTTTGCATCAAATTTGTGTTGAAGGCAGGTAGCTGAACTGGTATATTCGTGTTCTTAGCATATAACCGTTGACAGTAATCTTTCCATTTGTCTAGGGCTTTTTCGCTATCGCAGATAATGCGCCCTTTTTTTATCTTTAATGGTGTCAACGTTTGCTTTAAACTTCCGTGTTAGTTTCTTAAGGCCTTGATAAAAGTCTTTAGTGGAGTTGGTGATGGAATTCTTCTCAATCTGAGCACATTGCTCGTTGATGAACTTTTCCTTGTCTTGCCTCAAGTGTCTTTGCACTATCCTATTTTGATTTTTGTAGGCTTCCTCATCACTTGCACTTCTTAACTTTAGAGGTTTAGGCGTCCTCCTCTTTTCCATTTCAACTAGTGTCTCGTTGGAGATCCATGAGGTCTTCTTTTTCTTCTTTGTAGCTATATTTTCTTTTGAAGATCTAAGTATTGCCTTCTTACCTTCTGACCATAGTTCATCTGGCATTTTTTCTTCTGCATTCAGAAGAAGTCCCTCAAATCTGTTTGTGACTGCTACACTATTTCGATCATTCATGGTATTGTAGTCAAACCTTGTTGGTATTTTATCTTCTTGTGAAAGCTCTGCTAATTTGACTTTGTTCGCTACCAATCGCTCATGGTCACTATTGTAGACTGCTCCTGGGCGTGTTCACCCAATTTTCCCATTGAAATCTCTCATCATGATTAAAAAGTCTCTGTTTGGAATTGATTCAATGGTCTCTTGTAGGGTCTCATAGAATGACCCAACTCTTTGTCAGAAGCAGCACTTGTTGGAGAAAAGGCGATGATCAGAAAAATATTATGGGGCTTTGCATTGAGTTTGATAGGCATTACCCTGTCACTTATTGGACTGTAGCCAATTATGAATCTTGTCACTGCCTGCGTTACAATAACGCCCACACCCTGGCTATACTATTCATTTACCTCTTTTCCTGAAAAACAAACGGTTTTATTAAGTGTTGAAAAACTTCCCTTTCCACTCCAGTTTGTTTCCCAGATGGCCATGATTTGAATATTGCAGCGGTCCATTTCATCACATACAATCTTGAGTTTTCTGAGCTCCTTCATTTTTCTGACGTTCCAGGTTCCTATGTTGAGCTTCTTCCTCAGTTGAGTACTTCCAGTAGTCAACCTACCGTTGTCAACCTGGTAGTTTACTGGACAACGCGTCTTGGTAACCCAAGCGACGGACGATGTGGTATAAATTCTTGGTGTTCGTAGACATGACGAAAAAAGTAGTCTCGGGCTATGTATAGTGATGGTAGAGCCCCCAACGTTCTTTCCATCACCACAGTACCATATTAGATAATGGTTGGTATCGCTCACTCGTTGTCCTAGAGGATCTTCTGCCTGACCAAAAGACTCGCAAGCCGTTGGTCTGTCATGTGATAGACTCCTCCGCCTTGTTTGTATCCATCATCCTGCTGCCGATGACTTCACCGTAACCCAGGCCGGGGTAGCAGACTTGACCCGGCCGGATGCCAATAGGGAACTTTAAAGTCCCGGGGTAGGCTGACAGGTGCTACACCTTGTCCAAGGGTGACCCGGAGGTAGTTGTGACAAAGGTTAACTTCATTCTCCCACGTCGAAACTCCACAATCGAAGGCAGTTTAATGTCAATACCCAGAGGAAAGGTTGTAAAATGTAAAAATTAGTCAGGAGTTAAGAATATTAAAAAGTACCTGCACAGAAGAACAAACAGAGAGCATTCAAAGCAAAATCCAGTCTATTCACGATACAAATACAAACAAACAGTTTGCTATTCCCTGGAAAACAGTAAATGAAATTAGTGACAGGACACCATCTATTAATTCCAACATTAAGGCAAATTGTCAAGCTGAGAGACTAAATAAATGGCTGGATCACTTCCAAAAGCGCCTTGAATATGTCCCTAACGTGTCCAAAGAGAAAATTAAGCAAAGAATTGATACCCCTCTAGACAGTAGGGCTGAAAATTTCACACCAGATAAATTTTATTAAGTGCTGAAAAATATCAAAAACTGAAAAGCAGCTGGGTTAGGTAACACATCCTCTCAAACATGGAAAACGTTGAAATTCAATTACTTCGTTCTGAGTCTCTGCGACTCTGCTTATGCCAAAGACAAACTTCCTTTTTCTCAAAGGATGATATAGGGTTAGCAAAAAACTCTAGGGGAATAACTCTCACATAAATTGCAGCTAAAATCTACCAATCACTTTTACTCAACCCCGTACAACCAGAAGCAGAGAAAGTGCTGCAGTAAAATGAAAATGGATTTGGAAAGAACAGATTGACAAATTCCAATAGTTTTTCGTCTAATAAAAGGTGTTGCAGCTAAAAATCTACCAGCCTGTCTCCTTTTCGTCGATTTCTTTAAATTTTTAAATTCTATTTTTAGAAGTAAAATGGGTATTCATAGTATATAATATTTCCAGAAAAAAACAGCATCAGTTGTAATGGTGCTTTATGAAAGTACAGGAGCTCTTGTAAGACCCCAAGACGAAGACAGTGATTTCTTTACTATTAAAGTCGGGGTTTTCCAGGGCAACACATTTGCACCATGTTTATCATCTTACTTAATTATGTATGAAGGACCTAACTTGACCAACGCACAAAGCTTGGCTTCACCCTATCAAAAAGAATGTCTTGGCAAACATTTGACTGATATCAACTATGCAGACGGTGTGACCATTACTACTGATACCATCGCCAATGCCTCACCTCCGTTACACTATCTTGAAAGTGTTGCGAAGATTATTTGACTGTTTCTCAATGCTTCAAAACTGAGCATATTTGATTTGACTAACAAGAATCAATCAAAACGTCGTCTGAAGAAGATGTAAAAGTAGTAGACAAATTTTCATATCCTTTGAAAATTTGCATAAAAAAGGCATGAACAATTTACGATAAGAAGCAAAACATCTCAAAATCAACTCTACTAGGGGACGTGAAACGCATTTTTTTTCGGGGTTAGTGTTGAATCTGTTTTGATGTATGCTGCCACGACACAAAATTTGACCAAGAGCATTGACACAAAGCTAGATATTACTTATCTTAGAGACAGCAACCTACCAAACAACAACTTACGTTCCAATTCTTCAAATATCAGAAATATTTTGTAAGAGTAAAATGCAGTTTGCTGGACACTGCTGGAGAGCAAAAACAATATTTTACAAACAATCTCTTACCCTGGGCCCCTCGGTGTAGCAGAAATCGAATTGGCCATCCTCCTATCACATTCATAGTCCAGCTCTGTAAGAATAGCGGCCACCAGACTGAATATCTATCAAATCTTATGGAGGACATTGATGGATGGCGTGATATCATTAATGCCCAAGCTGTCTCCACCATATGATTATGATGAGCATTTGAAATATTTGGACATGGTATAACAAAAAGAAAACAGGAGTATCCATCAGTAATCCCCATCCTCGAGTGGCTTTTAGCCTCGATGTGTGGTGACTCATTAGTACATAAAAAAAACGAAAAAAGTAACTCTTAAAAAATATTTTTTATGATTATGTGGCGGCAAGATTCCTTTAAAGTGGGGACTCGTCCGTTTCATTGGTCAAGCTTTAATTAACTCGCTTTGTGAGCCATTGTAAAACTACGATTTTAGTTTGGAAAGCTCTTGATATACTCTGTTAAGAACGGAACATTTTTTATTTTAACGAAATACAGAAATGTGACACTAGGGTGACAAATTTCATGACGAATTTCATCAGAGATTTAAGTAATCTATATGCCATAGTAAAGGAAACATGCCCAATACTCGTCGAAGGGAACAGAAATTTGAAGGGAAGAGATACTCCAATACCGGTATTAATTTTTTAAGGCTTGGCTTGATACTCTTATGACTGACTCAAAAGCAGAGAATATCAATAACTGATACAGACTGCACCGTTTATT
Source organism: Morbakka virulenta (assembly GCA_003991215.1). Lineage (NCBI taxonomy): Eukaryota > Metazoa > Cnidaria > Cubozoa > Carybdeida > Carukiidae > Morbakka > Morbakka virulenta. Next base: position 2,899,010 of record RDPX01000036.1, on the reverse strand, counting down.
TATTTTGAGTTATGTTACGTTGTTTATTTATTTCTTTTTTCTTCAAGTTACCCTCATTCATTCTACCGATAATAACGTTATCGAGATAAAAAAAAATATTCTTTTGGACTCCCTCATCAACTAAATCATGCATTACTATTTGGAGGCGAAGTATATTACTTGATTTACTGAATGCCATTGCACTAAATTTATACAATTTTCCTAGACTTTTAAAAGATATATACTTTCTTTCGGACTTTTTAAATGGAATCCAATTGAATCTGAGGTCACATGGACTTTATATTTAGATAATTTATTGACCATTTCATCGATATTTGGAAGGAGGTATGCCTCTACTCTTTGACTAAGATAGAAGGGGGGAGATGGAGGATCCGAATTGTACTGAACTCTATTTTGAGTACCCCAAAGATACGCTAGATGATTTATTTTCACAAGTTTAAGCATGATATATAAAAACTATTTCTGCGATTGATTTGCTTTTTTTCTGGCTAACTGTAATTACATATATTATGAACAAATTAAGTGGAGGTATTAAGATGGAGCTGTTTTGATAAAAAGCCAATTCTGTATAACAACTGACGTCTGTCTGCATGTCTGTCTGTCTCAAGATTTGTTGCATTTATTTGCATAGAGACAAAGTTACCTCAGATAGTGACTCCAGGCACGTGCGCTGCAATGTAAATCAGAATTGTTATTTTAATATTTAGAAAAAACATCAGGAAACAAATAAGGAATTAACAAATATATTTTTAGGCGATGTTGTTCTCTTTACTTTGCACTCTGGTGCAAGTGCAAGGTGCTACTTTTACATTGTTCACAATACAATTCATCAAAAACAAGTCATACTTGCGAATGTCTTGCAAAGTGGCAAGTTTCGTTTCATGCAGCAGGAATGGGACTGACGTTTGTAAAGGGACTGAGTTTGTAAAGGGACTGAGTCTCAAGGAAGAAAGCCGAGTCCTTATTTCCCTCAAATATTCAAGGACTATTACTTTGATGTCGACCTTGATGAAACTGCTACCAGCTCAGTTTGTTGTATCTCGTGTGACTCGTTTCTGTTATATTCTTCATCGTTTGGCAGTTGTTTCTCTTCGTTGTATTAAATCTTTCTGAAATGTGGCTTTTGTTTCTAGATTGTGGAATTCTTTGGCCTCTGAGATCTTTTTCCATTATATGACCTGGATGTTTTAAAGTTTAAAGTCAACTCTTATCTCTTGGTCTAATCTTTTTATACTCTCTTTTATCTTTATGCCTTGGGTGGTTCTTAAATTAAAAAAAATACAAAACACATAACACATAACACATAACACATAACATTGCCAAAATGAAAAAATCCCGCACTAAATTTTTCGGTTTTAGTTCAGTGACATTAGCTGAAGAATGACCAAACATGGACACTAATGTTCTATTACTTATTATTATCTTTAAAAGAGATGTATTTAGCTCCGTGCTTCTATCATGTAAAGGTATTTTGTTTGCTAAAGGTTTGTACCTTCTTCAGTTTAAAAGTGATATTTCCACTGAAGCATCTTTGTTAACAAACATGTATGCATGTACCAATTATGCAGAAGCTAAAAACTCATTTAGTTTTATCTAAGCCGTAAAATACTGCAATAGCGTCATTAAGGTACCGTTAACCTATAAAAAAGTTGGAAATTTAGAAACCCATCAACATTGTGTTAGATTATATCAACATTTCATAGTTGGATAATAATGTAGGTCACTGTGACCCCTGTTGCAAGTTTCCATCCAATTAAATTTTAGAATAATTGTTTTCGAAATAAGATACTTAACAAAATAATCTTGAGGAAAATTGAAAGTACTTCAGGATATTTTCCCACTAAAACGCCGATTTCTATGCCATCAAGGTAAAAATTCTGTTTTCAAAACAATCTGGAGAAACAGTTCATTAAAAATTGAGTTCAACCTTATTGCAGCATATTAACTTTGAAATATGGCTAAAAATTGCAGCTAAAACCAGATAGAAACAAATTTTAAATGACAATAGGTACATTATTTTATTCTTAAAACTCTTTTACTTTGCCAGTATTTGAGTTGCTGGAGAAGCATCAATAATATAATCCTTAACACTTTTTGTTCCTTATATTCTACCATTAACAGTTCGGTTTAGAAATAACGTGAAAAGGTTTTTTTGAATAAATTTTATGGTTAGAAGCTTTAGAGAGCTTAAATTTGTATCATTGGTACAGTAGTTATTATAAAGGCTTAATAAAAAGAAGAGGCAGCATAGCAAGGGACAAAATCTTCTGTCCACGAAAATGGTAAAATTGAAAAAGAGTAGAGGATGCCCCCTCTAAGACGTTTAAAGTTTGTTTCTCTGTAGCAGCATATATGTATATATATATATATATATATATTAGTGCGTATTATATAGCGGACATTTCAGCAATAGACTAGCCTACGAAACACTGTTTAAGGGCCTTAGAAATATATTACTATGATGTCTATATCTTACTAGATTTCCTACTGTGATAAACAATTGATATACATACACACACATTTTTATATTTATATAGTATCAGGAAAAATGTGCTTTTGGTTTTGATCATGTATGGACGATCTTGCAATGAATCTTAAGCAACGTCTAATCAAGTCAGGTACAGAGTTATGAAAATTTTCAAAGAATGGTTGCAAGTTCACATATTGAAATAATATCAAGCCTACATTATTTTTGCACATTCTATCAACTGCAAAGAATAAAAACCCTTCCTTCTCTCTGACTCCCTAATTTTCTCCCTTCTAAGATAAAGCAATTATTATATACAATAACATTGGAATTGAGAAAACAATAAAAAAGGAAGACTCTAATATTAATAAAAAATAGATTGTAGGCTTGCCTTCTTTACTTTTTTTCTCTTTTTTTTTAGTTTTAACGTCATTTTCCCCCAGTAACCGGGGGTCAGACGGTTCCCTTCACAGGCACTTGGACTTGGACTTGGCAGTGAGAAATTTCTTGGCCGGATGCTCGTCCTGACACCAACCAATGGCCTTTTCATTTTTGAATTTCCAAAGTCACCCACTCTGAGAATCGAACTCGGAACTCTTGGTTACGGTACAGTTGCACTAACCATTAAGCCACTGCTCTTCTCCCTCTTTACACCATGATCTTTACTTTTTCCAAATCACTAGTCGTGATGGCTCTTCATGTTGCCTGTAAGAGTGAATAGTTTAGCTGGGAATATTTATTTTCGTCTAAAAATAACTTTATACCAATTGGCTTTTCAGCTTGGCCTTGTGAAAATAGCAAGTAAGGTTTTTTCTGTCAAGATCACATCTTGGCCTGTATTTTTTCTTGTTCAAAAATAGCAGCCTCGATGAAATAAAAAGAATTATTTAAACTCCTTTTTAATATATTTTTTTATAATTTTTAATAACTTTTTAATAATCATTATTATTTCAAAAATACCCCCAAAAGGGATACTTGGTAACTTTTAGCCAGTCCACATCTGTTCCTAGATTTTTAAACATGTCCAAATGAGTGAATTTTACAGTACCATTATTACCGTGTTGACAGCCAAATGTTAAAAAATGGTAGAGATTTGGACTGTTCCAAAATGAAATTGGTTAAATGATCTCGTTTCTGTGTAAATGCCTTGTCCAAACATAAGTACGACATTCAAGCATTTTTGAGTTCAAGATTTTTAAATGACACTTAGTTTATATACCCGATGATAATTTTTGTTGGTGGTGCATATCATAATTAAGACGTCGTTTATTATTGCCATGTACGTTGTACGTTCATTAACAATTTCCATCATACTAAACAAAGATTACTGACTACCTGCAGCGATACATAGAACAGTCTTTATTCTAGGCCACACACGCTTAAAATACCAAGTTAAATAATTCAAAAAGGATGAATACAAACCTGTAATATTAGTTAAATGTCTGAATAGTATATTATCATACAAAATCTTTAATTTCGATTGGAGTCTTTATTTGATCAGCATTCTATCTTATGAGCAAGCAACTGTCAGGCGATCGTTGTGAAGTTGGTGTGAAACGATGAAATATGAAGGATTTATCAGCCTGAAGGTGTTTATTTTTTCAGTGTTTGCAGCCCCATCACTCAATTGAAAACAAAACAAAGTTTATAGTTTCTGTGCAGAGCTTATCTCTTTAAAGCAAAAAGACTTTTGGTCTCTTTTGTACTCAGAAAGCCTTTTTAAACTGCGCATCTGAGTGTCTGAATATCTTCAGTGCATGTGTTGACTGCATTAGAAACTTGTGTGATGCTAGAACGTCTAGGTTGAAATACTGAAAACAAAACTTTGATATTAGAAAAGATTTGATGAAATTAATTTAGGAAAACCAGAAATTTTGAATAGTCAAGCCATCTTTTGAAGCCATTTTCAATAATTATGGTAGGAAAAACATGAACTTCTTTCATGTCAAAAATGCTGTTAATTGTTCGGCTGTAAAAATTCCATCTTGTTCTAGAGCCCCGTGCAATTCTCTGGGTTGTTATTTGATTTAACTGAGNTACAAACCTGTAATATTAGTTAAATGTCTGAATAGTATATTATCATACAAAATCTTTAATTTCGATTGGAGTCTTTATTTGATCAGCATTCTATCTTATGAGCAAGCAACTGTCAGGCGATCGTTGTGAAGTTGGTGTGAAACGATGAAATATGAAGGATTTATCAGCCTGAAGGTGTTTATTTTTTCAGTGTTTGCAGCCCCATCACTCAATTGAAAACAAAACAAAGTTTATAGTTTCTGTGCAGAGCTTATCTCTTTAAAGCAAAAAGACTTTTGGTCTCTTTTGTACTCAGAAAGCCTTTTTAAACTGCGCATCTGAGTGTCTGAACATCTTCAGTGCATGTGTTGACTGCATTAGAAACTTGTGTGATGCTAGAACGTCTAGGTTGAAATACTGAAAACAAAACTTTGATATTAGAAAAGATTTGATGAAATTAATTTAGGAAAACCAGAAATTTTGAATAGTCAAGCCATCTTTTGAAGCCATTTTCAATAATTATGGTAGGAAAAACATGAACTGGAACTTCTTTCATGTCAAAAATGCGTTCTTTATGGTGACACTGAAAAATAATCGAGAAAAATATTAAAATATTAATTCGCAAAAAATATCCTTATTGAAGAAACAGATGTGTAAAGCTTTGAATGATTAGGTTCAGCTGAATTGCAAATCAGTTGACGAAAAGAGCAGGATCGTATTTCTTCCTAACATTAACACCTCCAGTTCTACCACTTATCACAGCACCTCCAAAATGTTTCTGGGCAATCAATTTTTCTTTCATATCATGCAAATTACGTTCATTAAGGATCAATTTCACTAATCTTTCAGCAATGGTATCATCTGGCTGTAATATCCATGTATCTCCCAATAATTTTGCCATTATTTGTTAATCTAAGAATCAAAATAGGTTGTGTGACACAGGAAATATCGGTTTTATCACCGCCTTCATTAGAGACAAAAGAAGGTACTTCTGTATTTTCGCAGCTTCTTTTTTTAACATCGAAAATACAATCTAATAATTCATTGTAAATTTCATAGCTGCCTTCAGAAAGTGTAGAATTTTCGAGATGATCAAATTTAGTCTGTATTTGTGAAATCAACCCAATAACCTCTAGACACACACCTCGTTTAAATAAGGTCTTACTTTGGTGATACCCTGGAAAGGGAAGTCCGTAATTTATTGATGTATAAAAGTTCCTATACCAACACTTTAAAATCAATTGGTCATGATGTAAATATTCTAGGTATTGTTTAGATGTAAGTTTAGAGTGGTGCAGATTTCACAATTGACCAATTAAGTTTTGGGTTTTGGTTCGTTTGACAATTTCCTGCTTTTGGCCTTTTCCTAAAGTATTTTTATGGTTGAAGGTTTTAATATGACTTCAATAACGGGTTTTCCACTCTACTAAAAAAAACCAATTTAAACCCTTTCTGGTTGGTTGTTAAACAAGACAACACATTTGTAAATAAAATACCCTATACGGTGCTGTCCTCTGATTGGCCAATTACTTCTGTTGCAACAATTACACTTGAATAAGTTCCGACATTTGACAAAAAGGTTTTTTTTAAAGGCCAGGAACCATGGAAATGATAATGTCGCTCAATGACTGGAACTGGCAAAAATGACAGAAAAAGGGAAATAGCAAGAGGAAAAAGAAGAAGGTGAACCTTTAACAACCTAAAAATTAGATGATGTAAGAAAGCATTCAGAACCAAAAAAGCTCCACAATCTTACAGCCAAAGGAACAAAACATAATCCTGGAAAAATTGGTTGTTTTGTATGATTTGCTCAAAGTTACTGGTATAGCTGTAGCTTTGTTTTACTGTACTTTCGTTGAAAACTTTTACACAACAAATTTTCGCGAGGAAAATGTTTATCGACAAATTTCAGAAATGTCTTGGCAACATTGGTCGTTATGGTGGCACTAAATGGGTTGTTGAACCACCTTTTTCATCTTTACCGGGTTATTTTATATCCTTTTGATTATTTTAGGTTCGTAATTAAATTTAGCTTGGCAATGGAATACCTTCAAAGCCTCTTCATACCGTTTTGGGGGTTTGTTAAACAAGGTTTCTTTAGCTAAGTTACGTGAAAGTCATTCCGAATTCATCTCAGTCAATTATTTGAGAATGTTGGGTGAATGATTAGAAAAGGTATATATGTACAACAAGTTTTCGTTGGGTTTTTTATAGGTGTAATTACCTCTTGCCAAATAAAAAGTTTTATCTAAAAAGTCGACCTGTTTCAAATTTGTAGTTACATCAATATCAAAACTGTGCTGCTTATATTTCTTTATGAGGAATTTTCTTACTTTTATCTTTTATCTTCTAAAATTTCCCCAACGAAAGGTGACAAATCTCTTGATACACATCTCTAATGCGGGATACGCACTCTTTTGTAGACATTTGGATATTTGTGTTACCTTACATTCCTAAACATAATAAAGTTTACACTCGACTGAAACTGCTGTTATTTGGTTTGCCCCACGACTCTCTGGTCTCTATTTGGGTGATGTAACACAACCCCTGTCTATATTATGCTAGATATCACCTACAAACAATCCTATTTGAAAGCAAATATTCCATTTATAGTGACTACTTACAACCTTGATTGACAAGCGCCTGCAGCATACTGGAAAAGCAAGATCAAACAGGCATCAGAGATGTTTGTTCTTTGCTTAGTCCTCGAGATAAAAATATTCAGGCGACAAGCGTCTTCGAGATGAATAAAGCCGCTGGCGACTGCTTAAGTAAAACAGAAGTCCGCTTCGTAATGAAAGCAACTGTTCATATGTTTTCAAAGGTACCTATTAACACTTTTTCAGTGTTTAAAACATACCCGATCTGTAAATCAACGTCACGTACTGTACTTTCCAGGAGGTGTGATATTCAAGAATCCCACACCATGTCTATACATGGAGTTGGATACATACGCAATAACACTGCAGGCATGTCATTGTTTTCTCATCCATAGCAGAGTCAACTTTATGGCACAAAGGACAACCCAAAACTCATTGGACGGTCAAAACTCATTGGAGATTATACGAGTTCCAAAGGAGTTTGACATTCTTTTTTAAAGGCATTTTAGGGATGCCTTAAAATCTCAAGCCCAAGGGAAAGGTCCTCTTTATATTTATTTTCGAAAAATTTTAACTTATATGATTTAAATTACTTTACATACCATCTGGAGATACCAAATAAACTGTAACCTGCCTCAGCGCCCATACCTAAAGAACAGCCACCTGTCCACAGCAGTCATCAGTGAATCAGCCTTAATAATTTTGAAAATAGTTTACCTTCATAGAAGGGTCCAGGTTTATATTTACCCCTGTGTATAACGTTTAATTATTTAATTAAATTCACCAGAAACACTTGAATAAACAACCACCAGATCTCAATTAATTGGATAGGTTTCATGTTTTCTTTGAGGTTAGATTTTGATTAGCTCACTTCAGGGAACAGGCTTCATTTGTTGGTGTTCATTACCTGTGACTTCTTGAAATCAAAATGTCGAGTGAAAAAAAAGGAAAACGCTAATCTTACAACGAAGGATCGATGTTACCAGAAAATCAGAACCTGGAAAAAGTTCTCGTAATATCGCTGATATTTCTGGTGTCGGTCGTACCCAGAGTCAATATATCGTAAAGAATAAGGCGGGATTTAAAAGAGACCTTAGCGAGAATGCGCCTGCCGACAAAAAACATTACATTCGTAAGACAAGAAATAAAGAAATAAACAAAATGACCTAGGAGTGGATTAAAGATGCCAGAGCTTGAACTTTGCTTGGCAATGGTTCACTGATTCGAACGTGCCAAATCATTTACTCAAGATCTGAACAAACATGATTTTAAAGCCTCGAACGGCTAGTTAGAAAGCTTATGCAAGTGACACAACATTTTCTCTGAGACTATTTGCTGTGAGAGAACTGATATCCCGGTAACATCATGCAAGATTGGACAGATTAACTCCCTGAATTAATATCAGGTTATGAAGCCAGGGATATTTATAATCTGGATGAAAGTTGGCTATTCTTCCGCTCTTCGACCAACAAGACTCTTCGTGTGAAAGGAGATGGGTGTAAGGGTTGTAAGCAGTCGAGAGGTTGACTATTATACTATGTGCCAACGCCGTTCCTTATAAAGAACAATGAAACTGATATGGACGCTGATTTTAGTAAGGAGGCAGCGAGATTGAGGTGGCGTTGTTTGGATGTGGAATCCAGGAAGTAGTAGAGACAGAAAGATAAAGCGATTTGTGAGCCTGAGACTATGAATTAGGAGATGCCAGCACAGGAATTATTCCAAATGTTTGTCAGGGAGAAGTTTCACATGACAGCCGCGATGACGAGCCGGCCGCTGAAGAAATTCTAAACTATTTATTACACTGGAAACTGCAGCACCCTAAGCAAATTAGTTGGGCCGCATTTGCTCATGAACATGGATTCAGTGAAATACTCGAGCGTGTTTCCAAGGCGAAGGATGCAATCGTAAAGTCCCAAAAGACATGTTCCGATGCAGAGAAAAATAACTGACTAATTTCCATCTTTGTAGCTTTAACAGTTTGCCAGTAAAAGTATAGTTATAAAAACACAGTATAACTATTTTGCGCATATTCTTTTAATTATCAGACACTAGAAAATGTCATCAGCAAAAAAATTCTTCCCTTTACATCTGACCTGTATAGAACTGCCACTCCTCAATAACGGCCGAAATTGGTCACTCCCTTGGTTGACCGTTATGGGCAGCTTACATTGTACACAAATAGATAATTAAAGGATACAAAAGGGCACAGAAATTAATAAAATTATAAAGAGAATAGAGTATAATACGGGATCTAAATACAAGTAGAGAAACTTCTTAAATTGCATGGAGGGAAATTTCTAAAAGGAAGAGCATTCTCAGTACATAAATCAAAAACATACAGAATGTTTTCATCTAGCTGTTGCAAGATGGGCTGGTATACCCCAAGAACCTTGTATCACATAAAGATGGCAACTCTGTACCAAGAGATAATTATATGTTGACCAGCAGTAGTAATAGTAGCAATTTTTGACGAAAAGTGGCATTATTATAAACAATTACTTTTTTAGCGAGTTCTATATAAGATTTTCTGTATTTGAAAAATCAACTAATTTGGCTGTATTTTATTTAGCCTTCCCCTTCAAAATTCTGCACTCCTTATAAAAGTTTTTTTACCGTAAAATGTGGTAAGTGGATGCCATCACCCAGTTCATATATTACTTTATAGATTGTAATTTTGTTTATCTTTCTTAATTACCATTTTTCGAATCCTTATTCAATGAATTTTAGAGATATTTTATTTACCATTTACGAGTATTTTTTCATTATTAGGTAGTCATCTATAAAATAGCTACAAATGTAAATTTAAAAAGGGCCTTTCACGTCAACTAAATATAAAAAGAAATGATGTACTTACATGTTCTTTTTAATAACTACTCGTTTAAGTCACATGAACCAAATATTGAAAGAAACAGCCTAACTACATGAACCTTGTCATAGCTAACTGTTTTATCAGTCATGTCAACTTAACACAGTCCATGTACATTCTACATTTTACATTTTGTATTACATCTTCTCTTATACCTTTGACTTTGCATAAATATTTGAAAAATCAATTGTAGATGTGCTCTTTGTGCTTGTGGTGTGGTTACTCGTGCCTTGACTAGTTATAAAAATCCAACAGCTTACCTCAAGCTTTGGAGTAAAGGTTTGAAGGACTTAAAACCTGTTATTGTTTTTCTGATGTTTATTATGTTTACTGATGTTGTATTTTCACGATCTTGCATTTCTATCCTTAAACTCTGCTCTTTTTTCTTTTCATTTTATTTTCCCTCCCTTTAGCCTCTTTGTTTTATGTTGTATCTGTCGTTTTCAGCAATACGATTAACTTGTAGTTATCAGGGAAACTGATAATAACAAGTTCCGTGGTTGACTTTCATTTGATGTTATTTTCTTCCTACTGTCCTCCTCCTCACCCGGTAAAAAAGAGCAGGTGCAGAAAAATCAGCTTGCCTTTTTAAAAGCAGTTTTGGATTGCCATACAATTTTATAATAATCCAAATACTGTTTATATGTACAGATCCAAATGCCTTTTCAAAGTTTATAAATTTGACACATAGTGATGGCCATTGTTAATTGGACTGATGATAATGTTGAAGGGTATTTGCTCTGTAGTATTTCTTACAATTCTTTAGCAACTACCTTGCTACCTTTTCAACTTACAGCATAACTTTTATTTGAACTCACAACGAGTATCTTCCAAACTAGGATTTTGCTTGAAGTAAAAAACCAATATGATACAACACCAGTTCTTAAATTGTCTCCAGTATCTGTAGATGTTTACATAAAATGCGCTTTCTCCTGCCTTTCACTGTTGATTTATATTTTCTGATTTTCAACAAAAATATGTTTTACTTTCTTTTATCTATTATTCATGACATCTTATCCAGTTGACTTGGCATTTCATAACAAGTTTCGATATGTTTTGAATATCGGTAGTTGTGACTGGATTATTCTTAATATTAGCAAACCACCTTTTCACTTTATTTTCTTTGTCATACAATTTTGTGACTTTTTATGACTTAGGGTCTTACCAAAGTGTTAGTTCTAGCGCTGTTTTAAAATTCTGTCGTTACTGGAGGCATTTTTATCTCTGTTTTCTGCATGAACTCCTTGACAACGTTATTCGTTTAGAGCCCAAAGAAATNAAAGATAAAGCGATTTGTGAGCCTGAGACTATGAATTAGGAGATGCCAGCACAGGAATTATTCCAAATGTTTGTCAGGGAGAAGTTTCACATGACAGCCGCGATGACGAGCCGGCCGCTGAAGAAATTCTAAACTATTTATTACACTGGAAACTGCAGCACCCTAAGCAAATTAGTTGGGCCGCATTTGCTCATGAACATGGATTCAGTGAAATACTCGAGCGTGTTTCCAAGGCGAAGGATGCAATCGTAAAGTCCCAAAAGACATGTTCCGATGCAGAGAAAAATAACTGACTAATTTCCATCTTTGTAGCTTTAACAGTTTGCCAGTAAAAGTATAGTTATAAAAACACAGTATAACTATTTTGCGCATATTCTTTTAATTATCAGACACTAGAAAATGTCATCAGCAAAAAAATTCTTCCCTTTACATCTGACCTGTATAGAACTGCCACTCCTCAATAACGGCCGAAATTGGTCACTCCCTTGGTTGACCGTTATGGGCAGCTTACATTGTACACAAATAGATAATTAAAGGATACAAAAGGGCACAGAAATTAATAAAATTATAAAGAGAATAGAGTATAATACGGGATCTAAATACAAGTAGAGAAACTTCTTAAATTGCATGGAGGGAAATTTCTAAAAGGAAGAGCATTCTCAGTACATAAATCAAAAACATACAGAATGTTTTCATCTAGCTGTTGCAAGATGGGCTGGTATACCCCAAGAACCTTGTATCACATAAAGATGGCAACTCTGTACCAAGAGATAATTATATGTTGACCAGCAGTAGTAATAGTAGCAATTTTTGACGAAAAGTGGCATTATTATAAACAATTACTTTTTTAGCGAGTTCTATATAAGATTTTCTGTATTTGAAAAATCAACTAATTTGGCTGTATTTTATTTAGCCTTCCCCTTCAAAATTCTGCACTCCTTATAAAAGTTTTTTTACCGTAAAATGTGGTAAGTGGATGCCATCACCCAGTTCATATATTACTTTATAGATTGTAATTTTGTTTATCTTTCTTAATTACCATTTTTCGAATCCTTATTCAATGAATTTTAGAGATATTTTATTTACCATTTACGAGTATTTTTTCATTATTAGGTAGTCATCTATAAAATAGCTACAAATGTAAATTTAAAAAGGGCCTTTCACGTCAACTAAATATAAAAAGAAATGATGTACTTACATGTTCTTTTTAATAACTACTCGTTTAAGTCACATGAACCAAATATTGAAAGAAACAGCCTAACTACATGAACCTTGTCATAGCTAACTGTTTTATCAGTCATGTCAACTTAACACAGTCCATGTACATTCTACATTTTACATTTTGTATTACATCTTCTCTTATACCTTTGACTTTGCATAAATATTTGAAAAATCAATTGTAGATGTGCTCTTTGTGCTTGTGGTGTGGTTACTCGTGCCTTGACTAGTTATAAAAATCCAACAGCTTACCTCAAGCTTTGGAGTAAAGGTTTGAAGGACGTAAAACCTGTTATTGTTTTTCTGATGTTTATTATGTTTACTGATGTTGTATTTTCACGATCTTGCATTTCTATCCTTAAACTCTGCTCTTTTTTCTTTTCATTTTATTTTCCCTCCCTTTAGCCTCTTTGTTTTATGTTGTATCTGTCGTTTTCAGCAATACGATTAACTTGTAGTTATCAGGGAAACTGATAATAACAAGTTCCGTGGTTGACTTTCATTTGATGTTATTTTCTTCCTACTGTCCTCCTCCTCACCCGGTAAAAAAGAGCAGGTGCAGAAAAATCAGCTTGCCTTTTTAAAAGCAGTTTTGGATTGCCATACAATTTTATAATAATCCAAATACTGTTTATATGTACAGATCCAAATGCCTTTTCAAAGTTTATAAATTTGACACATAGTGATGGCCATTGTTAATTGGACTGATGATAATGTTGAAGGGTATTTGCTCTGTAGTATTTCTTACAATTCTTTAGCAACTACCTTGCTACCTTTTCAACTTACAGCATAACTTTTATTTGAACTCACAACGAGTATCTTCCAAACTAGGATTTTGCTTGAAGTAAAAAACCAATATGATACAACACCAGTTCTTAAATTGTCTCCAGTATCTGTAGATGTTTACATAAAATGCGCTTTCTCCTGCCTTTCACTGTTGATTTATATTTTCTGATTTTCAACAAAAATATGTTTTACTTTCTTTTATCTATTATTCATGACATCTTATCCAGTTGACTTGGCATTTCATAACAAGTTTCGATATGTTTTGAATATCGGTAGTTGTGACTGGATTATTCTTAATATTAGCAAACCACCTTTTCACTTTATTTTCTTTGTCATACAATTTTGTGACTTTTTATGACTTAGGGTCTTACCAAAGTGTTAGTTCTAGCGCTGTTTTAAAATTCTGTCGTTACTGGAGGCATTTTTATCTCTGTTTTCTGCATGAACTCCTTGACAACGTTATTCGTTTAGAGCCCAAAGAAATTTAGTAATCTATATATTGTTTTTAGATGTATTTATTGATGACTCCCTGGTATTTTCTGCTATTTTTGGGCTCACTTACTCTTGTCCCATCGATCTATTTCTTCTCTTCTCTCCCCTTCTCCTGTTTCTTCTTCCGTGTTCTGCTTTCAGTCTGTCTCACTGGGTTTACTATAATTTGGGTGGAACTAATTTCGAACGATCAACCAAATCCCATGCTTCTGTGCTGATCCAGATTTTCGATTTTTTTCTTGTTGCACCCTAGTACTTCTACGCAGTGCCTTTGTATTTCTTCGTCGTTAAAACTTTGAGAGATCCAATATGTCAGCTTCATCCTATTACAAGCTTCTTCCTTCTCCAGTGCTTGGAATCGGTTTCAAAAAAAGTTTCACCTGACTTTTCTTGTCTTCCTTTTGCTTGTATCACTCTTTCTCTTAGTAGTTATTTGTTAGTGTCTGAATCAGTTTCAGTTTGATGTGTATCTTTACTGGGAAGTGATTGTTCACAATGTCTTGTCCTGTACAAACTCCGGTGTCTTGTACCACTGACTCGATCTTGTTTTTATTAACATCTGGTTCGGTACAGTCATCTGCTGATAATTACTTTACCTTAAATATCGTATCCTGGGTAAAATGCGTTCCTGCAAACGTAACCCAGGACGTACAAAGTTTCTCATTATTTTCTTATTTAATTCTTCACCATCATAACTTCCCATTATTTTGTAGAATAACTCTGAGTCCCTTTCAGTTTTGACGTCAAGGTCACTTGTAATAAGCAGTGTTTAATGTCTGTCTCTTTCCACTTAGATTTGTTACAATAATTTTCAGAGAGCCTCTGCCTACAATGCCAGTAACGAAAAGTGCATTAAGAGGAAATTTTTAGTAATGGATTATTTTTCAATAACGGAAAACTGTGGAAATAGCTAACACGCTGGATTCAGGGACAGAATGGTTAAAAAATCTCCAAAAAAGTGACTGAAACACCACAAAGCATAAGAGAAGATTAAAATTATTCAAAGGTGTGATCAAGAGAGGGAGAACAGCTATTTCTAGACATTTTTAAGAGATCTATTCTATTGGACAATATCCTCAAAACCAATAAAATGTTGGATGAGCCAAATACGTGAAGACATTTGAATTACATCGCCAGCGCTGAGTCCTTAGCCAAAGAAAAATCGAACTCTTTTGTGAATATGAAATGTAAAAGAGATCTCATTAAGATTATGCAAATAAGCTAAGCAGGTCAGCCTTGGTTCCATTTGTTATGGGAACAATTAGAAAATGGAGCCTAAGTTGAAAAGAAGAAGCCTTTGTCAACTGTGATCTACAGCGGTAATCAATTTAAAAATAAAGTCAAACCGACAAAAAAGCTTTCCTATAGATGTCTGTCATATTCAAAGGTATGTATGTTCCCT
This sequence comes from Morbakka virulenta, assembly GCA_003991215.1. Taxonomy (NCBI): domain Eukaryota; kingdom Metazoa; phylum Cnidaria; class Cubozoa; order Carybdeida; family Carukiidae; genus Morbakka; species Morbakka virulenta. The sequence goes on along the minus strand of RDPX01000036.1, from coordinate 2,883,881 downwards.
GCAGAGTGGAGAAGAAGTGTTATACTTATCCGTGTAATTAACATGATCCGGTAAGGTAAGGTATGTTGCTCTCGACTGCCTTTCAAATAGCCTTTATTGAATCAAACGTCCATATTTTAAGAATACAGTTATCTTCAAAATTTGAAATGAAAGATATGCTCAATTAAGAACAATTCTAATTTTCTTAAGGGATAACTAGAAATAATCTCAGGGCTACACAGAGGGTAAGTCCCAAAAATCTTGCCCGAATTTTATTTCTGTATACATGTGTAAAGGTAGCTGTTGAAAAACTATCTATACCATGAACTGTTCATGAAAGTTCCAGGTTCAGGATCAGGATCAATTTCATTGCTACTATCTTATTTGAGTTGTCCTCCACTGAGATGGCTTTGAACTGCCAGTACTCCACGAGGCATATCCCTACTCCATTTTTAAAATTTCCTCTCTCTCTTGTAGTACAGCTTGCATACATGTCCAAGGCATTCAGTATTTCTCCCAAATTCCCTTCCAGTCCATCAGCTTTCCTCTAAGCACAGGATCTTAATCTTACTTGCTGCCACGACTGCTGCTATCTCTTCTCCTTTGTCATTTTGTGTACCTATATTTATTTATTTAAGTTTGCAGCACCGTTCGTCTCGTCTTCTTTACACAGTCCCAGGATGATTGTACTCACCCTATGCGTCCCTTAACGCAGGACACCCCAAGGCATTATCTGACTGATTCTGATTGTCCTTTCTTGATGGTGATGGCAAGCCTTTATAAGCCGGAAACTTTTCCTGACGCCCAATCCTCTGTCTTTTTCCGGGCTTGGGACAGGCTGCAGGTCACACTGGGTTTGTACAACTCCTGACGAGAATTAAACCCCTATGTCTAGAATTTTATATTGTTAAATACCGACACTTGCACAAAACGAATATTAATTTTCTTGGAAGTCTTATTTTGTGGATTATGTTATGGCTGTAAAACAACACTTTCACAAAATTATTACTAATTTTCCTAGCAGGAAAGTCCTTGTACTTATAACTCTTTAAAATATCAGATTAATTTTTCATTTATTTTTAAAAATTTATATTATATATTATATATTATATATTATTTATATTAAAAAATTAAAAAGCGTCGCTTTTCATTGTAAATATCAAGGAATATTTTCACCAATATCAGCATCTTATGAAAACCCATGACTGAATTGAGACATGGATTTCTTAAAAGCAAAGCAAATAAAAGCTATTTTGATATTTAGTCTCATGATGGTAAACGGTTTTAACTGAGTAACAAATATGTTTGTTGTAATACAGTTGTAAAGTTTTTTGCACCGGAAGCTTGGATCTATTGGAGGATAAATCCCACTCTTTTGATAACTGGATTTCATTTCATCTTTGTTTCGGTAACTTCTATTTTTAAAGTTCCAAAGAAGAGGTCTGCACGTCTTGTTCCATTTTGTGCCATACTTAAAGATTAAAGATGGTGTCTATTTAGACGGGCGCCAGGAAACAAGGGAAAAGTGACACGTCACTTAACTTCAACAGATCGACCAATGAAATTTTATATCTACATGGGACGGTAAAATAGGTTTTTATTTATTTTGCCAGCGCCCGGTTAAATAGAATCTGCCTACTTAAAAACCATTTGCTTTCTAAAAGTCAAGCCTGACCTGGTGTATATTCATTTTTCCGCTTATGTGAGCTGTGGGTTTAAATGTACTGGAGCCAAGTATCCCGATGTTACTCCTCTAGGAGTTTTGGATGAAGGTGTTTATTGGAATTTTTCTAAGGAACTTTGATAAGGTATCCAAAGAAAGGCCAGAAGTGTTAAATTGTTGTAGAATACGCTACCTTAGGGCAAGTTAAATTTCTCTATTATTAATTCTTCATACACTATGTTGTTACAAAACTCAAAAACTATGTTCAATAACCCATTTGTACTTAATATGTTTATATGTTCTATTTTCATTCCGTTAGCAGAAAAATACGAACAGCCTGTTCTCGGAGGAATCATGAATAGATAAAGGAAGTAGTGACTTCCAACAGAGGGCAGAATTTCTTTTAATTCGATATTACCTCTGAAGAAGTAAAACTTATCAACATCAAAATATTAAGAAACATTTTTGGTATAACATTGGAATTTCCTTTACTTTGTCTTATATACACAGACTTAAAATTATTAACAATTTTTAAGGATTTCTTTTTAACATTATTCGTTATTTCTTGCATACATGATTTAAAGAAATTTAAAGATATTTGGTACTCATATGTTTATAATAGTAACATGTTTGGTTACTCGCAAAAAACTGTAGTGAAAAGAAAAAAAAAGTTTAATATTTTGCAGGTATTGTTTCCTTCTAGCATGTTATAACAAGTAGGTTTTTTTAATGTTAAATTAGTTTTCTATTATAGGTAATTTTATCGATATATAAATATATAAATAAATAAATATATATGGAAAATATATATACATATACTCATATATATAAATATTTAAATATATATACATATATATAATATATTAATATATATATTTATACATTAAATATACACTTCTTCTTCTTCTTCTTCATCTTTCGGCTGCTCCCGTCAGGGGTCGCCACAGCGGATCAATCGCCTCCATTTGGCGCGGTCGTCAGCGTCCTCTCTCCTCACTCCTAATGTCCTCATATCCTCTTCACTTCCGTCCATATATCTTCTCTTTGGTCTTACTCTCTTCCTATTCCCTGGCAGTTCCATCCTCACCATTCTCCTCCCGATGTACTTATATTCTCTTCT
>RDPX01000036.1:2856102-2875886 GCA_003991215.1 Morbakka virulenta | reverse complement strand
TTCGTTTTTGTTTTTGGCTGGCTTGGGCACACACATAAATAAAACTCCATGTCTTGCTATATTTCTCTCTTTTTAGAAATATTATCGAAGAAAGAGTTTAATTATTTGTTTTTGGACAGGGCTCATTTTGAGCTAAAAATGAATGAGCGCTTCATAAACATCTGCTTTCCGCAAAATGTTTCAATCAGCTGGTCCCATGCACAGTTAAATTGATTTTATGATCAACCGTGGAAGCATGATTAACCTGTACCGAGAAGAATTAAATTTCAAAACAACAAGCTTCATACAGAGATACAGGTGCCATGTTCATCTGATCATATTAAGTAAAGAAATGACACCAAAATATTGACATTTAAGGAAATCAATCCTCAGTGAAAATTATAAGGAAGGAACTACTTTATAATTAGGACTTTTAAGTATACAAAAGTACGTCCCACGCAAGGTTTACATTTTGCAAAATATTTGAAAATGAAACTTTCTTGAATGTTCAAGCACTATTGTATTAGTTCTAACTACAAATTTCAACAAAACAAGAAATGCTTGGATGTACAATTCAACACTAACCAGAATATTGTCTGAATAAATGAAAATGTCCAAATTTTATTTGCATTATTGTAGCGTGTTCTATACTCAACGATAAATGTACATAAATAGAATTGTGAAATTTTATCAAATTTGATTTTATTATTTAAATTGAGATAGGGTGTAAACGCTTAACTGGATATCGAAATCTACTTTCCAAAGTTGCCTTTTTTCGTATTGCTACATCACTTGTTCGTATATTATCTTCTTTTTTTTAGCAAACGGTGATAGGTGGGGTTTGATACTTGCCCTAAATGAAAACCCATTTTTATAGAGTTAGATGGAAATTCTATTATTCCTTGATTCCTTGATTCTGACGTCATAAATTTTCTTCAGTTTCAGTGCCTCTGTCCGTAAATGAAGATAACCGATGTTCTATAAAATGTCAACCAAACAAAAAACAATATCTCTATGAAAGGTTTCTTTACGAGTGGGCCGTGAGACTGTGAACAAGGCATGTCGTAATTAATAAACAGATTGATACATGCATCGGTGTCTAGGTGTATGACCGGACGAAGTTTTCAATACAATCTACACCTCTACAAACTATTTCACAGACTAAATAATAGGATATCACCACAAAAAGTATTTTTATTCGGAATTTTGTTTTAATAACCTGTATCCACAGGTATGTTGGTGAATAATTTGGTGGCATCTGGTCAAGAAACAAAGCCATAGAAGTGTTTTTTTACACACTTTAAAAATAAAAAGAAGATAAAAAGTAGAACCAAGCGATAAGATTTGACATAAAACGTAAAAACATTCAAATTACATGATAGAGGAAAGCACTCGGAAGCTAAAGAGTTCCACGATCTAGGTGTCCGTGGGACAGAGAGTACATTCAAGGTAAAATGAATTAAAACTAGAAGCAGTAACTGTATAAGGGTTGAAAAAGTTGTGAAAAATTAGTCACAGACGCAGTAAGCTGAACTGGTACCAGCGGGGATAGTTTATCAGAACACTTTCTAAAATACTTACTGCCTACAGAAAAGACAACAATCATTACTTCTTTACATTAGGATATTGAAAAGGTGATTGCCAGTGAGAATTGCTTTGACATCATAAAGATATATGTTATTTCACCAAAGACTGGATTAGGTCGCCGGTTAAAAGAATAATGCATAAAGGATGATAAGCGGCTCCATTTGTCAAATAATATTTGAATAAGGGATCAATAATATTTTATTTTTAGTTCATTCACATATACACTGTGATCCATAAAATCAACAATTATTTCTGTCACTTAATCTAAATAAAAAAAATTAAGCCTGAATTAACTAATGTCTTGCTTATTAAATGTTTCGCAGCTCGGTTTTGGCAAGATACGTTGCCAAATTGTTATATAGTTTGGGAAGAGATTACAGAAAGCTCTACTGAAATAGATATACACAGCACTGCCTTAAGATTTTTTAAAGTCAAAAGACCATGCAATTAAGAAGAAACTTAACATTTTACTATTGTCTTTCTTATGAATTTGAAAGAACAAACTGAATGAATCTCGAACTTACAATACTGATGGTTATGTCGGGTAAATGGCTAGCGTTCGAATACTTACAGAAGACCTAGAGAGTTTTGAAATAAAATAATATCGATGAAAAGGATTTGGATTTTTGAAAAAGTGAAAAATATATTTGCGCCAAACAGGATTCGAACCAGTGCCTATGGAGACCATGAACACAGGCTGTGACACCTGAGCCGTCGGCGCTTGTCCATTACAAGATCATTTTTCGCAATCACCCATATAGAGCTGAGCCTCGTACAGAACGACTAGAGTTTAATAAGTAAAACAATGTTGAAGAAGATTATTCTTTACAGATTTTGAAGATTCAAATAATATGAAGTTTTAAGTTTAATTATCAGTAGAATAACAATTTTGAATCTGCTTTCTAGCTCCACACAGCATACCCTATTCCTCTGTGTCTTTAACACTAAAACAAAGATTCATTCCTTTTTGCCAATCTTTTTTTTTCAATACTGAAATGCTAAGCTTGTATCGGAATGATCAAAATACAAACGGTACATTTATTCTTCCAACATAAACGAATTGATGTACAATACTTGAATATCGTAATTAAAGTTACGTTCAATTTGATCAAAAGTATATTGGATGTATCATCGCATCTCTATGTGCTCCTGTTTCATTGTTTTGGCCAGTCCTTTGGTTGGCAATGCTTCCGTCAAAGCATAAGAAATTTAGGTAATATTTGAAAATAGTCAATCGGACGGCTTGAGTTTTCCTCAACTGGCCCAGTCTTGCCCAACTTTCCTCTTAACAGGACATTATCAGGACCAGGTGCACCAACTGAAGTATCAGTTACCTACATTACACTACTTGGAGCAATAAATGTTTGATAAGTTTTACAAATTCTTCCTTTGATTTTTACCGACTAGCCCAGACTTGCTGACACTCTTAATTGCTTTTAACTACATTGCCCTACATGGCACATATGCAAAGGATATAAGAAATTTTTGGTCAAAGCGTGGAACAAACTATGTGTCCAAAGGAAAAGGTCTTTTAAACTACACTTACACATGTGGACCGAATAAGAGATTTGGGTGGAAATTTATATCAATTGGGTACTTTTATGTTCCAAAACTTTGTATTAATAATCCAAATTGGGATATTTCTGGCGTACAAAAGCCAGGTGAGACTTTCATAGGACGAGAAGGACATAAATGAAACAAATTGTAATTAATAAGGCAAAGTAAACATATGGCTTTAGTCTAAAATTTGACCAAACACTTTTGCGACCTGTAAGAATGTCTGAATCATTTTTTAATGAGCTGTTACCTACTATGGTCCCCTATTTAATAAATTAGAAGCTGGATGATTTCGCTAACTAAACGACTTATTGAGTGTATTCAGAAGTAAATCCAACAAATTCTATACTTTGTTCTTTTGACATTGAAAGTCTAATTATCAATGATTGCAATAAAATCGGTTGAGTTTAGTTTTTAAAATGTTACGTACTAGCAAACTGATGGTGTGGCTTTGAGCTTGCTCCTAAGCCCAGCTCAGGCCAATTCATTTGTAGGAAATTATGAAAAACATTTATTTGAGTCTACACAAACTGTAGATGTGCTTATGTATTATAGATTCGCTGATGATACTTTACCATATTTAAACATCAATAAGACAGTAATAAGTTTGTGATTAACCTAAACAATCTTCACCCATTCCTGTAGATTACTGTTGGAAAGGAACAGGGTGGTTGTTTATCATTTGTAAATGTTTTAGTAGAAAACACACCGACGTCTTCTAAAACCACTGTGTTTCGAAAAGTAACCTTCACTGGACAATATGTTCAGTGGAACTTTTTCAGTTTCAGGCAATTCAAAATTGGTCTAATAAAAACACCAGGCAATCGTGCTGTGGTTATTTGCTCTCCTAAAAAATTGGCAGGATAAAGAGGTAAAACTAAGCAAATTTTGTTGAGCAGTGATTATCCTATCGACGTTTGAGGCAAAACAATTCGGTATAAATTATCCAGTTTTAAAAGCTCTATTAAACAGGGTCCCCCAAAGCGCCATATATACTTAAAATTACCTTGAATAGGACCAGTTTCTACTAAAATATCTGTACATATCTGTAATGCACATTCAGAAAATGCCATGGTAATTTGAAAATCAAATTACCATGGCATTTTCTGAATGTTATCGTGGTACTGCACCTAAATATATTTTAACAAGGCGAAAAACCCTTCCTTCGTCTACAAATGATGTCTTGTCTGTCAAAAAATTAACATATAGCTGTGTATGACTTCAAGTACCGTTGTGATATCGGGTACGTAGGCAGTACTTTAAGGCTGATAGATGGAATAAAACAGCACATGATCATTATTTTTGGGGACAAATACAGTGTGACGACTTAAATCATAACGACTAAGCAAAGGTACAAGCAATATTGTGAATTCTAATTCTCCTATAGCACAGAGTTTGCTACTAAACCGCGAATTCATTGAATATTTCAACTGGCCGAGCTAGGTCTACCTTTCATTTAGGGACATTAGAGGCAATTCGTATTCAATTTTCATCACCTCCTCTTTGCAAACAAAAAGAATGTGCTTATAGTCTACAATTGTTGTAGACAGCCAGTCACCAAAAGTGATAGGTTTTCCGCAGCCCATTACACAAAAAGTGGAAAGCAGGCTATTACCAAAAGAGTGCCGGGCTTTCTCAATCGTCTCTTTCTTTCCATTATTGAATAAAAAAAACACTCTTTCTTACTCTGGCGCCTTTGGTCTTGTCGAGTGCCAGCAAAATAGCTATCAGCTGAAATAAACGTTATTTTGATAGCGATTTTGAAGGGTTTCTTTTACAACTAATCGTTCACCCATATATAATGTCTGACCTTGATATATTCTTCTTATGGCCATTAAACCTATGATGAAGTTGGGGCTTACTAGCCCTGTTTGATGACGCAAGACAAAGATTAAATCTATACAAAACGCATGTATTGTAATAAAGTACTGAATATGAAAAAAAATCAAATAATGATATAAAATCTTTACAATTTATGAAATTAATTAATTACTTAGTCTTTAGCTATAAAAAGTGAGTTTCTTCTCCAACTGACGGCTAAAAATCCATCTTTCAATCCGTTCTCACTGTGTTAAATGACGTTGATCAGCTATTTACCCATGGACTTTTAATTAGAGTTTACAGGCGTAGATTTAAAAAGTGAATGGAGACAAGATATCCACACCTTAGTTTCACAAGGTAGAAATATATATCGCCATGTGCCCTCCTCACTTTGTGTCGGATAATTAAAACATTCCTATATATCTGACTGACTGTAAACCGCAGTTGCATTTCGAAGTCGGTATGCAAGTTTTACGAATTATCGAGACACAAATACATTGTGGACATTCGTTATTACCTATCAGCTGTCGAAGTGTAAAAATATCGGGTTTTGGTCGGATAAACGAGACCTCACCCTTCAAATATAATCATTCTGAAAACTACAACTTGCAACTGTAACTCAGCGTGTCCTTGATAAGTGGATACTGTTTACCATATGTCAAATATAAATAACCTTTAGCTTTACTTTCATCTCGACCCGTGAGTCGATTTTTCCATCATTTATCTCTGTTTGCCATCATTGTTAACTGTTTTAGCTTTGGTGAAGGTTTCACAAATGTGAAGATAACCATCAGTCTAAAAAAATGTGGAAAACGATATTTGAATATATGTGGCTTCGTCTGTGACCCATTTTCCCACTGTGTAACATTTTACACCCAATTTACTTATTCAATTTGATCACAGTACCCGTGGACATAAAACATATCTGTTATTGTCACAATACAAAAATTAATTATAGCCAATCTTTCATTGATCTTTCATATGATTTCTATTTACATTTATATTTTTCTATTTACCTACTTTTACTTATGCCCATCGTCCCTCCTGTGAGAGAGGCTACAGACAAGGACCCTCCAGACAACTTAATCCTGGGCCAGCCTCTCCAGTTAATTCCAGGAGTAGCCCGTCGTCTTGGCATCGGCGTCAAGGTGCCGTCGCCAGGTCTTCATTGGCCGACCACTCTTCCTTTTGAAAAGTTTTTACCTGGTGCCTGGATGTTTGATGGATTCTGCAGACCTGGTCTGTTCAGGAGTGTTTTCAAAGTGTCCTCACCATCTATTAATTTATCCCTCGGCTCCTTTATGGTTCGTCGTTGTTTGTCATTAACTGGTCTCTTATGGGACATAGGTCTGCAATTCTTTCTAAGTTTTCGTTCGTCTCTCCCAGTGAGAAATACCCCATGATCTCCTTGAGCCCCTTATTGTAACTGCTAATCTTGTTATTGAAGCCTCTTATGACGATGTTGATGTCTCTTACTGGGAAGGTCCCAATGATTGCCTGCAATCTTTTGTAAAACTCTTCTTTAATCCCCTCATCGTTGTCGTTTGTTAAAGCATAACATTGCACAAGGTTCATGTCGATCCCTCTCTGTTTTGTTCCAAAAGAGGCTGTGATGATCCGTGGGCTGTGGGCTTTTCACCATGTGAGCGCTTCCTTTGCCGTCTGGAAACGCAAAAGAGCAACTCTTTGTGTATGTATTGCATTCGTATTTTCTTAACAGCAACCACTCTCCTTTGGCGAGTCTCTTCTGTCCACTGCCTGTTCATCTTGACCCACCGATTCCAAAGGGATCCAGGTGAAAGGCTTTCGTTTTAGCAGCTGCCTGAATTGTTTTCCGTGCTGCGCACATTGTCGTTACATTCCTTGTCTCGATGTTTATGATTACCTTCGTTGAAAAGATAGTAGGTGGTTGGATTGCTTCCATTCGGTTTTCACTGTTTCGCTTCATAAGTCCTCCTGGGGAGGATCCATTTTCACCCAGAGCTGGACTTGTTGTTGGGTTTCTGGTCTGAGTTGCTGTAGCATAAAAATATTTTTAAAGGGAGGGCTTGCTTGCCCCTCACCCAACCCTCCCTCTTTTCCATCAGGGTTTTGGAACGAGCATTGGCAGAGTTTTACGAAGTATATACATTATTATTTCATTTAAGTATAAAAACCTGAAATAAAGAAAAATAGTCTAGAAGAAAAACGAACGCCTTCAGAAAATTAAGAATAAAAATCTTTAAAAAACAAAGAAAAACAGAGAATGAAACAAGACGAAGAGAATGAAAAGAAAAAAAGGAAAAGTATAGGAGAAAATAAATATAAAAGAAAGAAAAGGAAAAGTAGAAAAAGGCAGAATAATATGAATAATATGAACAGCTCCAAGAATTGTATAGTCGTTTTTAAGTTAGAGAGAAATTGAATTGTCTAATTCTTCTTGATGAGAATACAGATAAATGATTGCAGCATTTTTTTATTCCTTAAAGACTATTTTTTAGATAAGCCAATATTTGAAAATGAAAATAATAAAGTACGAATCCTTTGTTAACTATATGCATGGAGCTATATTTTTGTCGTCTTTTTATCATGAATATTTTATTATTTATATAATATTTAAAAGCATGTTATTGAAATGCTTAATGATGCTATTTAGTTTTTGAGATAAGTACTCTTTCAAATAAGGTATTAAAGAAATTCTTAATACAAAAACGCAGGCAGCTAGAACTTAATTAAGGTAATCACTGATTTAAAAAACTTAAGAGTAGATAAAATGCTCGTTGTTAAAAATTCAAAGGTGTAGCCAATACAAATAATTTTTCAATACATAACATTTTCTACCAATTAACAAACTGTAATAGTCCTACAGGCTGATAAATAATTTTCTCCAGTTTCTGTCCATATGTTGTAGCGTAAATAACTGTTCTCCATTTTCACATTCGAAAGTCAAAGATATAAAAGTAGTTAACAGGAAATCATTGAAGGTGAAATCTATGCATAAGATACCCCTAATTTGCTGTGAGAGATCTAAAGAACGTCTTTACAATAAAGTTCTGTTTAAAATTAGAAGAGATATTATCATTTCCAAAGACAATATACACGACAGAACATTTTGCATCGTAAAAATTATCCTAACACGAAAGATTTTGAAAATTTTAGATGACAAAGACTGGATCAAAGTTTTTGTACTATTCATACCGATCCAAATCTTTCTACGAAATTCGATTTATTTTTATTATTAGTTTTAGAGTCCAAAGAGGACACGCATAACATACGTTATGCATTTTAAAACTTAAATTGGAAAGGTTTGACCAATCGTTTTCAAAACGACAAAACAATATGTTGTTTGTCCTGTTGCTTCCTAATTTTAAGAGTTTTCTTGCTGCGAAACTTAAGATATTATTCTGATTGCTATGGTAAAATACTAAGCCATATCGCTTGGTGTATCACAAAGAAGGTAATACGATTTTTATTCAAAAACAACAGATACCTAAGAATTATTAGAACACCTGCCTAAATTGTATTTTTACGACGGTATTTGTTTTCTTGGAAATGTAAGGAGATCAAATTAAGAAAGGAAATCACGATTTCTGTGTCTTAAAAGTTATTCCATTTTTCATACAATGGTATATTTTTTGTATTATAGTTTTGATCTACAGAACTAAAATGTACATACTAAACCAGTCTTTGGGCAAGCTTACTAAATGAAGGAAATGAATTCAGAAGCATCCTTAAAGAATGTAATTAAAGTTCTCTTTGCATTTTAATGGACTTTTGCTCTGATGTACTAATGTTAGACTGACCACTGTATCCTACAAAGAAAACCAATTCTTGATCTTGCTTACAAAATTCACGCTTGGCTTTGTGGTTAATTTGCCGACACAAAACAAGCCAAACAAATGATATGCCTTTTTCATAAAATCATTTGAAATAATGTAAAATTTTGAGGAATATTTCGAAAGCTTAGACAATTAAAAATTTCTCTTGCAATTGTGGAACTTCTGATATATCTTCCTCCAATATTAGAAATTTTAACTCAACGAAAATACAGTTTTCCTTACAATAAATATTTCTGAAGGTAGGTAAGTCCTTTATAATCATTATGTCTGTTATTGTAAAATAGAATCTTGGATATTTAAAGATATGAAGAAATTGCTGTGAAAGGTCAATGTTATCAAATACCAGTAAAGAGTGAAGAACTAATACAAATAAATCGGTATAACCTAAAAGCAGGAATGGAAGAAATATATATATATATATGTATATATATATATTTATTTATTTATTTATTTATTCATAAAAACTTGAACGTCATAATTTCAACAATGTGTTTAATAACGGAACGTGACAAATCTTTAAAAAGTATTAAAAACATGTACTACCCTACATTCCACTAATTAATTTAGAGATTGGTTTAATACAGCTATCATGGTAGTATGTTTTGCTTCCTGAACTCTTACAATTTTGTTAGCAATCAAATAAGCTTGACTGCTAAATTTAGAGATTGAGAAGGGATAGCTGGGAGCTACTTTTGTTGTTTACCAACTTCCAAGACAATATTCCCATTTAAAATATTTTGATGTCTTACTTTTTTGTTGACAAAGTTATAAAAATTTATGTCAAATTCTTTTCAGGTTTTATCGTTCTGGAACACTGACAACTTTTCATGCAACTTGTCTCTTTTGGTTTTGATAAGATCACTGTTATCAAATCACTATTACCTTTACTATTACAGAAAAATAGCTACATAAAACAATATTTGCCCGATTGCTTCTTACTTCTTCTTTTGGTTGGTCCCTGTTATCAGGAGTCGCGGCAGCAAATTTTCGATCTCCATACAGTGCGATCTTGGGTGTCTTCGCAACTAAGCTCCTTTTCCATCATATCAACTTTGATGTTATTCATCCATCTTTGATTTGGTTTTCTCCCTCCTGGTCCAGTGTCAGCACTCTATTCCAACGTAGTCTTCTTCTCTCCTCTCCACATGTCCAAACCACCTCAAACTTGACTCGCTTATCGTTTGAGGCAGTTCTTCAAAGCCCATCCTGTCTCTCATTGCCTCGTTGCGCAACATATCTCTTTAGATAACATCAGAGACCATCGAAGCATCCTTATTTCGGCTACGTTCATCTGTTTTCCGAGTCCTGCTAAGAAAGGAATTGTTTCCATGTCGTATTTCATTCGCTGGCCTCAACATTGTTTTGTATAGCTTGCCCTTTAATCTCACTGGCACTCTGTTTTTGCAAATAATTGCCGTTGTCTTTTGCCAGCTGTCCCAATCAGCCTTAATCCTTTTCTTTACCTATTTTCTACTGCCTTCGTCATCTTGTATAGTTGACTCCAGGTAGTTGAATTCTGTCACATCCAGAACGTTCTTATCAGTGATTGTGGCCGGTGGTAGATTATCTGCTTTGTTGATACGCATGCACTTTGTTTTTGGCCGGCTTACCTTCACTNTTCCATGTCGTATTTCATTCGCTGGCCTCAACATTGTTTTGTATAGCTTGCCCTTTAATCTCACTGGCACTCTGTTTTTGCAAATAATTGCCGTTGTCTTTTGCCAGCTGTCCCAATCAGCCTTAATCCTTTTCTTTACCTATTTTCTACTGCCTTCGTCATCTTGTATAGTTGACTCCAGGTAGTTGAATTCTGTCACATCCAGAACGTTCTTATCAGTGATTGTGGCCGGTGGTAGATTATCTGCTTTGTTGATACGCATGCACTTTGTTTTTGGCCGGCTGACCTTCACTCCCCCCAAACCTCCCTCCAATCCTCCAGTTCTTCTCCTTCTTCTTCTTTCTTACCATTGATCATCACAACATCATCTTCAAACATCATGTTGCCGGGGCTTGACCTCCTGATGGGATTGGTGAGTAGGTCCATAACCATTGTGAATAAAAAAGGGCTCAAACTTTAACCTTCATGTAATCCAATTTCAACTTAGAATGCAACAGGCTTACCACCAACGCACTTCACCACCGTCTCACATTCACCATACGTACCTTGTACGCATTTCACATACCTTTCTGTGATACCTTTTTTTCTCATGACGAACCATAATTCCTCTCGTAGTACCGATCATAGGCTTTTTCTAAGTCAATGAATATGCAATGAAGATCCTTCTGCCCTTCCCGATGTTTTCTGCTGCCATGCGCAAAGCGAAGATGGGATCTGTCGTACTTCTCTTTGGCATGAAGCTGAATTGCTGCTCACTAATCTCTGCCTCTCTTCTGATCCTGCTATTGATCACTCTCTCCCCCAGCTTTATTGAATGACTCAAGAGTTTGATATCCCGGTAATTTGAGCAGTCCTGCACATCTTCCCTTGTTCTTGTAAATGGGTACAAGGGTGCTCTTTTGCCAGTCATTTAGCATTTGCTAGGTTACCGAGTTGTCATTGAACATTGATGTCAAGAACACAAGGGCACTACTTCCTAGGCATTAACATACCTCCGCTGGGATACCGTCGAGACAAACTGCTCTTCTTCATCCTATTTCCATTCTTCATCCTATTTAAACCTCTCTTAGCCTCTTCCACGTTGATATCCTCCACAGGTATACCGTGTATCTCTTTTACTTCTTTTCTACATTCCCTTGCATTTTCTTTGTTTATACTTTCTTGTAATACTCCTTCCATCCCTCCAGAATGTCTTCTTCCGAATTTAGAATATAACCCTCATTTCATGTGTTGTACGTCCTTGGAATCTCGATCAAACTGTTTTGCCATACGAAATACATTTTTCTGTACTTCAGTTGTCTGGCGTTTTTTTACAGCTCCTCAGAAACCACAGACTTGGGTTTCGCCACGCTCCTTTTAGCTTCCTTGCTGGCATTACAGCATTACTCTTTCTTCTCATCAGTTTGTGATTTACTCCAATTCTTTTATGTCTTTTTCTTCTTCCAAAGCATTCCTGTACTTTGTCATTCCACCACCAAGTCTCTGTATTTAGTTTCCCCCTACCCGAAGTTTCACCGAGAGATTTCTTGGCAACCGACTTAATTGACCCATACATAATATCTTACTCAACCGGGAGTACTTCACCAAGTTCCTTTTTCACTTCCAAGTCAAAACTATTTCTCCAATTCCGTTCCTTTCTCTTTGCCCTCTTTGCTCTGACGCGAAACTTTACCTTACAGACAACCGGTCGGTGCTTACTTGAAGCATACTTCCCCGCTAATACTTTGCAGTCTATGACGTCCTTAGGTGTTGGTTTCTATATAGGAGGTAGTAGATCTGAGTCTTGTTGTTTCCGCTTTGATATGTGATCCTTTGCTTAGTAGTTTTCATGACGTAGGTGTTGGTAATAGCCAACTTGCAGCTTGTTGTAAACTCAACTAATTTTACTTCTCATTAATTCCTTGTTCCCCAGCCATATCTTCCCAAAACACATTCATTTCCAGTGTTGCCTTCGCCAACTTGTCCATTCAGGTCTGCACCGATGAACACCCTTTCCTCACTCAATACTCTTGTCATGGCGGAATCCAGTTCTTTCCAGAACTCCTTTTCCTCGGTATCATCGCATCCTGCATGTAGTCCATATGCACTGATGATATAGGTCTGCAAGCCACTAATTTCCAGTCTCATCCATATGACTCTGTCACTAACTCAGTTTACTTCGATGACGTTTCCAACTGGGCTTCTTTCAACGATGGTACCAACTCCATTTCTCTTGTTGCCCATTCCGTTGTAATACATTTTGTAATCGTAGTGTATTTTTCTGGCTTTCCCACCTTTCCATTTAGTTTCCTGGACACACAAAATGTTGATGCTCCTTCTTTGCATGAGATCCACGACTTCTCTTCGTCTTCCGGTCCTGTTGCCGATAGTAAGGTTGGCTACTCTCAAGGCACTTCCTTCACCTGTTCTTTCTTCATGGCTTACTTGTTTCTTACTAGAGCTCCTCCCCTTCTACCTTTCGCAAGTCTATTTCCCCCAATCTCACAATTTCTAGTAACACGCATGTGTCCCACAGTACTGGGGGTCGTTGTTCACACGGGCCTTGACCGATCTGGTATTGTATGGTTTTGATTTTGATTCACTCGACATTGGTTTTGGCACGTATTTTCCGGCAGGTTGCCTTTTCTTACGCCAACCACCAGTTATAAGCGGTGGACCTAGTCTTTGGTTTAATGAGTCACTAACAAGGCAGTGAGATAGCAATTGGTGAGTGATGGGACGTATCTACATCCCGGTGGGCCCTGCACACAGTATCTTACGGGGAGCTCCCCATATTGTTACAGGTTTCGGGCTGACACACTCTAGTCATTGCCTTGTTAGCTAAAATCCGCGAGGAAACCATTTCCAGGACACACCACGAGGAGCTGAGGTGGGTTTGGTCTTTGGGTGAGTCACAGACAAGCTATTAAATTTGGCTTTTCGCCTCCAAGAGGCTAGTCTATTCTGTTTCGTACAAGGTTAGTAGGCACCTTGCGCCCCTTCATACCCCTGATTTCGTCTTACTAAGACGGTAATTTTCAATTAAACTTTGCCACTAAACTAACTAAATATTATAGCTTTACAATTCCATATTTGTGCTAAAAAAAGGTATTGGTACATTGACTACTTAGCAACTCGTCAACATGGCCCTGATTATCTTATATTTTACCTCTGATATAATATCAGATAAAAACAATAAGTTTAAATACCCTTTAAACATCCTAATGTGATATTTTTCTTATTCTCTTACAACGATATGGTGGTATTTAATACCTTCAGTAAAAAAAATATTAAATCTAATTGATTTGATTTCCTAATTTCATTTTTGAGTTGTTCTTAATACATACAAAACAGACATACAAATTTGATTGTATGTCTGTTTTGAGATTCCATTTTTCAAAACTTGTAACATAAAATATAAAATTGCATGTAAATTTTAATTATTTTGAAAATATTTTGGAACTGATTTAAAAATATCACAAAGTTATTTGATTGGAGTCGTTTTCATGCCACGGATAACAGTTAGCGGGTTCAGTAGGTTTCACTCAATTTGTATTTTGAACTGATTAGATGCTTCTGGATTTTCAAGTTTTATTGTTTTTATTTTTCTTCCTGGTTAGTTGTTGTGGAGACAGATATAGAGTGTAAAATTTTAGCAGTGTGAATATTGTTTGTTGGCAATTTGAAAATATTAATCATTTGCAAATTGTGTCTTATCTGTTTCTTTAAGTTCCTCCACTGTGTCTCGATCTTTCAACTTTTTCTTTCTTTTCAAACAAAGTGACAAGAAGAAGTAAATACCTCCTGGTAGATGGCAGTCAGGATGTTAAGCATTCATTGATTTGTATAGTATTGTCATTTCACTTTCTCTACAATGCTCCAGGTGCATATATTTTGTTACTCTATCTTTGATGTCCTGTATTACTATACATTTCATCATCATGATGTGCCATCTTCGTATCGAAGGTTGGCCACCATAATTCTCCATCTTATTTGATTCTCTGCTGCTCTCTTCGCTTCCTCGTACGTCCTTGTTGCACTCCACTCTTTGATGTCATCAGTCCACTTCCTACGTTGTCGTCCTCTTGATCCTTTTCCTTCTATTGCGCCCTCTAAGATGACATTGGGTAGTTTACCTCCACTGCCACGGAGTATATGGCCAGCGTATCTCATTTTCCTTTTCATGAGGTCCTTCACCAACTTTGTTCTCACATTAGCTCTATGTAATACCTCAGTGTTGGATACTTTATCTTTCCAACTGATTTTTAACATTCTTCTCAGACACCATATTTCAAAAGACTGTAGCTTCTTCTTATTGCTGTTTGTAAATTGCCAGGCTTCACAACCATAAGCAACAACTCATAAGACGTAGCATCGCAGTAACCTTACCCTAGCAACCCTAGTAAACTATACATTTAATAAAGAGTAAAAAGACCAGTCAATGTAGCAACAAATGATTGTTACCCTTAATGTTAGTAAAATACCAAAAAACTGGTTAATATTCCCTATCAGTTCTTAATTTTAATAATCATTCTTAAAACTCCTTTCCTTCTATCTTTTGACTAAAACCTTTCCTTTCACTTCACTTAGTTAAAGAGTTTTGAAAGTTCTGACTTGCTTCAACTTCATTCAGTATTGTTTTTCCAGAGCCCCTGTACAAATCTATTGTGTCTCCTGATATTCTAGTTATTTCACCTCTGATTATACTGATGAAAGTTCATCCCCATGCTTTAGAAAATTGACTTAAAGAGCTTTTTATAAATTTAATGGTTTTTTATTCTTGAACTCCTTTTTTCCTCGACCTTATTGAGAAATCTCTTTTAACAAAGTTTCATATTCGTTGAAATATTCTATATATCTAAGATTGGATTTATATTTCAAATTTATATTTGACGAAAAAGAACACATTGTCTCAGACGTTTGACTAAGATGAATTTCTCCAATTTCTCCAGAAAAGACTCCAAATCCTGGGTACGTTTGAATTAATCCTGTTGAGCTGCCTTGTGTTCAAAGACAGGTTACAAGGTAGTGTCATCAGCCTAGACGTTGATATACTAAAGGACGTAACTGAATCTTACAGTTACAGTCATTATTGTAAAGAAAAAAGACAATTGGACCGAGAATAAAACTTTAGGGAACACCAGGAATAATGGAATGCTTATCATATGTAATTCCATAACAGGGGAGGTTACGATGCAAGCGAGCGTGCCATATCTTATTAAATACCTTGTAAATATTCAGAGCTTTAGCAAGTTTTTTATCAGGTTTATCTATAAGCCAATAAACACGTTCGATGATTACCATCGAAAAGTCACCAGTGAAGGGAGTTCTTTTAAATTCTTACTAAACATCGAAAAAAAAATGACTAAGATTTTGTGATAATTCCAAAAGTACATTGTTGATATGAGGTTTGAAGATTTTATTAATGACATAACAAGAATTGCAGGTCGATACTTGCCATGATCAGATGGGTCATCTGCATTCTTAAAGACAGGAAAACATTAGATACTTTCTAAGAAAATGGCAAACAAACAAGACTGCAATGGACGGTAATGGACAAGTTTGGACAACAAGTAAGAAAGACCAGAAGCACATTCTTATAAGACAACTACAGGAACCTAACCTAGACCAAAAGCTTAAGATTGATCAACGTTATAAATAATCATTATAAAAGTGGCTAACATTCTCCGAAAATACCCTGGATAAGTCTTGTTTCCACTAAATTCGAAAATCGATTTGCCAGAGCAGTTTCTGAATGCTATCGTGCTACTACACCTAAAGTAATTTTCACTTCTTAGAAAATCCTTTCTTTATCCACAAGGATGTCTTCCCTGCCACAACCTAAAGTATCGGTGTTTTTCAAGTTTAAGTGCCGATAAGGTGACATATACGTAAGCCGTACGTCCTTAAGATCGATAAGATAAAAAAATATGTTCAGTGTTAACAGAGAAAACCTTTATGATAATCGAGTTCAGTCAGGAAGACTGTACTCAAAATTGTTAATTGTGATTTAGCCATAGCACAGCATCTATTACTGAATCGTGAATGCAGTAAAAATAATTTTGAGCCAAAACAGTTCAAAGTAATTGGCAGACCAGGTCTACCTTCAATTCAGGAGCAGTGGAGAAATTTCATATTAAACTATCATCACCTCCATCTTATAGACAAAAAGAATTTGTGTATGGTCTTTTATTGTTTTGTAAAGGAAGTCATAAAAAGAGACAAGCCTTCATTTATCCCTTTTGTTTCTTCAGCCAATCGCAAAAGGTGGCGGGCTTTCTGAATTCTTTATTTATTTTCCGTATCGCTAAATACTTACTTGAATTGTGCTGTCTTATTTATGCGTTTGGGTCCAGTCCACTGCAAGCGAAAAAGCTTTTGAACAAAATGTACGTGATTTTACTTGCGATTTTCAAATTTTGTACTACAAATCGTTTATTTGACAAATATAACAATTATCACCATAATTGTGGTTAGCCTCTAACTACAAACTAAAAGACAACGTATAATTTAAGCCTCAGCGAGTATCATCATAGGAGAATTCTAATAATAAATACTCTAAATTTCTAAATAAATATGCTATTCACTGAAAATGTGATTAAAAGCATAGTAGGGGAGTAGGAGATCTTTATACAATGACCCTTTTAAATTACGCCGGTGGCTACTGTAGTGATTTAACTCCAAATTGCAAATAGTAAAATGTTGCATAATAAATGAGAAACTCTTTAGGCAAGCAAAATGGTTCTTGATATAATTAATACTTCAGAAAGGTAATGACTTTTTGTGGCCGCCTGTGGTTTTTTTCATTTAGATCCAGGGTTATCTTTTGTTACCGTCACTGAAAAGTATTCTACACTCCATGTTACATTTTTTTCACTCTGAACATTTTCAATGCTTTATTTTGACTTCTTTTGATTTACAAAACAGTTAAATTAAAAATACCTTTTTATTGGTATGATGAAACGGAAGCAACAAGGTTGACCTGGTAACTTTTTTAAGGAAGTAAAAATATTGAATGTGAAGGAAAATTTGGATGATTTTACTGTTCTTGCAGCTTAAAATTCATAAAGAAACTTTCACTATGTCTTTACCTTTAAATTTCTGTTAAAACTCATTCAAAACATGGAGCTCCAAAACAAAGAAATAAGAATATATGTACACGATTTAGTTTTCAGAGACTTCACATCAAAGAAACTTTGAAATGATATAATAGCAAATTAGGGCTTCAGTGAACAAATAACTAATTAGATAACTTTTGAGATTAAGATTTGGAGACAGTTTGTTTTGTAGTATTAAACCAAATGTAAATACTAGCTTGCAGACCATTTACTTTACATGATAATTTCTTGCACATGGAGAAGCGTGGAAAAGATTTTTGAACGACTCAATTTAAGCTGAACATTACCTGTTCACTGTGCAGACTAGTCATAGCTTACATGACTGGCTAAAACTGTGGGTAACAAGTTTTAAAAAATAACGAATTAGAATCACGTGTTTTAAATAATTTAATTTTAATTACGAAGGACAAAAATAAATTGAGACACGAAAACTGTAGCAACAACAACAACAAAATAACCGAAGCCAAATGAGGCAAGCAGGATGAGAATTGCATTGACTTACAAAAATCTAGGTCACTGCTTCTCTGGTCTTTAGAGTATCTTATCATTATCATTATCTATAACCTAATCCTGTTTGTCTTACACCAACTCAGAGGAGTCAGTCATTTATTGATCTGACAAGTAAATTAAGTAAGTTCAATAAATTCTTAAATATATTGAAATACATTGAAATCTGAATTATTTCTTTGAGCAGAGAATTGACATGTTAGTGTATAAGCAAGAGTTTGAAGAGCTAGTTTGCTATACCACTGGTTTAGTGTAAAAAATTCTAGAGTAAAGTTTAAATCTTTATAAAGGAGACCGATTTCAATTCCTCTCACATTTTGTAGAGTCTGAATAATTGTTCTTTAAAATGTATATCAGCGGCAATTTGTCGTGGAAAAGTCTAACAACCCATTTAGAAAAAAAGATTATAAATACTTCATAATTGGTTTCTTTCCTCTTGGAGAGCTTTACTTTACTTTTTTTCAATAAATTAGCTATACAGTCAACTGGTTTCCTTGAAATTACTGTATTTTGCTTCTGTAAATAAAAAAAACTATAAACGTCGAGTGAAAGAATTTAAAGAAATGTATCTGTTTGGAGGAGATTTTTTAAATGTATGAGTACTGTAAAACAGGAATTGGCTAATTTTAACTGTTTCTAAGGAGCTAAAATCTTTTAATTTTGGGCTCGGCGCTATCCTTGATGTCACTAAACAGTCACTAAATCGCAGCCCCAAAGTAAGTATTTCAATTACTTTAAGTCACCATATATTTTGGATTCCTTAACAGTTGCCATATTCCATTTTTCCTTTCCTCGCTTTTGCAGAAAGACGGCCATGATAAAACCATAAAATGTGAAAATAACAAAACATAGATAAAGAGGATTTGGAATTGTAGAAAAGTTAAAAGAGTGAAAAATATGGTTGTACTGAACTGGGTCCAGTTCGGTACAAATATATTTTTCACTTTTTTCACTTTTCTGTAATCATAATATGCTAGGAAATCCAGGAAAATTTGTAGAACTTTATTCATCTACATAAATCAATTTATTATCATTGACGTTGTGTGAATAAGAGGGGGAAAGGGAGAGCAATGGGAAGCATATTCTAGGAAAAGTTGGCAAACGTTTTAATGATTTTCCCTTTTACCAACTGAAAACTGCAGCGTAAGAGACCACTTGTAATCTTACTTCTTTGAAATCTGTACCTTCATGACCTATGATGGATAGGGGGCGCTTTAGGGAGTTCAATATCCACATTTTTCAGGTTCTGTTATTGCTTGTTTTTAAATCACTCACTAACACACACACTATCCAGTTGGAATGTATCCAGGGCTTGCACAGGTATGCCTTAATATCAGGATAAAAATTTGGTATTGTAGCAATACCAATGTATGTGGAAAATACTTTGTCTGTCCTGTTAAAAACCTTTTTCTGTTTACAAAGTACTAAGTTAAAAATATTTTGACAAACTGTAGCTGATAACTTGACGTGTAAGACAATTTATTAGTTCACCAGTGTTGGCTTGGACTAATACAAAGTAAAAAGAGAGTCAGACCTTTATGATATGCACACATTTTTTTCTTTTTCAAGTTTTCAAGGATAACACTTAAGGTGTAAGACAATTTAGTGGTGCACCAGTGTTGGCATGGACTAATAAAAAGCAAAAAAAGAGTCAGACCTTTATGATATGCACACATTTTTTTCTTTTTCAATTTTCAAGGATAACACGACGTGTAAGACAATTTAGTAGTGCACCAGTGTTGGCTTGGACTAATAAAAAGCATAACTTCCTGATATGCACACATTTTTTTCTTTTTCAAG
>RDPX01000036.1:2822188-2848146 GCA_003991215.1 Morbakka virulenta | reverse complement strand
TATAAATCCAGTAAAGCATACAAAATAACTAGACAAATTTAGCAGTTACTACTAGTTTCATGTTTTCTTAACAATCTTCAAACTGCAATGAATTACTACAACATTTCGTGTATTATAAAGATGCATGGTAATTATGGAACACTCAATAGAACACTCGATAGAATTATGGAACACTCAGGCAAACAATGGCTATGCACGATGGTCAATTACATACCGCGCACTGACAAACAATGTCGCTTCCCCTCGCGTGGGAGTGTGTAAAAATGTTCATAGCATGATGCTTACGGGGTCTATTTGACATTTCCGATAATATATTTATTACGGTGGCGACATTTACTAATCAGTTCGTTGCGTTTATTCAAAAGCTGCTCAGAGTCTGATTTTATTATGCATATTTTTTCGCATAAGCACAAGTCACAACGTCTAGTACCACAAGCATAGGGGAATGTTTATAAATATATATATATGGAGATTAAAAATTTGAATTATTCAAGTTAGACATACCTTTGTGTAAGTCAAACTTTGTTGTGGGCTACAAATTTCCCAAGTCTTTAGTGTTACTAATTACTAATTACTCATTGAATGGAAAAAGATAGAAATCACTGGTGTAGTCATTTGATATTTAGTACTATCAGGTGGAATAAAAAGGAGCAATAGATGTTTAAACCAGATCAAACATTTCAAAAATTGTCAAAGTTGATACCAGGACATAAACTAAGGAATATGATTCTTTATTTGAAATATTTGATAAATTTTTGGTGAACACTTACACGTCAGAGGGACTTAAGTGGGATTTTAATTCCTTCGCTTTGGAAAATCAATGGGAAAAAAGGGTTCCTCATTTAATGGATTTTACACTGCAGAAACTCTCGGGAAGAACTTCAAAATTTTCTTGACTGCTTATTAAAATACTCAGCTGAAGTTGGACTTTTTATCAACATTTCAAAAACAAAATTATGGCAACCGATCCACACAGCAATCTTGATCTCAGAATAAATGGCAGTACCATAGAAGAAGTTCACAATTTTTTAGAAATTGTCATTTTTTCTTTCTCAAAAAGCAATCTTTTCGTAACACTTCTTTCAAAACCGCTTTATTTATTATTTCTGTTGTCCCAGGCAAACTGAACATTTATCTAACAAAACGACGTAACAAAATAACGAAACGACGTAACAAAACAACGTAGCAAAATAACAAAACAACATAACAAAATAACAAAACAATGTAACAAAATAACGAAACGACGTAACAAGATAACGAAACGACGTAAGAATTTACTTAAGGTTTTCCTGCTGTTTAAATTTCACTCACAGACCTCGTTTCTCGTCCCTTTCAAAATATCTTAGTTAATTATCGTGTTCTTCATTTTTGATTTAAGCTTGCATACACCCCTAAGTTTGCATATGTGCATGCACATGCAAGCTTAGGGGTGTTCACGGAGAGTTTTCTAACGTCCTAGTCCATTCTTTAAAAACCCCCCTTAGTATCGTCTATTGCAAAACTATAGATTTCATGATGAATTCCATACCAACTCTTTGTTTCCATTTCGCTCGCAAAGAAAACTGAAGCAAATTTCTTATATTTTACTTGTGGTCTACTCGTTACAAACACCTCTTTATCAACAGTACCTGCATGACAATGCGACATCGGAACAATGCCTGCTTAATAGCAACACAATGAGATACACAAAGTGGCTTTTCAATCTTTATTTATTTACAAAAGCACTTGTACAACTTGAATGCATCAGATACAATTCTCAATTTAAAAAGCTACCTCTCTGTACAATTTCTCTGTACCTTATTGCTCTTTACATTTAGTGACAAGTGACTAAATGTTATTGCTACCAAACCTCCACATCCGTACACCTGCTTTAGGCTTGCAGACTGTTTAAAAAATAAATATTGAGCATTTCTTTTTTTTCATTTTTATTTCATAGGTAAAAGTAATTATTTCTAAAATGTGTTTGAATTGGAAAACAGGCAGTTATCCTTACTTTAACTATCAACTCATTAATTAGCTCAGCTAGCAGTCTCGTAGCTTGATACAACAAAACAACAATTCGAAAGCAAATAGCTTTAAGTCTCAACATGGATCAGCTTTGATCTATGTTGGTTACACCTAATGTAACTACCCAAGTCATTAAATAGGTCAATAGGTCAACAAGACTGTATATTTTAGTAACATATTACTTTATTTTGAGAATTTTTCTTCGGTACTGTAGCTAACTCTAACCAAGTAAAAATCTATTTAGTTGTTTAGTACTTTTTAATGAACAATTTACGTAAGGTTATTACTTACGAATGGCGCGAACGATTATTTTCACCATAACATACCTATTTTCTAGTAATAATTTTATGTTACCTATTAACTAAATATATGATTTTTATTTCATTAATGCAGTTCTACATTAGACAGAAGGAAGAAACTTACAAAGAAATAGTGCTACTCAGCTTCTTCTCACACTAATAGTATGTCTCTTTCGTCTAACGTTACATCTTTAAATCACTTGAAATCGCAAGACGTAAGCTACCTTGAACTGCAATTTTTGTGGTCACATAGGCGTTATAATATGCAACTAAACTTATAACAGCAATATTTCATTTCCCAGTGTTTTTGTCTTCTTAAATTTGTTTCAATTACTTTAAACAAGTTAATAAAAATAAAACGAAGTCAACACGGTTTTACGCGATTACGCACGAATCATGCTTATATTATTGTAATTCTCTCTACAAACGTAGTTTCTAATGTTTTTTATGGTTGTCAATCAATAGCAGACGTACATAAGGCATACATAACTATTATTTTCCTTCCTCCACGTAAGTTTAAGCTGTGGTCTACAGATTTCTTGTTCATTACATTTTCATTTACCAAAGATACATGATGTGAGAAATGCTGGAACTGTACGAGTTTAAGTGCACTCCAAGAAACACGAGAGAAAAATAGCGATGGCATGGGCCATTATAAATACACAACGATTTCGTTTGCAAAAACATGAAATTCTGATCAAATCACCTTGAAAACAACACATCGATGTTTTAAAAGGTAAAAAATCTCTCAAAAAAGTTTAGTGACACAAATTGCTAACGAAACAGGGATTTTCTGGATTGCAATAAATTACTGATGCTACATGAGAGATAAAAATGTTTTTAGCAAAATTTATAAATTTTGGTATTGAGTAATTTAGATTTTGGACTGACATAAGGAAAGCTTTGCTTGATGTAAGGTATATTTTGTTTATCTTTTTTACTGGTTACAAACTGTTCAGATTTCAAACGTAAGTACATAAATATCAACAAATTGGCTTGTAGGTAGAAGCCTGAATATTTTTGTTCTCTGATGTTCCCTAGTACTGCGATGCTCATAGTGTATCGTAACTTATTCGATGACGACGATTTTGCTCTGTTTGTCGTTTGGTAAGTTAATCTCTTACAGATAATCATATGTTCAGCAATAAAGTCGTCAGTGAACTTCAAGCTCGCGTTTATTCAGCGGTCAGCATATCTATTTCATCGCTTTGATCACCTAACGACAGTAATTTTTCATGAAAGGAACTGTATTCTGCTCTTTAATTCTTTAAAATATCTTTCATTGACTTAAACAATTCGGTGCACAGAAAGAAAATCGTGTTTTTTTTCACTTCTGAAATTCATGCTATTGTCGTACCTCTGTGTTGGCGTCCTCTTCAATGCCACAGTGAATGATTTCTATACCTATTTTACAACGACAATTCTAACCAAACTGATTAGAATTAATATACACATCTAAATAACAATGAGCATGAATTTTTGAAGATTAACTAAAATCGAATGTTAAACGCATGTTGCATCTGCGTCGAAACTTATTTACAGCTCAAGTAACAGACATCTTGGAAACTGTATTACAAGAATCTGTTTCTGAAGTAACTTGCTGTTTTGCATGATTGACCAATTTCAATAACCTCAACACGGTCAAGTGATCATAAAGATCATGAAACTGTTAAACAAGATTGAGAATGCCTTAAGATATGTGCAGAGATCGATTGTATAACTGTTTCACTTAACCCTGACTCCTTTCTAGGTCATTACTCATCAAATTTTTAACTCAGTAATCAGCTTTTAGCTTTTCAATGCAAAATATCATACCCGAAAGTATTGTCATAAATTATTCATCACATTTTCAATCACCAATGTCTTAGTAAGACAAAAACACTATATTTTTGTAACCTTGGTAGTAATATTCATGTTAACTTATAACTGTAGCTCTAGTTGTGGTTTTGAAAGCCAAGCACTTCCTGAATTTCCTAAAAAGCCTAATCGACTTGACTTGAGTAACTTGCTTCAAGTAAGCTCCCAAAAATATCTGTATGTGAAATACGCATATAACGATTATTTCTTTGCATTATACCGATTTGTGTTTTTGATGGCCAAAACAAATGAGCTTTTAAAATAATGAAATTTGCCTGCCAGTGAAATATGGAAATAATATATTCTAAAGAAATTAATCTCATAGCACATCAAGTTGTATCAGCCACTTCGGAGAAAAAAATTGACTGTATCGATCATATGTTGAAGAAAAGACATCCCTGCGCACACTAAAAAATATCAAACTACAGGAAACTGATCAGCTTTGTAAACTGTTACCCTAAATACTTACACGTACCTCCCCACCCTCACACATACATACATTGATTTTCCAGTTTTAAGATAACTTTTAAGTTTGAGAAATATTATATTGAGTACTGTTACATCTAATTATGGCTTGTTATTTGTGATATTAATACGCCATACTATTACTTGCATACTGTAACACTACCCAATAGAAATGCCCAGGTATTTGAATAAAACCCTAAATCCATGATTTTTTATTAATTGGTATCGTAAAATATACTTTAAGGTGAGGAATTTCAACTTGAACTGATTTATGATAAAAGTTTAAATAGAACGCTAATGGACTATGGTTTAAAAGAAATATTCTCGGATCACAGAGAAGGCGAATAAACTGCTTCATCATAACATTGCATTTTCGCCAGAGAAACCTTTGGGAAAAATGTGACCAGTAACGTTTAGCAATTGGAATTAGAATTTAAACTTTTATTAAAAACCAGTTTTTAGAAACGATTAGGCTAAATACTTTGTAATTTCTTCTTTATGATATGAATGTTAATGCAGAAAGAAGTTATGAGTATAGCTGAAATTAAATTGCTTTACTAATAAAATAAAAATTAAATAGAACATTCACCAGGAGCATTCCTCATAAAAATAACTGCTGCTGCTGCTTCTGTTGGCTGCTCCCCGTTATCAGGAGTCGCAGCAGCGAAGTTTCTATCTCCATATGGAGTGGCATTGAGTGTTCTCGGGTCTAAGCCCCTTTTTCGTCATAGCAACATTGATGTTATCCATCTTTATTTTGGCTTTTCCCTTTTTCTAATACCTGGTTTGTCCATCCTCAGCACTCTGTTCACGACGTAGTTCTCTTCTCATCTCTCCACGTGTCCAAACCACCTCAACCTGGTCTTTCTTGTCTTCTGAGACAGTTCTTTAATGCCCAGCCTGTCTCTCACTACCTCGTTATGCAACATATCTCTTATGATAACACTAGAGACCATCGAAGCATTCCTATTTTGGAGATGTTCATCTGTTTTTCAAGTTCTGCTGACAAAGGAACTGTTTCGATGCCGTACATCATTTGTGGCCTCACCATTGTCGTATATAGCTTGCCCTTTACTTTCACTGGCACTTTGTTTTTGCACATAATTGCCGTTGTCTTTTGCCAACTGCCCCAACTAGCCTTATTTCCTTTCTTTATCTATTTGCCATTGTCTTCGTCATCTTGTATAGTTGACTCCAAGTACTTAAATTATGTCACTTCCTGGACGTCCTCATCATTGATCATGACCGGTGGTAGATTATCCGCTTTGTTGATACAAATGTACTCTGTTTTTGACCGGCTGACCTTCTATCCACTTTTCGTCAAGACTTCCCTCCGATTTTCCAGTTCTTCTTCGAATCGTCCTTTTTTCCATTGACGTCAAGAATGCAAGGACACTACTTCCTAGGCATTCCCATACCACCAGTGGGATGCCGTCGGGCCGACTGCTTTTCCATTCTTCACCTCTTCCACCTTGATCTCCTCCACAGGTCAATCGAGTATATCTCCTACTTCTCTACTTTTCCTTGCATTTTCCTCGTTCATATTTTCTCGTAATACTCGTTCCATCAGGATGTCTTCTACCGAATTCAGAATATTACCCTCTGCGTTCTTTATAATTTTCACGTGTTGTACGCCCTTGGAAGCTCGATCGAACTGTTTTGTTATACGATATACACTTTACTGTACTTCAGTTATCTCGAGGTTATTTTACAGCTCCTCTGAAACCTCGGCTTTCGCCACGCTCCTTTTCACTTCCATGCTGGTGTTATGGAATTCTCTTTCTTCTCGATTTACTTCATTTCTTATACGTCTCTTTCTTTTTTCGAAGGCTTTCCTGTGCTTCGTTATTCGACCACCAAATATTATTGTTTGGTCTCCCCCTACCTAAAATTTCACCGAGTATTTTCTTAGCAACCGGCTTGATTGACCAAGACATTATACCTCAGTCAACTGGAAACACTTCACCAAGTTTCTTTTTCACTTCCAAGACAAAACTATTTCTGAACAAACTCAAATTAAAAATGAAGTTTTGTTGTTAAAAAGACGCTTTTGTTACAAACTGCGATGATTTCAAAACAGTGATACTTTTCAAAGTATTTTATCCACTATTAGTCTTCAGGAGACTTTGATTTTAACCTTTTTCTAATATAAATATCACTAATGGATGATAAGAAAATTTTGAAACTTTTTTATATTGTATGTTTTTTCCTGCATCAGTGAACTTATTCAAGTTACTTGTAAACAATACCGCTTCAACAAACAGACACGAAATTTTCCGCATATGAGAAAATCAGTTAACAACAAATAAAAATATAATGCAGAGTTCAGAATAATATCATAAATATACCAATGTGTAAAAACAAGTAACTAACAGAAATAAATACGACAATTTGAATTTTGTTGAATATCGTGATTTTTCTTTTATTTAATCGGATATTGAAATATTCTCTGCAACCACAATGGTATCAATTTTATTCTTCATGAGTATGGATTCAACTTCCAATCGAAATATCGGATTAAACATAAGATGAAATCCCTAATGTCAAGCAAAATTCAGCTATTTTCTCTATTTTCATTATAAAACCTTGCACGCGTCGATCTCCTTGACCTGTAAGATATGGTTGGCTCAGGCTCAATCAGTAGGCACTCCTTCGTGCTGAGTTTGAAAAAACTCAACATAAAATATAGTTTAGAATAAGCTACTGACTAGAGGAGTAGAAAAAGTAGGTGACTACAAAATCTGATCAGCTGGCCTTTGAATCGAACTGCTTTTCCAGTTATGCCTAAAATAGCCATGAGTTCTGACATGAAAATAATAAAAAGGTGAATAAGTTGCTTTTGCATTTCGTGTTTTAAGCACTTTTAAGTGAGGCACAAAAACTATTTAGAGGGAATGAGGAAATGAAGGTTTATTTTCTTGATGTTGGTTGAAGAAAGTGATTATTTTAACATTTCAATTTATTGCGATGAGTTAGCATCGTTTTCCTGCTTCTTGTTACGAAAAAATAAATAAATAAATAAGTAATTATATTATTGCAAGATTTTTTCCAGACACCTTAGAAAGTAGCTAATCGTTAAATAACAACGTGGTAGCAAGTCTAGTCTTGACTTTCTTGCTAAAATCAGTCTTATTATTAACCCTATTACTTCTTGTCGGTCTTGATACATACTAAGAAAAACAACACATTCGGTTAGATGAAAATTCTGAGTTTGTTATACTTTCAACAATTTAGTTAAAGCAATCCGGGGAAATTATTGAGCTATTCTGTCATAGAAAGCCTATTTAGTAGACAATGAAGGTGAATGGTATGAAAGAACATATTGGACTGCTACCCAGATCGATTGCTATTGAAAATAATTCTTTTATACAAGGTATTTGGATAAGATTAATTTTGTCTTCAATATTTTTTATCCCAGATGTCTAATATATTGGATATTAATTGGTAAAGAGAAAAATTCTACAGTGGCTCAAGATGTAAAAATCGATAAGCAAAACTCACAATTTATCAAATCAGTTGGACACTGTTCAAACATCGATTTTATAGAGTGATCGACCAGATGTTATATCAGTAACAAAGGAAACAAGCTATACTTTACTTAAAAACATAAAAATTGAAAAGAAATAGAAATGATAAAGAGTAAATTAACTAAGAAGATTTTTATTACTTGATTTTTCTATCAAAGTAAAAAAATGCTTTTTTTAAGTAATTTCTGATTTGAAATGGAATGAATAAACTATCCTTCTGTTCAAGCAGAGAAACACTGAGAATTACTCTCAACTGCAGTGAAAAGTTATTTTGGGAGACGGTCGCTAGTGATGTAAACAGTTTGATCTGAAGTTTTGATATTAAAATTAAGATAGAAAAAAAGCTTAAAACAGCTGAAGATTCATGTGCACAAGCGTATAAAATTCTAGTTTTCTCAAAGGAAGTAGAAATAGTTGAAAAGTTAGGCTCAGAACAACACTGAATCTTCAACCTCATTTGCACAGCTTTATGACACTCCAAGTAAAGACTTGACCACCTACTAGTGCAACACAAAATTCCCAATTTATTTCCAGCGTCTGAAAACATTATTCACGAGAATATTCTCTTATAGCACACTCTGGTGTTCTATTAGAGAATATTCAGGGTACATTACATACATTACATTTCTTTTCAAAACCAGCCTTTAAAAAACGCGTGCATTTTTTTTCAAAGATGTTATTTGCAATCTAAAAATCCATCCCTTCAATGCGGTTTCAAAGAAAAAATTATGAATAATTTTAAAAATAACTGATACACTAAAACCTTTCCTTGCCAATCTTCAAGCAAAAATTCAAAGTACAGTATTCAGTCGCGAATCTTATTAGTATGGAAAACCGAAAAATCAAAAAGTATTTGGACATCACTATAATAAAGGGTCAGGAGAAAGCACCTTTACAAATGAAGACTCTTTTTTCAGAAAAATTGTTTTGATAAGTAATTTAGATAACTGCAGCTTATAAAATAGCTATAAAAATGTGAATATAGTTCGAAAATGTTACATACATAATGTAAGGAAACTCGTAATGTTATATCTAAATTAACGAATTAACGAGTTGTGGTACAAAGCTTGAATATCACAATTGAATATTTTTGTTGCTTTTTTTTTAAGGTCATTTTCCCAAGGAACTGGGGCTCAGATGTTGCTCTTTATAGGGACTTGGATTAGGCAGAGGAATTTCATGGCCGGATGCCCTTCCTGACACTAAACAATGACTTTTTTCTTTGTAAAGTTCTAAAGTTGGGAATCGAACCCGGAACCTCGTGGTTACGGTGTAATTGCACTAACCATTGACTAACAGCTTCTGTCGCTATTGAAACGATGTTCATTTTGGTCGAAATATTCCTCGCTGGCTCTTGACTGGATCAGGTTGTCAGAATAAGAAGATACAAGTCAGGCGAGGTCAAACTGAAGCTACATTCGTGCTCATGATCTATCCTTCTTCTTCACAGAAGATCCTTCATTTTAATAGGAGATTCTTCTTTTTTGGACCTTTTTTATTTCTGTTTCTGAGCATCGTGCAATTTAATCTTTATCACTTTTAGGGCCTCCTAACCATGTTTTCGTCACTATAGAGGTTAAGGCAACTGTTTCATATATTTTTGGCAAGCCACATCATGATGACGTTTAAATTTGATCGGGCAAACAGGAATAAATTCAATCAATTTATTGGTTAAATTAATTGGAATTCAGTCTTGTGATTCTGCAGTTGAATTCACACATTGATATTTGAAAGTTTGCACCTAGGTGTAGTTACGAAGTCTTATTCTAATCTAATTCTTCTCCATAGTACAATGCTCATTGCTCTTCTGCCATTGCTCATCACTATCATTTCATGCCCAATTTCAACGCACTGAAACTGATGAATCCGTGGTATCTTTCAGACGGACAAGCACGGCTTAAATGACACCAAAGAAATGATAGATTTTTATACTCCCTTTTTTAGAACCATGTTTGCGATAAATAGTAAAAAATGTTGGAATATTCAGTGGTAAAGGCCCCTTTTCAAAGAAGTTAGAAGTTGTGCTTCCAAGTTCATTGCACTTAGATAGGTCCACTTTAATAACAGGGTGAATTGATAGAAATTCAGCTTAAATCATTACAAAATGAAAGCAAAACCCTATAACAATAGATTTGGGACAGATCTGATCGTACAAAAAGTTTATCATATGCAACAACTCACTTTCACCTAAAGAAAATAATAGGATTTTGCATAAATAATTATAATAAAAGCAACCATACTAATTTTGCAACTACATGAGTAAATTTTATCGTATAGCTGTGATCCAATAGATAGAGCTGTGAAGATGTCGTTTCGCAACACAGACTTCTCCTCTTAGATGTAAGGTGGACAGGGAAAAGGTAACGCCAGAGAAGAAGAAAAATGCAGGTTAAGGCCTGGACATTGAAGGATAAACAAGTAGCTGGGACTTTCAAAGAAGCCGTGAGCACAAAGAAAATATCAGGAGTAGTTGAAGGGAATGCAAACCAGGAGTGGGAACAGAGGTGCAGGTGGCACTGAGAAAAAATGAAGAAGGGAAAAGCACCTAGACTATCCGATGTTACGAGCGACATGACCAAAGGCTTGGGGTCGGAAGGAACAATGTGGTTAACTGAGTTCATGGAGAAAGGTTGAGATAAAGAGGGAGTGCCGGACAACTGGCACAAGAGTTTTTCAGTGCCAATCTACAAGCAGAAAGGGGACATAATGCAGTGTGGCAATTATCGGGAATCAAGCTGCTAGAACATGCAATGAAGGGGTATGAAAGGGTATTGGATAGAAGATTAAGAGACGTGATTGAGATAACATGTAGTTTGGTTTAATGACAGGAAAAAGAACCACGGATGCCACCTTTATTCTGCCACAACGCCAAGAGAAGAAGCTGGAAGNCAGACTTCTCCTCTTAGATGTAAGGTGGACAGGGAAAAGGAAACGCCAGAGAAGAAGAAAAATGCAGGTTAAGGCCTGAACATTGAAGGATAAACAAGTAGCTGGGACTTTCAAAGAAGCCGTGAGCACAAAGAAAATATCAGGAGTAGTTGAAGGGAATGCAAACCAGGAGTGAGAACAGAGGTGCAGGTGGCACTGAGAAAAAATGAAGAAGGGAAAAGCACCTAGACTATCCGATGTTACGAGCGACATGATCAAAGGCTTGGGGTCGGAAGGAACAATGTGGTTAACTGAGTTCATGGAGAAAAGTTGAGATAAAGAGGGAGTGCCGGACGACTGGCACAAGAGTTTTTCAGTGCCAATCTACAAGCAGAAAGGGGACATAATGGATGAGTGGGGAAAAGTTGGATCGGGTTGTGAGAAGTCTCTATACCCAGAGCAGGACTGTTCTAAGGACTAACGTACGCGACACCGTCTAGTTCAACATTGAAGTTGGCCTACATCAGAGCTCAGCGCTAAGCCCTTTCCTGTTTGCATTGGTTATAGACACCATTATCACGGCTACAAGACAAGGTCTACCAACGGAACTTCTCTTTGCAGATAATCTGGTTATTACAGCTGAGGGTGTGGTTGAACTGCGGAGACAATTGAGTGTATGGCAAGGAGCTTTGGAGAGAAAAGGGTTGAAAGTGAATGAAAAGAAGACAGAAACACTAGCTTCCAGCAAAGAAGGGGAGGGGTTCCTCATTGCCGACACACAAGGAAGCTCAATAAAGCAAGTAGACGAGTTTTGTTACCTGGCTTTCATCATAGAGGAAGAAGGGTGTTGTGAGGAAGTGTAGTGTAGTTAGGAAGAGAATCAAGACAAGATGGATGAAATGGAGGGAAACAGGTGGAATATTGTGTAACAATGTGATCCCACTTATACTGAAAGGGAAGATTTACAAGTGTGTGATTAAGTCAGTACTCTGGTCCGGACTAGAGGTGATGCCTTTGAGAAAAGTGGATGAGCGAGTACTAATGTCGACTGAGACGAGGAGGCTGAGATGGACGATAGATGTGTCTCTGCGTAAACAGAGAACAAATGCAAATATTAGAAAGCTCGCAAAGGTCCCTAACATAAGTGAGAGGGCAAGAGAAGCTAGATTGAAGTGGTATGACCATGTCATGAGAATGGGGGAACACGTGGCTGTAAATTTGGCATTTTTTAGCAAGGTAGAGGGCAAGAGAAGTAGAGGAAGGCAGAAGCTACGGTGCAGGGACGCCATCAAGAGGGATATGGAGAAAGTTCAAGCAATGACGGCGGACACCAAAGATCGGAGAAAGTGGAAGAGGCTGAGGCGAGCAGCCTACCCGACCTGACCCGTTGGAAACGGCCAAAATAAGAAGAAAGAGAAGAAGGACCTGTACCTGGTCTTGATTGATTACAGGAAGGCATTTGACAGGGTTAGGCACAAAGGCCTACCCGCTTGATGGTAAAGACCTTAGAATCATCAACAACCTATACTTCAAGCAAAAAGCTGCCTTCCGGTTCTCTGGCAAGACTCACAATGAATGGTTCCGAATCTGATAACAGGTAAAACAGAAAAATAAAGATAAATACTTGCAATGTATAATGGAAATACTTGGAAGTAAAAAGGTTTTTACAAATAGAGAACATGTATTTATACTTAACCATAATCAATGATCTTATAGACAGCAACATTTATAAAACAGTTACATGGCATCACAATGGCTGCTTTACACTAGGCTACTGGCAAACAGGGTAAAATTGAGACCTGTTGAGCTGATTCACCCAACGGACCTTTGAGAAAGATACCATAATGTGATAGCCAATGTCAGAATCTGACAAGGCATCCACCGACGACGACGACAAGACATTAAGAAAACGTACGTGGAAAAATTATCATATTATTAATAGAATTGTNATCTGATAACAGGTAAAACAGAAAAATAAAGATAAATACTTGCAATGTATAATGGAAATACTTGGAAGTAAAAAGGTTTTTACAAATAGAGAACATGTATTTATACTTAACCATAATCAATGATCTTATAGACAGCAACATTTATAAAACAGTTACATGGCATCACAATGGCTGCTTTACACTAGGCTACTGGCAAACAGGGTAAAATTTAGACCTGTTGAGCTGATTCACCCAACGGACCTTTGAGAAAGATACCATAATGTGACAGCCAATGTCAGAATCTGACAAGGCACCCACCGACGACGACGACAAGGCATTAAGAAAAATTACGTGGAAAAGAACCAAGAGCAAGTTAAAATAAATTTCATGCATCTTAAACATTCGGAAAAGAAGAGAGGGATTTCTCATATGCAACACATAATCACGCCACGTTGTTTTCGGCCGACCTCTTTTAATTCTTTCTTCTGGTGTCCATCCGAGGACAACAGCACAGTCGTCTGACGGGTCCTTCCTTGTCCAATCTGTAGCCATCCATTTCCCGTGCGATCTGTTTCTGCTTCATTCCTATACATAGATATTACATTCCAACGCCCGATATTAATAGGTTTCGGGGGGTTAGCAAAAGATCCCATCGGACGCTGAGCTTTCCGAAGGCTTTGTCCAAACGTCGTCAAAATGCCATCGTCGGCGATATCCGCTGGTTCCTGATATTTGTGAGTCATTATATTTAAAGTTTCTGTAACATAGCTTTTTTTACATGAGTGAGTTGTTAACCCAAACAAAAGCCCCAACCTGGAAGACCAGTGATCACATTTAGTCTGGCTTCTCCCCTTCGACCTGTCTGGCATAGGTGAACCTACCAGGAGCATAAGGCTCCAGCCACCATACCTCTCAGGATCAATAAAGCACGCAAGCCTCCCAATCGCGACAAGGTAGTGATCCCTTGGGAGGCAAAGACAATACGGTAATAACAAAAACATTTATGTTTAGATCTTTTGTCAAATAAATCAAATAAAATTATCAAAGCACAATGCTATGGTATATAACAGCATCGATTGCACTGACTTTACCTATTAAAAGGTTTATCTGCACAAGGAGAAAGAAATATTCATTCAAACACAACATTACACAATAAGATGTTGCTGAATTTTTCTCGTTAGTATTTAGTGGCTTTGTTCACGCTTGTCGACAAAACAGTGAATTCCTCTTCTCAGTTTGGGATGACGTGATATTTTATACTTTTCAAAAGAAAGGTATGGTATGCAATATGCAGAAAACTTCTTCGAAAAGTTTTATTTTTTGTTTATTGGGGGCCTTCATGTTAAATGCGAGGGTGTTTCTTTTCTCAACCCACGGGCTGAAGATCCAAAGTTGTACAAGAAAGAATGTTAGCATTTAATTCGCCATATTGTACATACAATGATTTTAGGAATTCCAGAAACAGTAATGTATTTGCCTAGTAACGTTGCTGTTCAATATACTGAAAGAAGTATTCATTAATAATGAGGTGCAGCTAATTTACAGTTTTGAAAGAGGTGGTGGTGGTGGTGATGGGTGTGTGTGTGTGTGGGGGGGGAGTAGATAAAATTTAACGGACGTAAATAACTCTGTCATAACCTAGAAGAAACGCATGGAGACAAAAAGTTAGAAGTCATGAAATTTAATTATCACTGGCAATACTTGAAGTCACTTTTCACTGAGGGGACGGGATGGGTGTGGGATAAAAATATCTTTCATGAATATTTTGTTTATATTTGGATTTAAAAGAACGTTCAGTTCTCTCAGTAGAAAAACTGAAGTGATGCAAACTTACGAATAAAATGTAACAAACCGGATAATTTTTTTTAACATAAAAATACGAAATACGTTGAATTTTATTATCATTAAGGATCATTTGGAGGTCATCCTAAGGAAAACGATGTGTAAGATGATGTTGTCAATGCCTTCGCATTAAAACTGTTTGCAAATCCCAGAGTTCAATTGTAAAGAAGAAATAGTTATTACAGGGATAATTTTGCTTGCACGAATCCTTTTTTTTCTGTAAAAAACTTTCAAAAAACCTCTGTACACTGGGAACATCCACAGTGGTCTTCAAAAAGAGGGCGCTATGAAGGGAACACTTCAAAATTGACCCTACAAACGGAACAGTAAAGTACGTAGACCCTAAAAAACAGACATTCTATAAAGCACACAGCGAACGTGAAAGCAAAATCCAGCATCCTATTAAGTGGACGCGTGAACTGCCAAGCATATTGTTATAAACCCATTGAAAATGTTACTTCCAAAATCCTATCATAAAGCTTAAACCCTTCTTCTTCTTCTTCTTCTTCTTCTTCCTCTGAGTTCTTTATCATTTCTGGACGTTGGAGATCATGGTCTTCCATCTCTTCTCTCTTTTGTGAGTGCTAAAATTTCAGTCACTCCTCTTGAATTGGAGATCCTTGTTCAAGCTGGTAATGAATTTCAGTCTTTGTCTTCCTCTACTTTTCTTTCCTTCAACCTTCCCTGCTAATACCAATTTTTCCATTCCTCCCCATCTCATTACGTGACTCAGAAACTGCAAACCCTACTTACTACTTTTAAGATTTCTACCAAAGCAATATAAAACTTTTCTGTCAGTGCAGTTAAATCAACTCAAAATATTGCTTCCTGCGCTTTGCTTAAACCTGTATATGAATAAATGTAGTAATCCATAATCAGCCCTTAGGCTGATCTTTTGTACGTTGTTGATGTTTTTTTAAAGGATCCAGGTAGCAACTGAAGGTTGCCCACAGTTTGGCTTAAGAGAAATTTTGTATGTTTTCATTATTTGCATGACTACAGCAGAAAAACAACGATACCTACTAATACTACATGTCAAGGAATCACTTTTAGTAAATCCTTGAAATACATTTAAATAGACGCAATACCTGGCGTTGAAAGACGAAAACAGAAAAAATACTCTAGGTTAATCCAATTAGCGATAAAGTGCTGCCTTTTTGGTGCTTCAAACAAGTATAATATATCCACAATTTCAAATTAATATTGACTTTTTTATTTTCTATGGCACTACAACATCAATTTTTATTTCCTTTCGTTCATTTATTATGATATCAACATCAACCAGCCTTGTTACGAAACAAATTCATTTGTATTTAATACGGACCATTCAAGCAATGGAAAATTCCTTTCTTAACGTTATTAAAACCCAGCAACGAAGGAAATCATCTAAAAACACCAACCTGATCACCTTACCTTTTAGGTTGGAAATTTTCACTGTCAAATTAAATTGAGGACATACAATAAATTTAGTCAAATTTTAGTATTACTACCTCAGTTTATTTTGTTTTTAGTTGTTGTTAATATGAACTTCTATATCGCTGGCTATTTTGGTATGCCGACTTATATTACCAAGATAAGATTAGCTTTCAGTGGTAAACTAATTGTTTGCAATAAAATAAAATCAAAATTTAATGTCAATTTCTTGGAGATATTTGCTGTAATTTATCTTTAGCAATTCGGCTTCTGATGCTGATGTACAGAATGGATTCAGGTTGATACTGAAAGCTTTGTGCCTGGTCGTGATTAAAATGTTAAATTACATCCTCCTTCATGGTTCAATAGTCGTTGTTCTCCTACCATCGCTCATTGCAACCACTCATGTTAAGTTTCAACTAGATGGAACTAAAAAATCTCGGTGTTTTTTCACAAACGAACTAGCAATACTTGTAAAAATGCTAATTCTGGCTATGCTGAGCGAGTTTGTAAATCAATTCCTTTCCAAAGACTAGTTGGAACTAGATGGAACTAAAAAATCTCAGTGTTTTTTTACAAACGAACTAGCAATGCTTGTAAAAATGCTAATTCTGGCTATGCTGAGCGAGTTTGTAAATCAATTCCTTTCCAAAGACCTAACAGTGGAGAGAAAAATAAAAAATAAAAAACAAAAACGAAGTAAAAAAATAAAAATAAAATATAGTATTTTGAATTTCGGCAAGTCCGTGGTTTCTCCACTTTTTGATGGTGTTTGGTTTTCTCTGTCCTCAAGAAAAAAGGCTTACCCTTGTGGTAATTTTTTTAATTAAT
This sequence comes from Morbakka virulenta, assembly GCA_003991215.1. NCBI lineage: Eukaryota > Metazoa > Cnidaria > Cubozoa > Carybdeida > Carukiidae > Morbakka > Morbakka virulenta. The sequence continues at coordinate 2,831,109 of RDPX01000036.1, read as the reverse complement.
TCTGCTTTAAATGACACTGATATTTTTTTCTCGGAGTTTCTTTAGCAAACTGACCAAGTTTGGGCTCTCCCATGGGGTTGATCAATCTTAACTTACTGATCTATATTCGAGTCCAATTGTTATCTTGAAAAAGTAAGCTTCTGAACTATCTTCATTGCTGTCCAAATTTTTCAGTATTTCCCTTCATGAGTCGGTTTTTTCCATCTTTCTGAAAAGTCTCTAAGGTTTTCTCTGTCTTCAGGAAATACAGGTGGTCTCCTCGACCTCGACAAATGTTGTATAAAACTCTTCTTTCTGTAAATAGTAAAGTTTTTGAGTGGCTTAGCAAGAGTGAACTGGTAGAATTTCTTGCAGTAATTATAGAACTTAACTTATCTATAGGTGAAAGGATAAAATGCCAGTGAGAGTACTTCTCAGCATTTGAGACTTGTCCAAGTTTTCCCATCTGTTTAGTTTATTCAAATCTTGAGCTTATTATGACAGAAACTGAACTGTTGTAAAATCTCAACTGGCAAAGGAAATCAGTATATCAATAAAGAGATTTATCTGAATGACTTGTACTTCAATTAAAAATGTTTAAAGGAAAAAGCAAATACTGCAACACTGTTCATTTTTCTAATCATTCCATCTTACCCTTCCCCCATTTTAACATTTTAAAAGCCTCACGAGCTTGACATAAAGATCCAGTGCTACCCTTTTTTAATATAGGTTGATGCAGGATTTTTAATGCTACTAGCATTATTCAAACATTTCTTGCCACAAAGCGATCGTTGTTTAAATTGTGTTAAAGTATGTAACCAGCTTAAAACAGAAACACAAAAAACTGTGCTTTCCATCTTTTGAATAAGAGTAGTATTGAAAGTGAAAGTGTCTAAGCCTTTTGGTATCTCTGGGACTCGAATTAAAAAAGGAATTAAAACAGGGCTTATGTTCAGTCCACATTGCAGCAAGCTATTTTGTATTTTGTCTCATTTGACATTGATGCTACCACTATTTTAAGAAATATAGCCAACGGTTCAGAAAACAAAGTTAAAGAGTGATAATTATCTTAAAGGATTTCGAAAGTATGAAAAGAAATAGAACCCCGTTTTACATAATTTTTCTTAAACTAATTCTATGAGATCTTTTGAAAGACCTATAGTTTTAAAAGATTGATCCTTGTTATCCGAAACTTACAAGAGCGATCCATGTCCTAAAATCTGGAATTGCGTCAGTTATTTTTGAAAACACAAGCAAGCTGGAAAACATGAGGGGTACAAAATAGACTGTAAGATCAAATCAGGTTTTTCCAAGCTAAGTGGACTTTAAATAGTAAAGGCCAATAAAGCTTTTAAAGATTAAATTTGGACTTTATGGTTTTGAGTCCATCCAAAATCACAAAAATAGTTTTCTGTTCACCACAGATTTTGAAATATCATTAAAATCTATTTAATTAAAGTAACTATAATTATGAAATAAAAGCACTAACCTTATTTGCAGATCTCTTTTCAAATTTTTACCAAAACTCAACAGCTGGCACAGACCCAAAGCAATGAAAAGTGTAATACCGGAGGTTCAGTGAAAGGTACCTTTTCTATACCACTCAATAAACTGTTTGTGCTCCCTCGGACCTTTATGATAACAAAAACTTTGATGTGACAATGGACATTTTCATTTTGAGCTTCTTGTTTGGGTTTCCATGAAAAACGTTTCACAATAATGCCAATCTACAAGAATTTACACACTGCTTAAATTATGCCATAGAAGGATTTGTGACTGGTATTCAAGTAACAGTTTGTTAATCTTAACACGAGATTAAGTTCGCTTAATACCTCCGACGCTTCCTCGGGTGTTTTGGTTCCTCAGAAGAATAGGGCAACCATTTATAGTGGAGATTAACTTTATAGAAGTAACTGAAAAGCCTTACGTGCAGTCAAAACGTAATTGTGCAAAATACAGAGTCTCTTAAAACCTCGATAAAAACGATAAACATTCTAATACTTACTACTAATTATTATTCTAATACTTACTACTAATTATCATTCTAATACTTACTACTAATTATCATTCTAATACTTATTACTAATTATTATTCTAGTACTTACTACTAATTACACAGATCTGCGTTTTTAAAAAAATCTCGCCGGATGAGTCTTTTAGGGCGAATTTTGTATCTTTCTGACACGCTGAATTCAAATATGCAATCGGTTTTTCTCCATCACGTACAGATTTTGTTTCACAACATTTCTAAAAAAATTCAAATACACATGAAATTCGCATTTTGTAAATTATATATTTATGTGACGATGTAGTATTTTTAATGATCTGGGAAATTACAAAACACACGACGTCAACAAAATAGAGGTACAATGAATGATCAAGTTAATCACGCAGGCAAGAATGGCCTCTTTCGGGATTTTCTGGAGTGCCGGGCTTGAGGAATATCCCTCTTGAGACACCAACAGAAATCAGCGAGCATAGAAACGTCCCAGGGTCCTTGGTATCGCTCCTCCATCACTTGAATGTCTTGATGGAAGCGCTCCCCTTGTTTCACGCTGTAGTCGCCACAGTTGCTTGGGAAGTAGTCCTGATGCGAGCTTAAAAAGTGCATTTTGATGGACATGCGAGCTCCAATAGCCTGGTAGCTGGAGAGAAGATCTTCGACTACAGAGACATATTGTGTGCTTTTGTGATTCCCGAGAAAATTCGCGATAATGGACTTGAAAAATAGCCAAGTGTTCGACTGATCTCTGCATAAACTCTTGTCAAAGTCTTTGTCCTTGATGAGTTCTCTTATCTGTGGGCCATCAAACACACCAGCTTCGATTTTCGCTATACTGAGGCGAGGAAATTTCTCCTTTAAGAAAGCGAATGCCTTGCCGTCTTTCGGAAGAGCTTTTACGAAGTTTTATGTGAAGCGGTGGAAGCAATACATTTTGGGGGTTGACAACAGCATTCTCGACGATGTTTCTTGAGCCCGGTTCCAGCGCTCCTCTCTGTGGCCACTCTCGCCTAGCGTAGTGCTGGCTATCAGCCCGACTATATCAGAGACAAATAAAGCATGGATATTTGGTGTATCCGCCTTGTTGTCCTAAAAAATCGAGTGTACCTGAAATGATAAAAAATATAATAAGCACACAGGTTGCAATGGACAAATAAAACGGCAATCATCAATTAACAAAGTTATGTTTGCAAATCACTGAGAGCCGTGTTCCGATTACTCTCACCTTGAGGTCTCCGCGGATTTTCCAGCTATGTAGATCGTATTTGATTGCGGAAAGCAAGGTCTGCATGGTCTTGTAGCTTTTCGACAAGTGCACGGAGTGTGCTACGGGGACGGATGCCACTTTTTTCCATTGTGAAGCAACACAGCCTTTAAACTTTTGCTTGAGGAATCGATGAATAATCTCCAGTCACTGGCATCATATTCCAGCCCTATTGCTGAAACTAGTCCCGGAATATTGTTGCAATAGACCAAACGGCTGTCCAGGTCGTTAGTAAAGAAGGCCTGAATGTTCTTGTCGCGATCTCGATACAAGAAGAAGGTGGTATCGGTGTGAAGGAGATTGTTTTCCCGTAATCGCGATCCAAGAAGCTAAGAGGATTCTTTGGAGAGAGCCAAGTCCCTCACTAGATCATTGAGCTCTTCTTGTGTCTGAGATGCGATGCATCAGGGTGGGGCTCGTATGACTCTTGGTAACTCTCACCAGTGCATTCACTGGATTTCTCTTCCTCTAGCGACCACTCCTCCACATCGGCCGGAGTGTTAGGAACTGGACTATTGGCGTCGTGAGGTTGACGTTTCACGGCGGATCGGACATCGGGGTGTATGATACGAGCTTTGGTCTTCTTAGTGAAGCCTGAAAGTGATTAAATAGAATTTGTAAATATCTTCACAAGTATTTAAATGGGTTTATTGTTACACGTGAGGCTACACTTAACTATTGTCTCATTGGAAGGTGAAAAAGCCTTCGAGACCTCAGAGAGACAGAGCATTGCTGTGAAGTTCTTTGCACATGGGGAGTATGAACTGTGTACATACCAAGGACACTGCGTTTATGCTACTAGCATAAAAGCATAAAAAGGCATAATTTAGTGCTATTAGCATAAAACAGCATAATTTTTGTCCACTAGCATTAAATTTATGCTTATAGTTTGTGATTTTCGGAACTTCTGCAGCAATCAATATGCAGGTTTCATTTATGCAGTATTTTCATACACATTGTACTTCTACTTTGTAGTTTCGTGAAGAATTACTGCGTAAAATTGACCCTTTGTCATTTTGACTTAATTTTCACATGCATATACAACAGGGATTTACTAGCATAATTTGCTTTTACTAGCATAATTTCAGATTTTACTAGGATAATTATGCTAGTAGCTACTAGCATAAAAACAGTGTCCCTGGTGCATACGAAACGAGAAACCGAACATTGAGATTGACTCACAGGTAATGTTGGTCATGCAGAAGTAGCACTCAGTGACGTGATCTATACCTTCCCTCCAGATCATCGGTATTCCAAATGGAAGACTGCTTTGTTTTCTATTAGCCAAATGCCTCAGAGTTTCCACGCACATTTTGGAGGCAAGGTGAGGGCCAAATCTTTGTCTTGGTCTCCAAGTTTGATCCCGAAATGTGCATGGTAGCTTTTCTTTACAAAGGCTGAAATTGTGCAGGCTTGTCCACTGAACATAATTTGACCACAAATGTAGCAAAATCTATCAGGATTAGTTTTGCATTTTCTGTTCATGGTTGTTGATAGCAGAGCGTCAGTTCTACTGAAATTCTCGGAGCCAGCATTGAGAACTATTGGCCTGCGTGATATGTTCAATAAATTTGAACTCAGGGGCTGTTGGATTACAAAGTACAAGTTGGGTTCGTATTACCACACGCTAATCTACATAAGAACCCACAAATAGCCCAGTGTACAATTCGATTATATCAGCCCAAGTCGGATCGAGTTACAGAATCAGATGCCTCACGAATGACGTAATACATGCAAGCTGGTTTCAGCTTTGATAGTTGTGTCTACACGGCAGTGACCTCTATTGTCCATTGCATTAAACGTTTTGATAATTTACACAGTACGTAATTAAACAGGAACAGATTTAGTGCTGTCAATAATTTTTTTACTGGTAAGAGTGGGTGTCTCATTCTCGCAATATTTGCAAAAACTTGAAAAAAAAAGACGTGATTGGAAAAATCTGACTGCATATTCGTGATTAGCGTATCGAAGTTATATAAGACGTATATAAATAATGTCATCCGGCAAACTGTCGCAGACCAGTGTTATTATTCTAATACTTACTACTAATTATTATTCTAATACTTATTACTAAATTGTATTCTAATACTTACTACTTATTATTATTCTAATACTTACTACTAATTATTCTGATACCTTTCATTAGGAAGCACTCTGAAAAGTAACACTTTGGATAAATCAACAGCTGCTCATTCAAATGCTGTAAAGTTATTTGAATTTTCCTATTTCTTTCTGGAAACATTTAAGTTTTACATTTAATGTGACAGGTAAGTTTTTGAATTTTGACTACGCTCTGCCTACAATGCTTGTTAAGATGTTGAAAAAGGATGTATAGGTACAAACGCTGGGTTACAGAATATTTTTAATGGAAAAATATTGAATTATTCAAAAGCCATTGCAAGACTTAGAACATCAATTTTCTGCATATGTTATGGTCTTGGGTCTTACTCAAGTACAAAAGGAATTAATATATCAGTATGGAAAACAAGTAAACATGGGAAGTAAATTATTTTTATTATTATATTATTATTATTATTATTATTGTTATCACCATTTTGTTCGATGTTGACGTAAAATAGTGCACTCAATATCAAACAGCTTGCACATACATTAAATTTATGTTATTGAATGAAATTTCATTATAGGTGTGAGAGATTCCTTCCGAAGATTACAATTCTATCAGGCGAACGATATAGCAAGCCTTTAACTTCTCAGTACAGCTAACACTAATAACTGCAGGAATTAGTTAAAAATAAAAAAGGACAATAATGGCATTAAAAACAATTAAAAATTATGATAATAATTAGTTATGATAATCCACTAACAGAGTAGTATTAACAAGTTTTACGGTCAAAACAGGCAAAATAGAAAAGATTTTATTCCTATACAATCAAAAGTTTGGAGAACTTCGTTTATTCGATTTTGGAGACGTCATTTCTGGTCCAGACTTATTAACTATTTTCGAAAGCAAAATTCAGCTGAATTGACTTTAGCTTCTATGTACTGTTGACATGTTTGTTAGATGTTCAAAAAGATAAGAAGTTCTTTTTTGTTTGTTCTTTACACATTGAAGAGATGTATGACCTTTAAATGTATGGTGAACAGTTCAGTTCTGTATATTAAAAGAAAAGAAAAATATTAAAAAGCCAATTAGAAGCTTTTACATCTTAAGCTGTAAACACTGAAATAATGCTTATATCCAACATCCACTATTAATCACGATGGATAGTGACAAATTTTTAAACTTTCGCCTGGTAAGCATTAGGCTCATAAATCACAGTGAAAATCTAGTCTGAAGATGTGAAAAACGATATTTTTTCTTGTAATAAAGAAACAAACCCAAAATAAATTGTTTTCTTCCATTATTAGGCAGGGGATCTTCGTCAACAATCAACCGCATTACGTTTGTTTCTAGCTAGATTATGAAATTACATGGTCTAATCTACTAAAATGTAAGCCTTTACAGCATTTTCAGAGATAGTTTTGAAAGGTCAGGTGACCAATGGTGAAAAAAAGTTGAATCTTCATGACTGAAAACAGTTGCAACTTCTAAGAAAAGCATCCGATTTCAAATAAAAGATTTGGCCTTCTCCTGACAATAGTATTCGACTAATGTGTTACAATTTGCAATTTGATGATAGAAGGGAGTTTCAGCGATGACGTTATCATTTTCAAAATAGCGGTCGACCACTTAGTAGTTTATCGAAACTTATTTGCCATTAACAAAAAGTAGAAGCCAAAATGCACCAAGTAGAATGAATGTAAGCCTTAACATCTTATTCTCATGTTTGGTTGTAAAGCTCAGTTCACACTACAAGGTCTCCATATAATCACTTTTCCTTTTATGTTATATCTGTTGATTTATCATTTCGTAATTTCTATTTGGAACTGTTTCGAGGTAAGATTTTCAGTGTCTTTTCATTTTATTGCGTGGGTTATGCAAAGACTTGATTATTCGTGGCATCAATGGCATTACACTATCATCACCAACAAAGAAGCTAAAGAGAAAACTGCAGGAAGAAAGAACGAGAACAAAGAAATGCCCTGTTTGGCTTAAGTTGGTTTTGTACAGAATTATTGACCTCAAAAAGCGTATTATCTATATCCAGAAGGAAAATCACAAAATTTCGTGCAACAACATTCGACTTTAGAATACGAGTTGGTCAATAATGGGTATCTCATAAAAATCTTTTGCTGCTGTTTTAAAAATCTTGTTGTTATACATAGAGCGATAGAGAATATTGATGAAGACCAGACCAGAAGAAGATAACTGATGCCAGTAAAACACACTTCACACGTAAGACAGAGTTTTTGTGGTTCTACAAACGACCAAGATACATTGTGAACTACATGTGAATGTCCACAGACACCATTACACATTGATGATGAGTCTGAAATACAATCAGTAGAAATACCACAGTGCAGCTTAGAAAATGTTGTCGACGATAAGGTTTTTTTAACTTACAATATTTTATTAAAAAATAGGCTTCTTGTTGAATGTTTCAAGACAGATTTTGCATGATCCTTGGACAGATCTCTTTCTTCCAACAATAAAGAAAAAGAATTATCTTTACCTTGTTTGTGGACTGATTTCCATGCTGCATGGTTTCGAAATAGAAGAAATCTGATTAAATAAGCTTGTTTGAACGATATCTGAGAAAAGAAGGATGCTTTACTAGTTATAGTCTGGGTATGCAATGAAAGAATTCAAGAACTGGAGAAATGTAAGCACGAAGAAGCTGACACGAGATTAATTCTGTTTTCCTGTAAAATCTAAGCAGGATATTGTCATTGTAGGAAAATTAGTTCTAGTTGTCTGGGCTTTTGCCTTTCTTAATGGTCAACACAGAGGGGTTTTATACAAAAATGATGGGCAGCGTGCTGATGTGGCTCTAGTTTGTTCTTATTACGGAGAAAATATTTGCCTTTATCCTCTAGGTTTGCACGCTTTATCTGATTGTAACAATACATCCTACTTTTATAACGTAGGAAAGGTAATGCTGATGAAGACAGTTATTAAGAGCCCACTATTTCTTTTACTGCTTGGTAGTGATAAAAAAGAGAAAACAGTAAGCGATAGCAATAGGAGGACGTACAAAAGTTTGTTCAGATGGTAATTTATCCCTGCAAAGAAAAAGAAAGCTATGTAAAAGCAAGAGTAAGACTATGGCACAAAATGAAAATAAAGGCTTCATTGAGGCTTTCTCTTGATTCACATTCAATACAACATTCTGGGAATACATTGGGAAACCTGGTACTGGCTGCGTTCCGCAGAATTAATAGTTGAAAATCTATTATTCAAAGATTACGTCTGGACAAGGTCTCCTGAGGAAACCTGTATAAAACCTGTTTGGTTCACTTGCGGCCAATTTCGTTCTTCTTGACGGTCAAGACAACATTACAATTCACAAATATCAGACAGTAATAATAAGGCCAATGTTGAAAGAAAACGTAAATACCTTTATCCTCAAAAAACCCACAAGCGATACACAACACCACCAGGACAGACTCATTGTGGTAATGAGGCTAATAATGAAAGTACAGAAGACAAGGATAAAGTAAATTAGTCAGACGTTTTCCGAAAGGTGAGACCAGTTTGTATATGCATAGTATGTACCTTTACACATTTAGTTTAAACTAGCAGAAGAACCCGGCGTTGCTCAAGTAAATAAAGTG
>RDPX01000036.1:2767237-2817519 GCA_003991215.1 Morbakka virulenta | reverse complement strand
GGAAGATTGAAGGAAAGAAAAGTAGAGGAAGACAGAGACTGAAATTCATTACCAGCTTGAACAAGGATCTCCAGTACAAGAGGAGTGACTGTGATTTTAGCACTGGCAAAAGAGAGAAATAGATGGAAGACCATGATCTCCAACGTCCTGAAAGGATAAGGAACTCAGAAGAAGAAGAAGAAGAAGAAGTGTTGTAAGTTTCCCATTCGTACTTTTTTTCATGCCTGTTTTTTTCAAAATTGTTTTCTTCTATGAAGCTCAACGCTCTAGATGACTTTGTTGAATATAAACGGATCTGTTAAATGTGACTTCATTGCTCTGCAACTTAAAAAGACGAAACGTATTGGTATTGTTGTAGCTTAGTGAAATTTAGAAGACTTACATATGTATTAGTTCAGCTAGAATGTAAATTTTTAACGTAAGCGTAGTATCACAGCGACAAAAATAATTTTTTGGGCCCTAAACGTCTTAACGAAAAGTTCAGTTTGAAATTCAAGTAGTCTTAGAATTGCGAGAGCTTATGGGGGTTTGCCCCTGGCCCCGAACTGAACTCATAACGCCATCAAGACACCCAATTCAAACATGCAACTGTTTGACGGCACCCACTTTTACGTCGACTTTGCTTTGAAAAATTCTTGGAATGTACTGGTGCCACCTTCAGATATCTACCTATCTGTATTTTGAAGGAATGAAAGAGAAAATGTGTGTGTGTGACAGAGAGAGACAGACAGACACAGAGAGACACAGAGAGAGAGAGACAGACAGATAACATTTGGAGTTAAAGACCAGACCATTTTGGGAAGATATCGTTTGTACTTGAGGGTATAGCAATTTATTTTATACATGACATTTTAGTTATGATCTATTGCCTTGAATCAGATCTAGACATACAACATGGAGAAAACAAAAATAACAAGATCTTCCTATAATTGCAGGAAATTCATAATAGAGTAATATATTGTAGTTTCTACCCCTTCTTTAATTACTACCATTAGGAGGGCGACTATGCCACATAATTGCTTTTGTGCTAAAACCATCATTGTGTTTTCAAACATTTTGAGTTATCTAAGTTCTGCAATAAATGAACTCCGGCAAGGAAATAGTTTAGGGATTGTATGAAGAGATCATTTTTAATAAGGTCATGTTTACTAAGAATATATTAAAGCGATCCGCTAAATAGGTAGAAAATAGCTAATATCCTTATATATTCCTCCTTTAACAATAACGCAGAAGTATGCTTTGATGATATTTGAAGTCGTATTGATAGGGAGTTTTTGAAATTGAAAAACAACTACAAACAAGTGGAAACTATAAGGGCAGTGAACTTAACTATCTGTTCCACTAAGCCTTTCTAAACATCTATACACCAAAACTACTTTATCATATATAAAAATTCCAAAGATATTTATCATTACTCCATTCCTCCTCCTCCTCTTCCTCCTCCTTGTCATCATCATCATCGTCATCATCATCATCATCATCATCATCATCATCATCATAATCATCATAATCATCATAATCATCACAATCATCATCATCATCATCATCATCATAATCAGTATCATCTTCATCATCAGTGTCATTATCATCAATATCACCTTTAGGACTACTGGAAGGCTAGATAAAATTCATTTTTAGCCTCAACAATGAGACACTCTTCTCACATGCTCTAAGCCTGTTTGTTCTACTATATTTTCTTCCATGTCCCATTTTTGTTTTTCTCTTTTACATTTGTACGTTGGTGATGAATTATGTAATTATGATCCCTTTGATAGATACTACTGTTAAGGGATTAAAACTGATTGGCTGCGTTATTTTGGTTTTCTTCTTCTCCACTGCAGTAATGTACACAGAAGGTATTATGTCTTACTGTTGTGTTACCATCAGAACCCTGAAGAAGGGAACCACGACGTTTTAAAACGGATAGATATTGAAGAAGAAAGTTTATATTGATGAAGATGTAATTAATATATTGACAGGAGAGAATCAGCAACTTATAGCAATAAGAAATAAAATGGTAGCAATATTCATGTAACGTAAATATATCTCAGCCACCCGCTCCCCTCCGTATTTATTTAACTTTATAAGGAGTTTTGGGTAGGCTAATTCATATTTGTAATGATTAAAGGATCCTATATATTAACAAATACTTTGACTGTAATGCTTCTGAAGCCTGTAAATTTTTATCTTTTACGAAGGTAAATACAATTCGTATTAAATTTACAAAATACAGGCTTGGTGATGAAATCATGAATATAGGTTTTATTTTGACCCATAAATACATATCTCTGTCAGGTCTATAGCGTAAAATATAAGAATAAAATAATACACCGTGTAACTCCTTAAAGGCTATAAAAGTTAATGCCAATTTACTGTACATCATCCTTCCTGTTGGAATATGAAGAGTTTTTTCTACTCCTAAACACTGTTAGTTGATACTAACGTAATTGTTATTTATTTGATATAAATATATTTCAAAGAAATTATATGTTCTAGAAATGTCTAAGCTCACATTTGTCATAATAAATTAAGAAAAAAACGATGTCAATTGAGAAAACTTTCTTTGGAACAAGGCGTGTCTTTAAATATTGAATTGTATCTTTTACTCAGTTCATCTACGTTTTCACTATTCGAAAGTTTCCTGTTCCTTGTCTTATATGTTATTAATAATTATGTGAAAAGTAATCTTAACAATAACGAAAAATACATTGGTAGCTTCAGATACAAAATATGAATATTCTAGCTCAAAAAATGTTATTCTTAAAACATCTTCTTCTTTTACTTTCGGCTGCTCCCTTTTAGGGGTCGCCACAGCGAATCAATCTCCTCCACATTAAACGGTCCATTGCACCCTCCACTCTCAATCCTTTTTCTTTCAAATCCTCATTGATAGCATCCATGTGACTCCTTTTCGGTCTGCCTCTCTTCCTCCTTCCAGGGACATTGATATCCAGCATTTTCCTTCCGACGTAATTTTCCTCTCTACTCATGACATGCCCAAACCACTGGAGTCTCTGCTCTCTTTGCCTCTCTCCCAGCGTCCGTACGAGTGCTGTGTCTCTTATTCTCTCATTCCGAATCCTGTCCAGCCGAGTGACACCAAGTGACCATCGGAGCATTTTTATCTCAGCGATTTCTAGATCCTGCTCATGCTTCTTTGAAGTTGCAACCGTTTCCAGTACGAATAGCAGAGCTGGCCTAACCACTGTCTTGTATACCTTTCCCTTCACCTCAGCCCATATCGTCCTGTCGCATATGACTCCTGTAACCTTCCGCCATCCATTCCACCCTGCCTGCACACGCTTTTTCACCTCTCCGTCACAGTCTCCGTTACTCTGTACAGTGGATCCAAGATACTTGAATTCCTCCACCCTCTTCACTTGGATACCTTGCATGTTTATTATTCTTGAAACATATCTGTACAAAATAGTTTAGGGCATATGCCCTGAAACGTGCTGTCGTTTAGAATAATGTAAAAGTATGTTAACCTAAAATGATCCCCCTTCGATTCCTTTCCTCGTGTTAACAAGGCTGGACCTACTTTTTAACAAAGGAAAAATAAGACGGACAAATAGCCAAGAAGCTTTAACTTTATTGTACTATTACACTGATTTGGTGTGGTAATGAAAAAACATGGGGTGAACAACTTTGGTCAAAGAGAAACTGTTAATGTCTGTCTCGTTGTGCCTTTTCAATCTAGATTTAAATAAAATTACTCGGCATACAGAGTAGTTTAATATAAGAATATTCCTTCATTTCAGCTTTCACTTCTTTTTCTCCTTTCTTTCAGTAGAAAAAGTAATTACTCTTTTGGTTCTTTCTTTTTTGTCACTTGCCTTGATGACAAAACAATTTTAAACAAAGATGGTGTAATGGCTGACAACTTCCAACTTATTCCTTTTATCTACTAATTTCCCCGAGCCGACCCTTCCCTTTTGTGTATCACCCAGGTCCAGCTGACCCGGCTGGTAGCACCTGGATTCGTCCTTTAATCAGGGTTACGAGTGATGGCCAACGGCAGACCCAGCAAGAAATTGGTGGGAAAGAGGGATGAACTACGACCTCGTAAAACAATGGTTGCTAGCAAGCAGATGATCTTCTCGTAAAGAAAATCGCCATCTCTGTAAACTCGCCGGGAAGAAGGCAATGGCAAACCACTGCTTGTACGTGCCAAGAATACTCATGGTAATGCACAGATTAAAAATGAAAGTTAATGGCATGAAGGGGGTCACTTCCTCAAGGAGTGACACCTCGTCCGGTAGAGAGGCCCTTAGGCCTCAGGGGCGCTACACCTTTATTCAGCGACTAAGACCATCTCAAACAAGGATACTATCAGAATTAGCACATGGAATGTAAAAACAATGTATCGGAGTGAGAAGCTAGAAAATGTAAAGCAAGAAACGATTAGACTTGGTATAAACATCCACCGAGTATGAGTAACCAGATGAAAGGGCATGAACGACTTTGGAAGTGAAGAACATCGTATGATATATTTAGGAGGTGAAAGGCATGAGAGAGAGAGGTTGGACTTATACTAGACAAGGAAAGTGCAAGATATGTTTTAGGTTACTGGCAGATATCACACATATTATTATTGGTAAAGTTGCAAGGAAAGCCATTCGGTATNAAGAAATTGGTGGGAAAGAGGGATGAACTACGACCTCGTAAAACAATGGTTGCTAGCAAGCAGATGATCTTCTCGTAAAGAAGATCGCCATCTCTGTAAACTCGCCGGGAAGAAGGCAATGGCAAACCACTGCTTGTACGTGCCAAGAATACTCATGGTAATGCACAGATTAAAAATGAAAGTTAATGGCATGAAGGGGGTCACTTCCTTAAGGAGTGATACCTCGTCCGGTAAAGAGGCCCTTAGGCCTCAGGGGCGCCACACCTTTATTCAGCGACTAAGACCATCTCAAACAAGATTTCGGAATGCAGTTTAGCACAACAAAACATATCTTAGTGTTGACTGTGAGAGTGACCATATACCAGGAACATGTAAGCTGAAAGTAAAGCTAACGAAGTTAAAGAGGCCAACATCTGTACCAAATTTTTTATATGCAACATTGATGGAAGATACCAACATAAGGGAAGAATTTAATGTGGCTGTCAAAAACCAGTTTGAGGCTTTGGAAGATGAAAGTGAGGGACCAAACTGGAATAATTTCAAAGAGTCGGTGGTAACAGCAGCAAAAAAAAGCAATAAAAGGATAAATGGATAATAATAGAGATACTGGTTTTGATGAAAGTGAGGCAGCAGACTCCTAGTAGAGAACGTTCAGAATATAAAGCAATTAAGCAGGAGATCAGGGTCAAATGTAATATGGCAAAGGAAGAATGATTGAATGCAAAAGGTGAGGAAATTAAGCAGTGTAGACATAGAGATCCAGCAGAGATGTCTAATAAGATCAAAGAGATCAGTGGTCACAAACCTTGTACATCATCTGGGTGTATAAAATCTAAAGATATGAGTGTTATAATGGAAAAGAAAAAAGTAAAAAAGTACTAGAACGATGGAGTGAATATATCGGTGACATGTTTCAAGATGACAGAAGAGAAAACCCTCGATACCAAAGAATATGGATGGGCCTATTATTCTAAGATCAGAACTGGGTGCAGCACTTAGCAAAATGAAGAGGGACAAAGCTGCAGGACCTGATAAGATTGTTACAGAAATGTTAACATCAATAGAAGACTTTGGAATTGAGAGGTTGACAGAGCTGATTAACAAAGTGTATGATAGTGGTGAAATACCAGAAGATCTTAGTAAGTCAATTTTTATTACTTTGCCCAAGAAACCTGCTGCTATAGAATGTGAGTTGCATCGAACCATCAGCCTTATGAGTCATGTAGTCAAACTGATTTTAAAAATTATATGGAGAGGGCCAGCGGGAAAATCAGACAAGAGATACGTAAAGAACAGTGTGGATTCATGGAGGATACTGGTACCAGAAATGCTGCCTTTATGGTACGGATGCTGTCAGAAAGAGCATTAGAAATGCAAAGAGATCTGTATGTCTGTGGGTTTTTTATTACACCAAAGCAATTGATAGGGTGCAGCATGAAAATCTATTCAATGATTGTGAGGGATTGGATCTAAATGGGAAGGGTTTGCCCTTTATATGAAATCTATACTACTTGTATAAGATTGGACAATGAGATGAGTGATAATACCAACATTAGGAAAGGAGTAAGACAGGGATGTGTAGTTGACCAAAGTAAAGGGAGAGGACTGGAAATAAATTGCAATAAAACAGTTTGCATGGTGATAAGTAAGAACCACAGTCTTAGGTGCAAGTTTTATATTGGAAATGACCCCATACAGCAAGTTGACGAGTTCAATTACTTAGGTAACTATATAACAGAGAATGGAAAGTATGATTTGGAAATCAAGAGAAGGATAGAGTTTGCAAAAGATACTTTTGAAAGATTACGAAAGATCTTGAAACATCGCAAAATGTCAATGGCTACAAAGAAGATGATACTAGAAGGTTACATAACATCTACTGTTATATGATTGTTAGTGCTAGACAATATCACCATCAATGCAAAAGATACTAGAAGTTGTTGAAATGTGGTTTTACAGCAGAATATCATGAATAGACCATCAAACAAATGAGGTACACTTTGAGGATAGCTGGAGCAGAAAGGTATCTGATAAAAACAATCAGTGAAAGGCAGATGAGGTTTATCGGACATACCATGAGAAAGGAATGACTAGAAAATCCTACCCTTGCAGGTCGTATTGAAGACAAAAGAAGCAGAGGAAGACAAAGATTAACAAACTTGGGAAGTCTCAAGTGCCATATAAAAAAGTATATATCAGCAAGTGAGAAGGAAAAGGTAAAAGATGGAGATCTGCTATATATGATGAAAGATAGGAATCTGTGAAGAACCACGATCGCCAACGTCTGTAATGGATATGGCACCTGGAGAGAGAGAGGGGGGGGGGAGAGAAAGAGAGAGAGAAAGAGAGAGCAAAGAAGAGCAAGGCGAATTCAATGATAAGATACAAAAAATTTTTGCTGAAAAAGGAAATAGTGTACTTCTTTAACTGATGCTGCTAAAAATAGCTACTGTTTCTAAAACAATAAAGAGAACACAGTATGTAAAAATTAAGCATTCTGAAATAATCAGCATTAAAAGAATATTTGTACAGGAAGGTAAAATACTCATCCCTAAAAATTTCTTCTTAAATCCTGAAAGGAAACCCGACACCACATTTTGAGGTTAACTGTACCACAGGCACGTAAGTGGACTTTTAGATAATACCAAGGAAAAACAAATAAATCTGAAGCCATCGAATAACTGAAGCGATCGTTTAAAATAGTTTGTATCCGAGCCTTTTATTACTGTACCTATCTTCTTAGCAAAAACTCAATACATTTGATCAGAATTTCAAACCTTGAGTTTCTAGTTTTTGTCTTGGCAATAACTTTTTTCACCATCTTTACAATTTAGAACACAATGAAGCTCATTTTCATCAAAAACTTTTGCTAATCAAATAATACAAAATGGAATATAACAAAATTTAACTTTAACAGAGAAATTTAATGTCCTTGTCCATGCCAATGTTTTAAAATAAAAAAATACTTCTAATGTCTTTCTGTTTATCTATACATTAGTCTATCTACTTACTGTATGTTTGTGCTTGTATGCCATTCTACCCATCTCATTTATTGCAAATCTCTCCATGTTTGCATATTGCTATCTATTCCTATATTTCTCTTTCTATTAACTTATCATTTACCAAAAAATTCACCACCATTTCATCTTTCAGGCGCTTATCATTTTCAAAATTTAGGTTGGTTCTTATTATCGTGGAAAGTTGTTAAATTTTTTTTTTTTAAAGTAGTGCAGGAATTAAAGAAACGAGAACCTATAGGAACAAATTGTAACTATGCTTTGACTCTAGACTTAATATCGAATAAGAACAAAAGGTTAGAGTATAGTAAAATTTTAATACCAATGTTTAATCCTTATATAGTAATCCTCTTTTCCATTAAAACCTAATCTTTAGGGCTTTTTAAAATGGGCGATCAATAAAATAAAGCGACTATGAGAACAACGATTCGTTCGTTATTCGTGTCTCTTTAAAGATAATTTGCAAGGTATTGTCTTTGCTCTCGTCTGAAGCTACTTGTCCTACCAATGACATGTTTACGTTTTGCCAATAGCATTTTGTCCCCTACCAATTTTGATGGGAGATTCTGTATCATTGTTACATTTTTCTCCTTTTTTACTATAAATGTGCCCTTACATCAAGCCATATTTGAGCATTGTGAATTTTTACCTTTTCCTTCATATTTATACCTGAACAAAATGGAAAGGAGCCGTTATCACTTTGCTAATTAAGTGAAAAAGATATGTCCTGTGTTAAAAGAGAAAACTCAGTAGCTTTTATTGTAGCAAAACCCTTTTATATTTAAACTTATGTTATGACTACAAATGCGAAGTCTGAATCTTTTGATCACATTAGCGTAAGTAAAGTTGCAGCACATCGGAAATATTTCACCTTATTCGATAAAATTCTAAAATTGTTGACTCATAGTTTTATATTTTTGGTACACAGAGAAAAGCCCCATAGCTTTGTGGAAACCACAGCTTATCGTACAGCTTTTGAAAATAACATTAATATTAGAATAACTGCGATATTGGGTTACAAAAAATGATCTGATTGAGGGTGTAGAGCCGAAATCTTGGTTAGCAGAGCTAAGATGGCCATAAAATCTACAGACACTGATTCTGATACATTTCGATGCCAATTGTTTTGCTCGTCGTTTTGCGTTAAATAAAACTTTTAAACGAAAACCTCAGGCAATCATAATAGAATTCGAGTTAGAGACTCTTCAAAAAAATTGGTATTAAAATTTCAAACAAACATTTCGGACAACTTTTCCTCTACTATTATTTCTACACACAGTAATCAAGAAAGCTTCATTCATAGAACTGAATGAATCCCTCCTTGCAGGAGTGACAAATCATTCATGCTAAAAAATAAACAAAGTGACCCTGTTTTGATAACAATGCATGATTCTGCAGTAATCTTTAAAATCCATAGGAAACATCTCTCCTTAATCCCCATTTAGAGAAGATTACTGCTTGGTCCAATATCTCAGCAGTTGTTCTGCCAGTACAGATAAGCGTTCCACAAGACTTAATTTTACCAACTGTGCTACTCTTATCGTTACAATCTTATAGAGTCTTATTGGTATTTTCAAGATCTACTAATATTTTCGATAACAACTGAATTTACACAATTCCAACGAATCTGAATGCTACATCAGGAAAACGATTATAATTTTGCCGAGTTAAAAAAATTGTAAGTTGTCCTGCGAGGTTGACACTTACCTCACTTTTTAGAAACAAATAGCTTTTATACAACAGGAATTTAAAGTGTCATAAGAAGAAATATACAAAGGCAGGTTCTTTTTAGAAATATATGAGATAATGAATTCAAAACTGTTCTGAACCAGTGGAGAAATTACTAACTCACGTGATGATCTTTCATCAGAAAATAGGCTCTCTATAAAGACCGGACCAACAAGTTAACAAGCTGGAGAATTGATTCTATACTACTGTATAATTTCACAAGTTTTAGACTTCAAGTGGAAGGCTTTTCATTTTTATGCATTATTTAGAAGTACTGCTACGATTAATGATTTACAGCTGTATATCTAGCATGTTGTACTTTTACAGAGTCAACCAATTCTGTAATTTTGCCGAAAAGCTTACACCATTAGGACTGTATATTAAAAGTGAATCAACAGGCACACTCATTATTTATTCACTACAATAGAAAAGATATATACGGACTTCGTTTACAATTTCCTGACCCGTAACTGGCGTACAGCTTCAAGAATACGATTACATGGAACAGAGGTTGATATGAATACTGTAAAAGATCATTTGGTTATTCAAAGAGACGCAATGGTTCTCATAAAGTCTCAAACTTAGCTATAAAAGACACCAGTTTACAATAATTTAAAGGAAACTGACTAGAGAAACTGTGTACAAATTAGTGTTAAGAACAGACGGTGATTGATTTATCTTTTAACTATTACACCTTCTTAAATACTTTTTTTTCTACCAACGAGCAATATAGCATCGCTAAGGAAGATATGAGAATTCTTCCGATTGATAAACGATAATCACTGAGTCATTTGCAGAAAGATCACAGAACTTTCAATGGAGTAAATCTGATTGAAGAATAGTATTATATACTACACTTCTGTTGATTCTCTTTTTCGTCAACAAAAACAGACACGAGGACGTAAATACACCTGTAACCTTGACTTCGAAATTCAAGTTGTAACCAGCTAAGAGAGGTTTCCGTTAAACAGGATGACAAGGAAATAGATTTGAAACTTTTGAAATGAACACTTCTACGATTTTTCTAATTTAGCTTTTTTTTTCTCAGTTGCAAGTAACCATCAAAATGACTGGAGCAGATGACTGTGGAGGTTTGCATGGAGAAAAAGCTTTGTCGTTTTTCACAGCGACAACTGCAGGGTTTTTGCTTGTTTCTACCGTCGTTTTAAATTTGCTGATTTTGATAACCATCTATCGAAATAAAGGAAACATTTTTAAAGCACTCTTCTATCGGATTATCTTCAACATTTCGTTGGCTGACTTGTTTACGGGATTGATAGTTGACAGTTTGTGTCTTAATTATGTTCTCAAAGAAGGACTGAATATGAAACTTAGTTTTTTCGAAAGGGAAATCTCACACATGACTTTTTTCATATTTAGTGGAGTCTCCGTTATTACCATGGGATTACTGAGCATTGAAAGATTGTGGGTTTTAATGTGTCCTTTTCATCATCTAAAAGGACTTGCAGTGTGGAAAATTGCATTGATTTTATCGTCAACGTGGATATTATCAATACTTGTTAGCCTTTCATATTTAAAAGTTGGGTTTGTTCATGCTATTGCTGTATTTGCATCTTCAACGGTCGTTTTATCCTTTGTACTCATGGTAATAACATTTATTGTTTACTATCAACGTTTGGTTAAAGGGCCTAAAAACAAAAATGCCAATTCGGTCAAAACTTCTCTACAACCAGTACGCTCCTCTAACACCTCCCAACTTAAGAAAAACTACATTCACGGGGAAAAGAGAGTTACAAAGACTTTCATACTAATGCTTTTTGTTTTTATGATAAGCTATCTTCCCACTTGCATCATGATGTTGTATATGAATACATGTAAAGAGTGCCATTGTATGCTGATTCATGTTATGAGAGATATGACATTTCTCTTTATGGTTGCTGGAGCATTTTTTCGACCTATCAACTTCATTTGTAGACTTAAGATTCTACGAAAAGCAGTAATACAAATTGTAACGAGAGCTTTTTCATCTGAATCTGATAAATCATTTGGAGAAGTTTCATTCCGTAGAGCTTCACAAAATAACAAAGTATGAGCTCTAGAAATTAGTCATATTATGTTGTCAAGCAAGGTTGACTAAGTGTGAATTTCCAGCTGTAATAGCAAAGAAACTGACGGGAAATTGTTTACTTTGACACCTGAAAATTGTGTGGAGACAATCTTAAGATTTTAATTTATTCAAATTCCACACTCACCTAGAAATATATAAATATGGTTTAGAAAGGCATATATGACACTGTCAGTTCAGAAAATCAATCTTTTTGTGTTCCATTGTAATTAGGATTAGGAGTTTATTGTATTGGTTACTAAGCTATTTTCTCCTACTTTTTTTTTCTTTTTGCTTTTTTCAAGATGAAAGAAATCTTTGTGATGACTTTGCAATAAGAATAAAACCGTTTTCAGTTTTCACGGTTGAAAAACAATTACAGCCTTTTAGTTGTTAAGTCTAAGACTTATTGTGTGTAAACACAATCTTTATTACTTTTGTCTGATTGACAAAATCAAGTAATAAAAATACATTAGCACATTTTTAACGTTTCCTCACACACATCAATTTAGAGCTTATGATCGTAATTTCTGGTGATTATTTAAAACGTTGGCCGATATCATCTAAAATTATCGTTCTTGTATAAGTCTTTAGGATCTGTTGAATGAAACATAATACCAAGCCTTGCTTGTCCGATTTTTGTTCCCGACTTCCATGCAATACTTTACAAAATACAAATGGGTTTTTATTTAACCAGCTACTTCAACAATATTAGAAGTCGATGAATGCTCAAACGTGAAATCGTGTAAATTTCATTCAGTAAAATCCTGTAATATTAACAATTTACAAAAATCATGTTGTTTTTTCTTAAATTCATTAAATTAACACATAACAGAAGAAAAAATGCCTTTATGTTACTTTCCCGAAAAAAAGGCATACTAGTACTGCAGATATATAGATGCAGAAGTTTTAGTTGAACTGTAAATAAAGTACAATTTTTCGTCTTGTAAATAGGAAATATATTGTCGGTAATTATTAATTTGCTTCAAATATTTTTTGTGTGTGAGCAATTGAATTGGTTTAAAGAGTTTAAAGTTGCAGCTCCGTGATCTTCACGACGTCAAGCTGACCAGCAACACAAACAAGTCTGCTCTGTAAAATGAGTGTAGATAGTTACTATGAATGAATATTCCATTGAATAACTTTACTTGCTTTTCGTCTATAGCTTCATCTGTTTGGCAGCTATCTTAAGCATTACCATTTGTTTTTGAATTAATGGAAAAAATGATAAGAGTCTCTACAGAGAAAATATATTCAACGCTACTTTATTGTTTTTGAAAGCATGATTACTGCAAGTCCAACTATTAAAAAATTATAACAGTATGTTATAAAAGGTAAGTCTTATGAAAATTTAGGGACTAAACAATAAGGATAGCTGAGTTAGTAGAACAGATGGACGTCAAAGCTTTACTTGTTGCTTTGAATGAAGCCAGAAGTTATTCCAATTCAGTTCTTGTTTTTCTTTGTATACACATTATACGGTGTATGTAAATGGAATGTATTTTACCATTATAACAGTAATACAATCCTTTGAGTGTTCCTATTTCTTCCTCTGAAAATTCTTCACATGATAAAGCGGGGACTTAAGACAAGGTCTGTTAGGGAATTGTTATTTTCAAAACAAGACAATAAAATTTTAACGGCAAGCTGTACCACTCAGTGTTTTTAACAATTTAGCTTTTATTTTTGCTTTGTTTCTAAGGTTTTATATCCGATAATACAACTGTGTTTACACAAAATGTTCCATCAGCATACACCTGTCGTCTATATTGACTAAAAATATATGTCCTCACAATGTAGCTGTAATTTTCTTTAAAATTTTAAAATGCCTGGATGATTATTTTCTCATATTCTAAATTTATAACATTAGTTTCACAGTCGAAATAACTGTATGAATTATTGTTTAACAAAACTCGTCACCTACCTCAATATTTGATGGAACCAAACTGGGTTAAGATATATGGGAGAAATGTTGTCAAGTAATCAAATAACAAAATATGAATTGGTTGGTCTTGGTCCAATAATTTATTCTGGTGCACAAATACAACTCAATTGCCAGTGAGTGTAACAGTAGGTTTTAACTCAAATTAGGTATTCGAGAACCTTAAGTAAATTTTGTCTACTTAGTCATTTTTTGTTTAAAATGCCTGAGCATTTACAGAAGAAAATGCAAAAAATTCAGTAAGTTTTTCCTGGAACATTGGTTTGAACTTTTTTGGATTAAGAAGGTCCCAAAATAAAAGTTTTTCAAAGGAAATAAATATTTTTGCCCTAATGTCACACTCATATAAACAACACTATGCTTAATAAAAGGACGCTGATATTTTGTTATTACCGAACGAATGGCTGCAGGTTATTGCTGGTATATTTTAATGTTTTTGCCAAAGTTGAATTTGAACTACTTCAATGCTTTGAAGGAAAAACTGATTTAGTTCAGCAACAGAGATAAGACTTCTGTTTTTCAAATATGTAAATTTTTTTAACATTTCCAAGAGTAGACTTCGTACAGAAAAATATTCTTCTGAAATGGAAAATGACGTTGTCTTTGACCTAAGAGGTAAAAGCAATAGAATCATGTCATTGATAAAATACCACTCAATTTAGAATTTCTCATTTCAAAGCCTGAGCCACAAGAATTGTCAATGATATATATTTCAATTCATAATGAAAGTATTTTGAGTGGATTTGTCCATACTGATACCATCTTAAATTCTTTTGATATACACTAACGGTAAAAGTTTCAGCCTGAAAAATTTACTTGGGAAAAATTTTATTCGGATAAAAGGTTTTTTGTAGTTCTTTCAGTCCACCAAGGGTTGAAGCCATTTTAGTTCAGAGATTGGATTACATCTGTTATTTGCCATTTTTCTATGTATTCTTTAATCGTTTATTTTATTTTTTTCTCCCCATCCCCAATTATATCTCGGCAAATATGTACAAACTCAGTGGTATGCTATTTATAACAGTGAAACAATTTTGGTGCAGTAATTCCCTGGATGTGGCAGGGGTTCAAAGTGCACACCCCTTCCACGGCAATCTATTGTATTAACCAGTCAGCAACTCTTGAACTACATTCAGTCACAAAAAAAATGAATAGTCGTCTTACGCAGACAAAAATTTGAATTTAGTCACTCTCCCTCCATCCCTCCGTCCCCTCCCCCCCCTACCTGAAAAGATGGAATTGATCACCGACTGGTCAGTTAAATTTTAAGTCAGCAAAAGAAGCTGTGCAACAAACTCATTGCTTTTAGAAGAAATGTATTTAGCCACTGTGTAATATACAGCAAGCACATCAGCACTTAGGAGCTCCGATATAATGGACCACAAACAAACACACTTTTTGAAGCAATAGAGATAATAGAAAAACGACGTGCAATATTTGTAAAAAGTAGATACAAACATCAAACAGTAGACATGATTGAATTAAACAAATATCTATGCTGACACTAAACTGTACTCTGGTATTGACCACGAATCGATTCAGCAGGAACATGTCCAAATTGCGGAAGATTTAGATTTAGAGTCCGGCCTTTAGGGTGCCAAAGAATAGCGAAGGAAGTAGCTGGCTTCTTTCAATGCGGCTAAAACGCAACTGATGTCGTTTAATAAAAAGCTCTGCCCTTATATCAGAAAATATTTTTCCGATGTTAACCTTTGTAAGGCTCTTACTCATCTTGAGGAACTTTTATCAATAAAGATGTTTCATTTGCCATTTTCTCTAGACCTTACTTGGGGTTCTTATATTCAATCTTTTCATAAATTTGCTTCTGAAAAGGTTGGACCCTCATATCGTCATCTTATCTTGATATTCTTGATAAGTCTAAATTTTACTGCTACTCTTTCAACCCTTGTCTCATTAATGAAACGTGGCTTGTCAAGTGATCTGCTGAGCTTTCTTCGTTGGTACCAGTTCTGTTTGTTGCATTTCAGGAGACTCGTTTCTTTTAACTCCTTTATCCTCATGGAGTTGCTCTTCCTCTTTGTAATATATCTTTCTATGATTGTAGTTTTTTCCTGTTTTCTGAGTGTTTTTCTGCATCATAAAACTGGTTTATTCAAATGCTACAAATTGTAATTTGTGGAAATTTATTAATATTGTGTTTTTACTGCTCTAGATGTGTAAGAAGAAAACAATAATAGATCACCCAAACAAATGTATAAATTCTTTTTTGTCCGTTGGGAAATTTTTTATGACTTTTTCAGCTACTCCTAACTCGGGCGTCGTACTTCTAGTTTCTGACTTTATATCTCACCTTTTGTCAGGTAATAAGGAAACTGGGATGTTGCTGTGTTTGTGTAAGGGAAAAATGATAACAGCACTTCATAAGCTTTTTGCTTAACAGGAGTTTTATACCAGAAAGTTAGTTCAAATATATGAAACTAAAAGCTGTTACAAACACAGTATTTACGTTACTTTTTAAAATTACATAAATCATGGTTGGTTGGTCAGGTGCCAAACTTCATACAGGCACCGACGATCATGCGGCTCCAAGTCATCCTATTACTGCAGGCATGGATGAGTTCATTACAGTACAGACTGTTGTTCGTAGCCCAAGTGTTTGGTTGGTTGGTCAGGTGCCAAACCTGATACAGCCATCCAGGATCATGCGACTCCAAGCCATCCTATCACTGCAGGCATGGATGAGTTCATTACAGCTCAGACTGTTCTTCGAAGCCCAATTGTTTAGAGACTGTAAAAAGGTCTTTCTTTGTCTTCCTCTGGCTCTCCTGCCCTTGATCTTTCCTAACAAACCAAGGCGTTCCATGTTGGGATGTCTCATAATGTGCCAGAGAAATTACATCTGGCTTTGCCGTACTTTATCTTTCCTAAGTGTTTAGAGACTGTAAAACACAAATCATAAGTATGCATAAATCTGGGCTTCCGGCACCTTTCGTTAAAATATAACGAGATTAAAGTAGCTTTATGTAAATTAAAGGGAATTTTATTAAGTTGCCTATAGTAAAAGTTACCTAAATTGTTCCTTACATTATTTTTCAAGCAAATCGGAACATCATTAAATGTCAATTGAAAAAAAACTATTAAAAAATCTGGTCCGTTAAAAGGTCAACAGAACTTTTAATGCCTATGATAAGAACAGGGCATTTATTACTTGCTTTTCTCTAACACAGTAAAATGAATCTTAAGTGTGTGCTAGCTTGATAATAGACGCTTGAAAGAAAGGCTATTCTCTCGAGTAGGGCACTTTAAAGTATCTGGAAAGAAATCATATTGATGTAGCAAATTTCATAAAGTGGTTGTCGGCTTACATATTCACTTATCTTTAACCTTAAGAAATATTATTTCAAATTAGTTGTTTGTCAACAATTTTCAATTTTTTTTCCGATATAAAGTTGTGGCATACACAAAAGGTTATTGTTTGGTGCGAGATAAAACATCTGGCCAAGAACGTCTGCAATACTTCAAGCCTCTTACAAGCGTACCAACATACAAACCATTGTGTAATGAAAAAAAGGACGTGAAAGCGCAAAGAAAAACTAAAAGTAAAGGATGTCATAGTTTACCTCCAGGTGGTGATCCAATAAGGTACTCAGACGATTTATTAACACAAGATATATAAATAGGCGTTTTTGTGACTGAAAATTACTAGAAAAACTATAAACTAAGACTGTTATCCCCCAATGACTTCTCTTTGAAGCAGAGACGTGGCTACTCAAGAAAGAAGATCTGCCTTTTGCAAGGACAAAGGTAAGTTGTTCGGACTGGCACAGGACATCTCTCTGAAAGCTCCATAGACCGGTAGAAAATTGAAAAGATATAGTAACGAATATCATAGTAAAAAATGCTTGGAAAACAAAAATCCAGAATCACAAAATTTGGATCAGCTTGTATATATCCTCCCCCTCTCACCCTGCCCGAAGAGGGAAAAGGCGATAAAATAATAATAAGAAAACAAAACGGCAATTTTCTCTTTTGTTAAGTTAGCAAAAAAACCCTTGAAATATCCAAATGCTCCAAATAACACCAAATAAACGTCTCAAAAGAAGAGGGCGACTTAATTATTGTTTAAGGTGGATTCAAAACTATATTTCTAAGTCAAATAGTTTACTGGCAAATAAATAGAGGCAGAAAACGAAATTTTGTCCACCTTCATGAACAATATCTATTACAATGAGGTGGGGTGTTTTTGTTTAAGCATGTAAGTACTATTTTGTATGTATACTTTGTATATATATATATATATATATATATATAAAGATATATATATATATATATATGTATGTATACTGTATTTATGTGTACAGAAATACATTTATATAGTTTAATCTTAAGACACGTGCTTCTCTGTCAAACAGCTCATCAGCACAGCTTGAAACATCTGTGCTGATTCCATACAAAGACGGTCATTAATTGCTATTAAGACAATCATGTGGGGGCAGTGATCGTATTGCACTCATCCAAAAGTTAGAGATTGTGATGGGCCAGAGTCCTCACCAAAACATACATACATACATATATACATACATACCTACATACATACATACATACATACATATATATATATTTATATATATGTGTGTGTGTGCGTGTGTGTGTATGTGTATGACTTAAAAGAGCATAAGTTTCCCTGCAAGTTCAACCAGTCAACAAATACAGACACTATACAAAATAATAACCGGACTCAAGCCACGAAAAAGGAATTTAGATAAACGCCCAAAACGGAGTAAAAATCCAAACGTTTATCAAATGGTACTTCTTTATTTAGAACAATCGTATTTATCACCTACTCCTTGTAACCTTTTGACCTCCTTTCTCAGCACACTTTTCTGTGCCTTTTTTGCTGGTACTCTTTAATCTGAGGCGATATTTTATCAATTACACTGACATCCCTGCTTGTTGTGATTGACATAAACTAAATAGAATCTCTGTGCTTGTATGCGTTTTACTGTCTGAAAGTTAAAATCTTACGACACTTTGACTATTTAATGACACTTGCTTAATAATCCTACCTTTTATCCATATATTCTATCCCTTGTGTTTGACAACGCAAACCTGTTAAGGTTTTCTTCCTTTTCTGGTGGGTTTTGTTTTCAGAACATTCACTAACCTTGGGGAAAATTATCTATCACAACGTTTATTTTAGGTAATCTTTTTCTGTTTCCACAGTTTGTTTGGATTTAAAGGTTTTCCTTCTTTACGATTTTAGTTGAAACAGGAAAACCCTACAGTTAATGGTTCCAACGCTTTCTTTTTAGTACAGTTCTTATTAATGTTAATTTCCTTATCATGTCCTTTTAGCTATGTTGAAATTATTTGTACACCTTTCTTAAAAGTTAAACCCCAAGCAATTATTTACGTTTTTACTGTAAATGCCCTGCATTTAAACCTCGACTTTTTTCTTACCAAGCCAGGAAACTATCTGGAATTAATAGAAGTGAATCTTTATGTATTGCAGTAAGGGAAAAGAATAACAAAAATTTTGTTCCTACTTTCCTCATACATTTCAAGGTTTTTCTCAAATGTCTCACTCTGTGAATTAATAATCAGAAAAATTACAACAACTCCTTTTCTTCTTTCCTTTTTTTTCAGAGTTTTAAATAGTATTGCATCTAGTTTATATTACACAATCAGCTTGTACATTAAAATGAAGAAAATTGAATTCACCATTCCTGAAAATTTTTTTGCGTTAAGCCTACAACACATTTTATTGCTTTTCACTTCAACTACTTGTATAATTAAGCTAGAGGCTATTTTTAGCATAATTACCATCAATATCATCATTTTATGTCTGTGTCTTTTTAATAAAACAACGATAATAATTATTTTCAGAATTGACATTATTGTTATTACTAATATTATTTCTTTCATCGCTTCATCTTTAACACGTCAATTTAATATTTTTAATAGTGCAATTGAATCTACTATAAACTTAATCCCCCAATCCACAGTGCCATAGATACCTAAAACGTTTCTACTATCTTATGCCTCTTAGAAGATAAAAACCTATCTAAGGTATTTGTATTCTAAGGTTAATTTCTCGTCATCATTTATTAACAAAATTAACAGTATATTGCATTTTTTTCTGGCAATTTGTCAGTATTTATCATTAAAGGGAACAAAAGCATTGTCTCTAAGTATGATCTCAGGAAAAAGTGAAATACCAGTTTCTTAAAAAATAATGTTTTTTTCCTGGATTGCAGCTAATGTTCTTCTAGAAAATTTTCAAGGCTCACTTGAAAGTATGATCAATCTTGCTAACATGCTATTTAGATCATATTTTTAGTTTTTATTTAAGCTAAAGCACTTTGCTTAAATATCTCGATCCGCTAATAGTTTCCAAATCTTAATTTATGAAAGAAAAAGGGAAAGATCAAATGAAAAAGCTAGATGGTACCTACACTAGGATGTTGAGGGCGATTCTCAATAAATCTTGGACCGAGCATCCGACATTAGCAGAATTGTATGGAAACATACCGGCAGTTGGCGACACAATAATGGAAAGACGAATTAAATTTGCTGGACATTGCTACCGTAGCAAAGACGAATGGAAGCCAACGTATGGCCATACGTCTAGGGGAAGACCTTGCAAAACATATGTGGATTTGTTATGTGAAGACACTGGACTAAGTGCTACAGAACTGCAAACAACAACGATGGATCGGGACATATGGAGACAACGAATCAGAGTGGCCTGGGCGATCAGCCCGATCTGGTAAGTATGTGGTACAGAAATTAATATTGGCTATATATTTGATGACCCTCTGCTCTACCAAACGATCTTTTGATTAAATGTCAACAAGTTAATCCTTCACCAGATTTTTCCAATATTTTAGAATATCCTTACAGTTCGGTTGTGCCATCCACAGAACAGAGGCCTTTTCTGAAAGACAGGAACATCTTAACCCAGCAAGTAGAGAAACAAAAAATTGTAAAATTATAGGGAGAGAGAGCTAAAAATTTCAAAGGTATTTTATCAACTGGATTCAAATATTTTTGAAAACGAAGGTAACTATTAAAAGTGGTGGAGTAGATAGTCATAAAAGCCTCTTACACTGGTTTAAATACATAGCTTAAACTTAATGTCACAACTTTTTCGTGTATAAATATATGTATATATGTGTGTGTAATCTTGTGTATTCGTATCAAAAAGTTCTCAATGTATATAGCAGAGCAATATGCCTGATGATCCAAATATCGTGATACTATTAGTTGCAATCATAGTTATTATTTTTCGTGGTTTACCTTATGTATATATGTATATATGTGTGTATATATATATATATATATATATATCAAACAAAATATTACACTTAAAAAGCAACTCAGAATTTCACGTTTTCTAAAACAATTATTGAGCTAATGTTTATTTTTTTTTAGCCTGATGGCCTGAAACACGAGAAGGCTGTCAAACCCCTTCCCGGCTGTTAATATAAAATAAAATGAAAAAACCAATACAGAATGAATTCGATTGCTTTGGTAACAAAAAAAATTACCTGGAAATAATGCAAGCGTTGTTGTACATTTGACAGCAACTTTTTAAAATGACACTTTCAGTTAAATAGAGTTCAATTTTCTTACCAAACAAAGTAATTTTTTGTGCGAGTCTTACTTTTATTGAGAAATTATAAATAATTGGAGTGACAACGAGATTATATGACATATTTCTAGGCTTCTAAGCTTTTAAAAACTCTTCAGCCTCATAAAGTCTTGATCGAACTAAAGTGGCATAGGGCCACAGGACACATTAATTTTTAGGTCTTTTATCCCAAGCAATGCTTGAACCATTTTATTGCAGAGAGCTACTCGTTTTTATTTTACTTTTTTTCGATATACTTTATACCCTTTCAATTTATTCACCCCCTCCCCCCTTTCCCTCTCCCAGTTCTATCTTCAAAAATATCTACAAACTTAGCAGTATGCCACTTATAACGAAGAAATGAATTTATTGGAGTGTTCCCAGGGAAAGGAGGGTTTCGAACCTCAAATCTCGTGCATGGTAGCAAACCTCGTGCATGGTAACCTGTTGTCTTAATCAGTCAGCCACTTCTGCAAGAGTGATCTTCTCAACCAATTTCTGAGAAAATACAACTCAGAGCTTTATTGTGTCATCAAAATCATTAATGAGTTCACTGTTTCCTAGACCGTCATTTCCTTGATTTTCTACGTAAATAATGAAGGACTTTAAATTTTTTCTTTTCATTCAGAAATTTTTTTTCTTTTTTGCTAATCCTCTATCAGTCAGCATATTAGAACCTCGTAACAGTATGACTCAGTCTAGGAATATTATGACTATTTAATATTTTATTAATGTTTTTATTTCTATTCTACTGATATTTTAGTCACGTGGTTTAATTCAAATCAATCACAGTGCTCTTTACATTTCCCACATGTTTTTCTTTATCTTTTTAAAATCCTCTCCTTCTGTGGATTTTACTATAATGTGGTTAAAGGCACAGTTTGAGGTTCCGCTAGTTGGCTTTTCGAAGATTTGACTACAGCCAATAGCTTAAGATTGATGGGATTTTAACTTTTCTATTCCATCCATCCTTTTTTTTTTGCTCCTGATAATGTTGTCATTTTAGAATGTTATACTTAACACAGACGTTTCTCAGTTCTTTAATATTATATCTCTGATGCAGAGCTTCCTTCTACCTAATACTATGCAATCCTATTATGGCTTTTTAAATGTTTATCATTCTTTTCGGTCGATCACATCTTCTCTTCTTTCTATTTCATACTTCAGGATTTCACTTTCAACAATAATTTTAATATTGGTAATATGACAAAATTTCGCATTCTTTTCCAATAGTGTTTGTCTCTAATTATTGGCATTTAGGTTTAAGGTTTTTCACATGCTTCTCTTGTAAACTCAGCAATTAATTTTTGTTGTTGTTTTTTATCCCACTTTATTGATATGGAAATATTTTTTTGTACTTGCTCTGTATAAATTTGTTAAGTGACAAATATTACAGAAAGAGATCCATATCTAAATGTTGGGTCTTGGATAACCAATAGCCCAGTAATTAAAGGGAAAAAAAGAAAGTCTGAACTTATGTCAGTCATAAATGAATATTTAACTTTTGTTTCTTAAATAGCTGAGAAACAGGAAGAGAACTTATTACATATCATAATCTTTCATTGGACAAGAGTAAAATATATCTTGAAAATTCTGAACTTTATGGACTCAGAGGAGGCCATAGATGTAAGAGCTTTATCACGTTTTGAGTCGAAAGCTTTTTCTGAGCTACGTTTCGAGAGATACTTCTCCCATCGTCAGGCTACTGAAATGACTAGGTACGCCTGCTTTTATGCCTTGGTAGTGCTGACCAACATGTGGAGGTGGGTAAAGTTGTTTCGAGGAATAATTGTAATCACACCAACACTATAACATAGGTATGGCGCCACTCCTCGAAACAACTCGATCCCTGTCTACAGGTTTATTCAGCACCACCAGGGTATAAAAACAGCCGTGATAAAGCTCTTACATCTATAGTAAAAATTTATTTATAATGGTTCCTATATTTCTATTGCTAACTATGATAAGTTAGAAATGATTACAATGGCAGTTACTCTGTTTAACGTTTTCATCAGATTAATCAATTTTGACAAAATCGTCGAAAGCTCATATATTGTGTATCTGAGAATAGTAGGTAGGCATATTCTGTTTCCCATAATTAGTTCCTTTATAGTTTTTTTTAATGAATTGGTATATATTTCGTGCCTTTGTCAACATTGCTATTCCTTCAAGGATAATTTTAACCAGACGATTTACAGTAAGAGCTGTGATCACACCAGGCACTAAGTATAAAGCACTAGATTATATGATTTCGGACGGCTGTGTTTCTCATAACCGTATTTTTTGTATGGGAATAACTTTATGTATTTTGGTTTTAAAAAGTTATGTCAGATCCTTGAAACCTTCAGAAATTTGTTGTAGATACGAATTAATTTATAAGTACTTCTTCAAAATATGATTATGTTACAGGAGTCAACAATTCCTGGTCTCTAGCTTGATATGGTCCATGCATAAAAGTTATTAAATTTTGATATGGCCACAGCCAAAATCACCTGTACCCATAAAAAAATTTTTTTAAAAGAATTAAGTCCTTAGTTATACTACATAAGGCTTTCTTACACGTTTTTTAAAGCTCTTTAATAACATTGTCGGACATGTTCGTACTTTCAGCCTGATACTAAAAGCCCAACTTTGACTTAGCTTACTTCGTTCAGTATTATTTCTAGCAATCACAGACAACTGCCTGCAAGTTTGAGTACGACATTCTTATGACTTCTCTTAATATCTTATTCTAAAATGTTAGCCCAATCTGTGCTAGTCCCTACATAAGTCATAAATTCTCTTATTTATCTATTTCGATGTTTCAATATTTTCATTATGTATCACTGTGAAGGTTAGCTTAATTCTACCAAAATCCAAGAGTTGTAGTTTGGTTTGAAATTTCTGTAACTTAAACCAGTTAGTTTTCAAATCAAATTTTTATTGACAAGCAGAACAAAAAAAATTCCTTTATGTATTTCTTATAAAATTATCAATAATGTTTTGTGTGTTGCTTTTATTTTAATATTATCGTCATGCACCACTGTCAAGGTAAGCTTAATTTTAGCAAAACCCAATAGTTATAATTTGGTTTGACGTTTCTGTAATTCAAATCAGTCAGCGCTTAAATCAAACTTTTATTGACAAACAGAATAAAATATCCATTTAAAGACGTTCTTAATTTCCTTTTGATTTCAAACCTTTTATTTTCTTTTTACTTAAAAAAAATTTTCATGTTTTGTAAAAGCAAGCATACGTCAACGTTTATACCTGTAAAAGCAGGCTTACTTTACATAATAGGATTGATAAAGAAAATAAACATACTAGTCGATGCGATGCCTTCCTAGTACCTGAAGCTGCCAATTACAAATACAACGTGTGGTCCATTCAATTTTAGATTGTATCTTATTGTATCTGTGTTCATCCAATATTTATAAACTTGTCACCAGTATTGCTCGTACTATTGATCCCACGCCTTTTATCTCCATGGTCAGATGTCTTTTTTACACTCACACTATAACAACTGGCCTTTAAATGCCTTTTATTTCACTTAGTGGGCAATTAATTTTCTATAAAGGTACATTCTAATGAGAGGGACACTCTTTCATTTATAATTAGGCTCTAGTGATTAAAATGTCAAAAAGTAGCTTTCTTCAAGATTCAATGAGAAGTATTTGATTAGCTGAAAAGCAATTATTATCTTTGCTTGCCCAAGCCTAATGTAACTCGGTGCAGTTTATGTGGGTTTGTTAACATGCGTCTACTGCTACAATATTTTGTAATTAGAATTTACTGGTACTGGGTAGCATATAAAGTTTTGTTGCAAACACCTGAGATATTGATTATATGTCATTTTTATTACCATCACAGCAAGATGCAAAATAATATTAGTGAGACAAATGACTAAAAAAATTCAAGTTATTTTGTAAAAATTTGAGTTTTTAACTAACCCTTTTGGAATTTGTGCCATTCATCAAATTATGATAAAAGTGGTCGATGGAAAAAATTGAACTGAACAACAAAAACACTTTTAAAGAGAACCAAAACAACTGCCCTTGTANAAAAAATTCCTTTATGTATTTCTTATAAAATTATCAATAATGTTTTGTGTGTTGCTTTTATTTTAATATTATCGTCATGCACCACTGTCAAGGTAAGCTTAATTTTAGCAAAACCCAATAGTTATAATTTGGTTTGACGTTTCTGTAATTCAAATCAGTCAGCGCTTAAATCAAACTTTTATTGACAAACAGAATAAAATATCCATTTAAAGACGTTCTTAATTTCCTTTTGATTTCAAACCTTTTATTTTCTTTTTACTTAAAAAAAATTTTCATGTTTTGTAAAAGCAAGCATACGTCAACGTTTATACCTGTAAAAGCAGGCTTACTTTACATAATAGGATTGATAAAGAAAATAAACATACTAGTCGATGCGATGCCTTCCTAGTACCTGAAGCTGCCAATTACAAATACAACGTGTGGTCCATTCAATTTTAGATTGTATCTTATTGTATCTGTGTTCATCCAATATTTATAAACTTGTCACCAGTATTGCTCGTACTATTGATCCCACGCCTTTTATCTCCATGGTCAGATGTCTTTTTTACACTCACACTATAACAACTGGCCTTTAAATGCCTTTTATTTCACTTAGTGGGCAATTAATTTTCTATAAAGGTACATTCTAATGAGAGGGACACTCTTTCATTTATAATTAGGCTCTAGTGATTAAAATGTCAAAAAGTAGCTTTCTTCAAGATTCAATGAGAAGTATTTGATTAGCTGAAAAGCAATTATTACCTTTGCTTGCCCAAGCCTAATGTAACTCGGTGCAGTTTATGTGGGTTTGTTAACATGCGTCTACTGCTACAATATTTTGTAATTAGAATTTACTGGTACTGGGTAGCATATAAAGTTTTGTTGCAAACACCTGAGATATTGATTATATGTCATTTTTATTACCATCACAGCAAGATGCAAAATAATATTAGTGAGACAAATGACTAAAAAAATTCAAGTTATTTTGTATTTTTCTTCAATACATGAAAAGCCATATTAAAAACCCAGCTGGCTTTTTATCTAGCAACACTAACGTCGACTCCTTTAGTCATCTCACTATTGTTGGAATTTTAATGGCTGTTTGTTACTCTATGAATTTAAGGAGAAAACTTTCTGAGAGGGTCTTCAAAATAATTCTACAATAATAGGTAATAACTATGAAAAATTAAACCAGTCTTATTCATGTCACCTTAGATCGTTCTCAGATTTGTAATATTAATATTCTTCTAAATCTCTTCCACAGAATATGAAACAAATTTCAAAATTATCTTCATTGTAGCAAATCTACTTTGAGAATATATTTGAATAGCTTTAGGCTCTACAAAATTTCAAAGGTAGTATTGGTAAGATGTGGTCTAATTTCCAATAGGCTTCTGAAACGCTCAGAACAATTTACAATGTTTTCAAATTCTCCTCCGGCAATCCAAACCAAGTTGAATGAACCAGCAGTAAGTCCCCTTTACTGAGAAATATGAATGGTCATCAATGTCCTATTGCTTTTTCTCTGATACTTTTGCAGAAAGATATTTCCTGCTGTTTATTTGCACAATTGAAAATATGCACAGAAATTCAATGTATTGTATTTTCAGCACCAAAAAGTGGACAATTTTTTACTATGATTTTCAGAATTGGAAAATCAGGAAATCATTTCTCAAGAAAAAGACAATAATTATCTTACGATGATTACTGTTGGATTTGTATGTCTCAGCTTTATGAAAATATATATTTGCTACAAAAAATAATGAGTGCAGAATTACTTTTACAGTTTTTTCAGCTCATATTTCAAGCAGGCATTTCAAAGAGGAAATTCAATCGGGTCCTCTTATCGTCTTAAAGGCTTTAAATAACAAGAAATACAAACAAAGAAAAGCAATAAAATAACCTGTAATCTTTTGGATATCTACAATTTCAAAAATTATTCTTCTTAAATAAAAAGTATTTGGGGGAAGAACTTTGTAGAAGTCTTTTAGATACAGAAAATGTCCAGTAATAGTTTTATAAATCAAAATCTGCGTATGTAACTTAAAAAATTTAAGTGAGATAACACCGTGAATACTGGTAGAATGTTGATTACCATATCATAATGTTGAATATATTGCTTAAAATGACGTTTATTTTATCCCTACGATATTTCACTGGCACTCGTATTGATTAAGGTGCCATAATAAAAGAACCTATTTTCTTGTTTCTGTTATTCTTTTATTTTATTCTATCCTTTCCGTGATGTAGACAGAAGATCAAACATGTGCAAATACCATGACAGGTTAAAAATAACTTGTCTACCTGTTCTTTTCAGTAACTTAGACTCTTAGTTCATATTAGTTTTCATTCTGTTCCTGTCAATAGCGGCTGACTAGAGTGAAGTGATAGTAGACAGATTGCGAATACATATTGTTTGAAGTGAAATAAAATTTTTGTCAGAAAGATGGGGGAAAAATTGGTCAATAGCTTCATAGCACGTAATTGATCAGACGACTGATCCTATGCTTATAGCTCTTAACTGGTAAATCATTTTTCTTTTCAAAGGTTCAACACATTTTCTAATCCTTGAAATCACAAAGGAGAAAATAGAACAAAAGGATTGGTAATATAAATGCTAAAAATGGCAACCAGTCGCTTGTATGCTATTAAAACCAAAATAAGAATCTGCGTTTCTCATTAACAAAATGCCACCTGAAGATCAACAACCTGTTACATTTCAGTTAGTATTCCAGTTATTCTTTGATACAATAAATGGTCAGGTTGGAAAAAAGCCAAAAATTGAAGTATTCTAAGCTTTCTTTAACGGTCATATTGAGTATTAACAGCGCAACTAGCATCCCCTAGCACCAATTTATACCAAACTATGAATGGAAAATCTAATATATTTGTACTGCATTTTGAAACGAAAAAATGTATGCTTACAAGAATCACTAATTACTCAATAAGAGATTATTGATTTTTTTTATACTATTTAAATCTCTTCCATACAAGTATATACCATCTAAACCTCTTCTATACTTATTTACTACCTACATTGCTTCTATATTTCTATACTATCTAAATCTCTTTATACCTTTAAACTATTTAAATGTCTTCTTTACTCCTATACCACTTAAACCTCTTCTATATTTCTATACTACCTAAATTTCTTCTATATTTCTATACTATCTAAATCTCTTTATAATTTTATACTATTTAACTGTCTTCTTTACTCCTATACCACCTAAACCTCTTCTATACTCCTATACTACCTAAATTTCTTCTATATTTCTATACTATCTAAATCTCTTTATACTTTTATACTATTTAAATGTTTTCCTTACTACTATACCACCTGAACCTCTTCTATATTTCTATACTACCTAAATTTCTTCTATATTTCTATACTATCTAAATCTCTTTATAATTTTATACTATTTAACTGTCTTCTTTACTCCTATACCACCTAAACCTCTTCTATACTCCTACACTACCTAAATTTCTTCTATATTTCTATACCATCTAAACTTCTTCTATACAATTGTTTAAGAAACTAGGAAATTAACCCCAAAGTTACTATTTTAAAAGTCTTGAATGATTTAAACAAGTCCTTAAATGAGATCATTTAGATATCCTCAAAAATTTGTATCTTCTGAGCATCCCTTTTATTTCCATGTCTTACTTTGGCAAAAACCCATGTTTTGAATGTACTACGAGTGTACTACGTAAAAATCCAATAAACTATAACTCTCTGAGTACCTTCAAGACTTCCGTAGTTTGAAAAAAGTATAAAAATTGTATTTTCCTGATCAAATGTTAGAGAAACCTTCTTAAACCTTTGGAAATAGATTTAAACTGTGTCTTGATTTTAATTAACTAGACAGGTACAAAAATTTGTCTGACAAAAACAATTTCTGCGTTAAACTTCCTGGTCCCCTAAATTATCCACAGTTTGCCTTTTCTCTTGGCGTAGCTAAAATTTGCATGGCCTTCCTAATCCGTTAGACTTTTTGCTCACCTTGCTCATCTTGAGAGGCCGCTATCCCAATAGAGGGGTAGGCTCAGTCCTTTTCTTCCAATCAACTCTGTTAATCGCATCTTCCAATTTCTCTCCCGCATGTCATTGTCGACCACGCTTTGCCACGTCTTCTTTGGTCTCCCTCTATTACGTCTACCAGGAAATCGTAAAGCAAGAACCTCCCTGGTCACATGTGCCTCAGGTCTTCTAAGGACGTGACCATACCATCAGAGCCTGCGGCTTTGGATAATGGCCTCTGAAGGCTTAACATTCACTCGAGCCCTGATGACTTCTTTTCTAATTCTGTCTCTCCGAGTAATGCTTTGAAGCTTCTTAACATTCTTATTTCTGTCGTCATCAGACGGTCTAAGTCTTTCTTCTTGACAGCCCAACATTCAGCACCATAAATCATAGCCGGTCTAACCACCATATCATACATCTTTGCTTTGAGTTTCATTGGCAATCGTTTATCGTAAATTACACCCCACAGTTGGCGCCAATTTCTCCAGTCAACTTGAACTCTGTTCTTCACATCATCTTCGCACGTTGCAGCTTTGTTGATCACAGAGCCCAGGTACTTAAACTTATCTGCCTGGGGGAGAACAGCACCGTCTAAAATAACTTTAGCATTTCCTCCACCTGCTGTTGAAAAAGGCTCAGTTTTAGTACGACTGACTCTAAGACCTTATACTTTCTGCAATTAATAAAAGGAAGATCCATCTGTTGTTCAACCAACTTAAGTCGTTATTTCCAAATTAACGTCTTCAAAATTTTTCCAACAACATTTTATTCGCCTTTCACACCAGTACCAACAATTTATTTTGCCACTTACAATATTATAAATTATTGCAATTTGACCTGGTTAGCTGTACTGTTGTGTGTCTTTACTGAATGATATACGACGTCAAAGTAATGACTAAATTATCGAGTGGCTAAAAACTGGCGCTGGTCATGAATAATTCTGATAAAAATGTACACATTTTTTCTTATTTAAACCATTTACTTTAAGTTATTGCCACTCTAGCAAAACTACTTTGGTTTTTGTTTTGAAACCAGATAGAGTTTTCGTCACAGTTCTCGTTAGAGATTGCAATTGACTACATAATCAATTTTGTATAGATTGTAACCTTTAGAGTAAAAGCATCATTGCTGACAGATTGTCATTATTACTTTTTATTTATGATGACATTACAGAATGTATTGAAAATGAATAATCAAATCAACAGATGTTCCCCAGGCGCCATATCAGATGATAATACTTTAATCAAGCTAGCTACCTGTTCTCTGTACTTTGACAACCAACTTTCCTTTTTAATCTAGAATTACCGCCATGCTACAGCTTTTGTGAATAACTCAGTATTGTTAAAATCCTGTTTATCGGTATGACAGGATTGTTTCCTTCTCCTCGTTCAAACCGAGAATTTAACGTTTTAGTTCTGAGAATATCCTGGAATTATTACGCTGGTGGTCTATGCTTATTAATGCAAAATAGAATCATTTTGAACAGTATTCCATCTCTTTGCGCTCTCTAACTGTTTTATGAACAAGGAAAAACTATATATTTACAAGGAAATGAGGGTTTTATGAATTGTCACATCCGATCTCAAAATGTGCCTTTTAAGTATCACTGATGGTTTGGGCCTATTTTGGTAATGATATCTCATATCTGATTTTGCAAATTTAGTCATTTTAACTCTAAAACTTGTGAAAATAATAGGATGTTTACTGCTACTATCAATATTTTTATTACAGTCCATAAGAAGTAACAAACTAGATAAGCAAAAGTGGATTTAAGTGAAACTTTGCGACTGCTAAATTTTTGGCTTTTTATATCTGGTCGGTTTTAGAATTAAAGTAGGCTCTCTTTCAGTTATGATCAAATTTGATAAGTTTTAAACAGAAAAACCTTGATCACAAGGGAGAGACACCATGTTGTGACTACTCCACAAAAATTGTAAAGTAGTCACATTATTTGCTAGTTGTGTTAGTAAATTTGTGAAAGTAAATTTGTGAAAATTTTTCGTATATGTTAACGCACTATTTTCCACTGCTTTCAACTAAAATATAGCTCAATGACAATATTTGTAGCAATACCACCAAATACAATAGTAACTAAAGTCATAATATGCTAACTTTTGCCAATACCAGATTGATATAAACAATGTTATGGAGCCTCCCTTCTTCCCACTGCTTTATTTGATATAGGATCTTCTCTTCCTCATTTGGCTGATATCTAATTTTTATTTAGACTGATGCAACGTAAATTGCTGATACAATATCTTTATTTTGAATTGATTCTGAAAAACATATTACAATATTATGAGGAATTTAGAGGAAGGAATATATTGAAAAAATTTTAGTATTTGTCGTGAACGATGTCACGACTGTACCGTATGACGTAATAGACATTGACGAAATAAGAAATTCCCGATCAGTTACATGAACACTTTGATGACGTAAGGAACAAAATGAACAATCAAGAAATTTCGCCTTTTTATCTAGAAAAATGCTTTCTATTCTAGAACGTTTCCCAATTTTCATATAGCTATTGTTTATTTTATGCTGACCAGGGCTTTGAGAATCATATAAGTGGGGTTTATAAATAGAGTTTTAGGAGTTTTTATTTGGAGATTTATGAGATATGAATGAGATATTTTGAAAAAAGAATTGTGTAACGGATTTATTAGAAAGAATGTGAGGAAAAGCAAGATAAGTTTTCGTCCATCGCAACAGTACTTCCATCGATTCTATTTTCTCGATAGGTTGTTACCTTGTGCTTGTATTCACGATAGAACTTCCTTGCAACTGATTCAACAGTTTTATTAAATGACTTAACTTCAATATTGGTACCAANGTTTCCCAATTTTCATATAGCTATTGTTTATTTTATGCTGACCAGGGCTTTGAGAATCATATAAGTGGGGTTTATAAATAGAGTTTTAGGAGTTTTTATTTGGAGATTTATGAGATATGAATGAGATATTTTGAAAAAAGAATTGTGTAACGGATTTATTAGAAAGAATGTGAGGAA
Source organism: Morbakka virulenta (assembly GCA_003991215.1). Classification (NCBI taxonomy): domain Eukaryota; kingdom Metazoa; phylum Cnidaria; class Cubozoa; order Carybdeida; family Carukiidae; genus Morbakka; species Morbakka virulenta. Next base: position 2,785,496 of record RDPX01000036.1, on the reverse strand, counting down.
AAGCAAGATAAGTTTTCGTCCATCGCAACAGTACTTCCATCGATTCTATTTTCTCGATAGGTTGTTACCTTGTGCTTGTATTCACGATAGAACTTCCTTGCAACTGATTCAACAGTTTTATTAAATGACTTAACTTCAATATTGGTACCAATATTTTTCTAAACATAATTATAGAAAGAAATAGTATTTTTTTGGAAATAGGAAACAAAACCCTAGATAGGTGCAATATGAGAAAAAACACATTTCCCTTAAAATAAACAAGATATTGTACCCTTCTTTTTTTCTGAAAAATTGCACATCTCTTTTGAAAATCAATCATAGACAAAGCTCTTGATCTAATATTAAGGTAATTTGTTGTCAAAAAAGAGTTGTTTGTATTTAACTTTGCCTTGAAATTTTTCAAGTTAAGAAACCAACTCAAATAGTAATCTAGCATTTTCAAAATCATCAGATTTTAGGGACTTACGTAAGTGATTTTGACTTCCAGTATCACAAAAAAGGAGCAAAGAGATTTGCTACTTTTGCTCGTAAGTAGAAATATGAAGAAATTATTGAACTTTGAATTTCTAAAAGTAGGATAGAATAAAAGTGGCTGCTTTAGAAAACATCAACCTGAGTTCCGTGTGTATGGTTCTAATGGAAATATTGACAGAGATAGCAGGATCTTTTAGTGTCCTGGCAGCGCTTCCTTTCCCATGGCAGATAGTTTACTTGGCCTACATGGAGCTATAGGAATTGATGGTCTCCTACCCACAATACTTTAGTTTGGGATCTTCTAAACAATGGAAACTATATCAAAAATACAGCAATAATTTTCACTGATATGTCTGAAGTTGATGATAAATAATTACTCGTAATTTCATAAATGCATGTCCATAAATCCATGTCCATAAATCCATGTCCATAAATCACAGATGCATTTTTTTTTCTTCTGAAATACCAGAAAATCACTTTTTGTGGGTCTTTTAAGGTAATAAAATATTGTCTTTCTTCATAATTTTTTTCTGTTTTCTAATACAATCAAAGATCTGTTCATAGAAAACTGCAATTAAGGGTCCTTACTATGAGTTTACCATCAGTACCATCACGTACTGATGGTATCGTTTTAAATTTCAATTGTCAAAAATATAACGTCTAAAATATTCATAAAATACTCATAAAAGTCAATGCTAGAAAACGTCTGTTTACGGCAGTTTAAAAATCAGGTATGATCTTCACGTTTTGGGGCATTTCATAATTTCGAATAGTTAAACAACCTCTTTTGTCACCAACTAACTTTTTACAAATAAATAATGCAGATGATTATTGTACCTTCTCTTTTCCAATATTTTCAACATTTGTTCTTCTCAAATAAATAATTACATTACTATGGTTTTAATAAAGATTTTAGTATCCTTTCTAGCTGGTTCTTCTATTTCTACCTGGTTACTTCTATTACGCCAACAGATAAAATTTGACATATTTTTCTCCCATATAGAACTTCAGACTAAACCGAAAATTTACGACAATTTTCAAGACTTTTTCAATGAGAAACCTTTACTTTTCCTGCTAACTATTAAAGACTTCTTAACTTTCTCTGTTAGATAATTTTGCCACTATATCTTTGTCTCTCTCTCTCTCTCTCTCTCTCTCTCTCTCTCTTTCTTTCCTTCTATATATACATATATATATATCTATCTACAAATATTTATATATATATATATATGTATATATATATATAAGAGATATAATAAGGTGGAAAGAATAAAAAAACTACACTATCCATTTCGACAAGCCTGTTTCATGATTTTACTCACTCGTCAGGAAATGTACAAATAAAAATATTCCAGAAATATTTATTTGTACATCTCCTGACGAGTGAGTAAAATCACGAAACAGGCNTTTTTTTATTTGGTATTATATGTTTTATGTTGTTTCATATTTTAGGCTTTTTTGCTCTTTCTATTCTTCTAATATATTTTTCTCTATATTTTATGCAGCAGAGTATTCCCTCGCAAAGTATCTTACGACACTGCATTTTCGATTACCTTAATACTTCACCATGATACTATTCATTAACATTGGTATACCATATTATATCTACAAAGATCACATTGCTAAACGGGTGCTGAACATGGAGCTGCCTGGCAAGAGAAAGCAGGGAAGGCCAAGGAGGAGATGGAAAGACTGTGTGGGAGATGACATGAGGGAACTTGGCTTGACCGAGAAAGACGCACGTGACCGACTCAAGTGGGAGAAGTCAATTCGCTGTGGCGACCCCTGAAAAGGGAAACGCCGAAAGAAGAAGAAGAAGAAGAAGATTATATCTACAAAGTCAATCGTCACTAATACATTATAATCTTCCTTCAAAATAATCTTCAAGTTTCTATCTCTCAGTTTTTTCTTCCTTTTCTTATCTCCGTAGGTTTTTATTTTAACTTTTGCTTCTAATTTTCTCTTGTACTTTATTCTCTATCTCTTTTTAACTTCTATGTCCTTTCTAAATACTCACCTACTTTGTTTCTACATGCGCTTCTACTTCTTCTTCTTTCCACTTTTTCCTTTTCTTCTTTATTCTATTGTTATTTATTCTTCAATTTTGTTGACTTGCACTTTATAACTTCGCTTTTTCAACTTACGTACCTTGGGATAAAAAAATTTCTACCGCAGTCTGCTTCAAAATTGAAAGATCAAATGCAGCTCAGTTAATTTTCATTGTGCTTAGTTTTTTAACCCTTCAGCAGTTTCACACAATAATTGGATAATCAGAATGCTCAGAAGTTTAGATTTCCTTAAAAAAGCACTGTTCCAAGATCTGTTATGATTTCTAGTTATTCAAAATTTTATCTTTTCATTGTGCGATCTATTGTTCTATGTTTCATGTCTTAATTGTTTACCTATTTGCTTGCAGAACAAAGCGGGTAACAATTTGATAATGATAATTATCATTTTGGGACAGATCTAACACTTCCTGTTTCTGCGATATCGCTTTTAATCCTTTTTTTTTGTTTCCTGTTTTCTTTTACTAATTTGATTTTTGTGTTTATTGTTTTGATTTATTGTGTTATAATACTATAAAGATTGTCGGGTGAATAGATGGATGGAAAGATGAAAAGATGGGCGGACAGGTATCTCTGTATGTAAATGTATATGTGTAATAAATCTCGAAAACTTATGATAACTTCAACTGATGAAAATTACTCCTGTGAATTTTCTCAACATTAACAGGTGGTAGATATAACATATGGTTCCTTTTCTGTAGATAATAGTTAGAGAGTGATACCTTTTGTTTAAAAAGTAGGCAATAAATTTGATTAAAATTAAGGTAACCAAAATCCATGCTATCGTGCCAAGGATTTCACTATAGTAAAGCATTATTAACTTTTTACAGAAATTGACAAAGTTGAAACTTAGTCTTATCGCAAGATAAGAGCTCAATCCTCGATATTCTAGTTTGTTTGAAGAGGATAAATTTAGCCTTTGGCTTCAATTGGTTGTCACCCGAAGTCTCCAATTAAACAAAATTTAAAAACTTTGGTCAGCGATTCAAAGAACTAACAATGAACGCTAGCTTTACTGTTCATTAATTCTCAATTGCCAGTGTCTTATCTTCAAACAAACGTTCATTCTACATGTGCCAAACTGCTTACGAAAAGAATATGATTGTAATTCCTTTGTGGTTTTAAACTTCTGTAAAATGTATGAAAAGACGCAAATTTGTGATATATTTTATATATTCTTTTTTTGCAAATATTTATTCATTCAACCTTAAACAATCAAACCAAAATCAAAATCCGTACTCAAATATATGAGCACGCTAAGAAAGTTTAAGCTTTAACGTTTAATCTTATGCTAGTTATTTTAACACAAGAACACAATACAGGAAGAGGCCTATGTTAGCACAATACAACATAGTAGGCAATTCATCTAAGTGGCAGGTTCCCAAAAGTAATACGGCAGCACGTAAACTTTTTTTGAAGTATTTTTAGATTTTTTTGAGAAGAGAAGCAAAGTTGATATGAGTGTGCTAGAATGCATATTTTTCTCAACATTTGAAAATAAACTGTTCCTCAGCTGTGTTTCACTACTGATAGTCTCCTCTTAATATACATTGGTTAAATGTCAAAGATGAATTGTTTAACTATTGCCAATATATATCTAAAGCCTTTTGATTTTGAACCGTTAGATATTAACTAATTCTGTATTTTGAATTGCTAAGTACGTCAAGTAAGCTTGGAGTATTTTTCTTTTGATCTGAAAGGGCTTTTCGCCGAGGTTCTTCTATACCAACATAATAAATTATCTCTATACTAAATCACTATACCATGAAAAAAGTTGGTCATCACCGTTTTTAAAAACATATGATGTAGAACTAAATGTAGAATTAATTAATAAGCCAGTTACCTTGGCTGAAGTTAGTTTTGATGATGATATACCTAAACAAATTAACTTTTCCACTTTTGACCCTAACTTAACCCAATTTTTTATGCTTGCAGATGTTTCTTTTACAGATATACTGATAACATACCTGAGTTGTTCTAAAACAAAACTCTTGATGCCTTTATTGTCAGAAAGTGTAAAAATTTACATGCTTTTCTCTGAAAAAAACCATAAGATACTTTTGGGTGATTAATTTTGTTTTACTTATTGTTTGTAAATCATTTTGACCAGTAGAAAAATGATTAAGTGGTCTTAGTAATGATTAAATGATCTACGTCATAATAATCGAACCCTTTGTAAAAGGACCAAGATAAAGTTAATTACATTGTAGCCCACCCTTGTTTTAATTTCTTAGGAGAACTGGCCATTGAATCTTAAGACTGACATAGTAGTGTGGTTTTCTAATTCTCTAATACTCGTACAACAACCTTTTTCAGCAGCTGCTTGTTCTTCGTCTTTGCCTTTTCAATTTTTAAGATAATATCTTAGTTGTCTTGGGAAAAGCAAATGCCATTGACCAAACCCTCTCAATACTTTCTTGTGATAGCTTACATAGGCTTTTCAGGTCATTTATAGATGTGAACTGCTTCGCAGGAACAGATGCATCGTTTCTAACAGCATGCTTCAGGTCTTTATATATATTTTTGGAACCGTAGCCCTTGCTCTGACTTGGTATTTCTCAGAATTTTGTGGTATTTCAAATAATAAACCATAACGTTTCTTCTTCCAATCTCATAGCATGTCCAAAGAGTCTCCACTCCAGTTGATTTTTATTGACAGGCTGATAGGTTCTTCACTACATCTTTCATAAAGTTCTCTTTTACAAATCTTAGGATATTTTATGATGCTTCTAAGATGCTTCCTTTGTACAACGTTTATTCCATTTTTCTCCCTCTTGGTCAGCGCCCTTGTTTCAAACTTGTAGGTTAGCACTCCCCTGGCAAGGTACAGCATTATCTTTCTCTTGATGTGTATACTATCTTTAGTCCATAGTTTATTGATGTCAAGCAGCATATGACAATTGTATCCAGCATTTCTTTTCTTCATAGAAACCCAATAGTGTTCTTCCACACTTTGTTTTCTTTTTCATTACACATTTCTATCAATGTTTCATCAGTTTTATCCTCTTTTACTTTCAGGCTGTGCTTGCTTGGTACCTCTTTGAATTTGCTCTTGAGATATTCCTTTCCCATAATGCTTTTGGTATAAAAACCCGCTGTCACCAGCATAAAAAAGCTCATTAGGAAGCGACGAGGGTTTTGCAGTATAGACATTCTGTGATTCGTTTTCTTTCATTCACCTTTTTCTGGGTGATATTAGGCTACTTTCAAAAGCAATAATGAAAAATATACGACTGAAAACATTGCTTGGGGAGATCAAACGTTAGTTGGGAAATCTTCGCTTGAAACATTACCAAACATTATGTTAATGGTGGTGTTACTAAATAAAAGTTTTGCCATACTGTACTCATTTTCGTCTGAAAAGGGGGTCATAGTTTCTTGGAGTTTCTTTCTATTGATGGTGTCAAAAGCAGGTGACATTAAAACCAACGATGTAAATTTTGACGTCAGGATATTTCTAAGCTTTGGCTGAGATGAATTTGTGAGACCATATGAGATCTCCAGTGGATCTTCCATTGCTGTACGCTGATTTAGATTCAGTTTCCTGTGTTTATATTTTCAACATGTTTTATAAATTGGATAATTTCTTCCTTATTGCTATCAGGAGCATAGTTGATAAGCTCCAGTGGAATGTTATCTTTTCTCGCTGCTTTGTTATTTCCTATTTCCTGAGCTGCTTTATCTCTTTCCTCTGTCGTGATTGGTACATCGAGTGATCTTTATTTGCCAAAAAATGGTGACATTATTTCATGGTTTTCCTTTCATACTTGTTTTTGAAAAGGATTTCCAATGTCTAATGTAAATACTGCTAGAGTTTATTTATTACTTTTTGCCTCCTTTTGTTGTGTATGATTGTTTTTCCTTTTCTTCATGGGTACCTTCAGCTGTTTTACGGCTTTGAAAATAGCTGCTCTTTGATTTTTTTTCTGTGTTACATCTGTAATCTTATATTTTCTTATTTTCTTCTTGATTTTTTATTTCTTTCTTTGTATTCTTAAGTGATTGATTCCTCTTGGCTCTGATATTTTTTTACCTTTTCCACGTCTTTTGATGTCCCATTTACGTTCCGCAGTTCTTTTGCTCTAGTGATTCTTAATGGTTGCGTTGTATTCTTTTAATCTTTTCGGCTTTTCCTTCATTTCAAATACTTCGAGGGGTATTGATTCTATGGTGGTTTTTAGGTTTTTCCAATCTTAGTAAAATTTTCATTTTGTCTGTGAGCTTTTGTTGATATTTCTCCTGTTCGTCTTTTCTTTCTGGAATATTTCAGGGAGCTTTTCTGTTTTTTGATATTCATTTTCCCTTTTTTGATTTGTTTAAATACTTCGAACCAAGTAATCACCATTCTTGTAATAACTAATTTGTGATCACAACACGTTAGTGTTCCATGACGTGATCTTGCATTTAGCAACAGATGTTTCTTCTTTTTTTGAAAAAAAAAATCTAGAGTTTTGCTTAATTTTTTAGCTTTCCTCTAAATTATTCTGGTTTGTTCCTATGTAGTTAGTCTTTTCTTTTTATACTGAAAACGTCCACTCAATATCTCAAAGTTGTGATGAGTACAAAGTTGATAATATATTGACTAGTTGTATTTCTGGTTCCTTGACAAAATTGTTCTAAACGGTCATCAATAACAGGTGTGATATTAGAAAGCTCCAGCTACTCAAATGATTGACGAGTTGTTGTATACCTTCTTCGCTAAGTTGTTTAATTTACTACAGAAGTCGTTTGTTGTTTCAGGATTTTTGTTAGTACTTTCGTGTTGTGGTGGATAAACATTGATTATAGTCTTTCTTGTGTTTCCTTTTGGTTTCAATTTTTAGAACAGAGATTCTGTCCCATTTGCTTCATAGTTTATATATAAACGGCCCTAATCCTTTATGTACAAGTTACCGATTTCTATTATCTTTTAAATTTATTTTAAGGTAGATAAATCGACTCGTGTATATTTTGGTCGCATCCTTGTTTCAGCTTGAGTCCTTGCAGCACACGTCCACTTCAAAATGACTTAGATAACAATCTTACTGTTGCTTTTTTACGATGTAACCATAAGAAAAACTAAAAAGTAACAAATTAATTAAAATTTATAGAAACATATATCAAACAAGAACAAGCAGAGAACTAATAAGATAAAGAAGCAGCTCTGATTGAAACTACAAATCAGAGGTTAATAGTGTTTACCAGTTTTTAATACATTTAAACGGAATCTACAGGCTGAAGATTTTATCTTTGTATCACCCAAAGTATAAAATCACTGAAATATAATGAAAAAATATTTATCCCACACAAAATAATATAAGACCAAAGAGAGCATATTGACTATATCATAATCAGCAGCTCGAAAAAATTAATGCCATACAAAAATATCAAATGACATATGAGGTTGGGGGTGCCTCATTATCTGTCTTGTCAGTAGTCCCTCCATTTCTTTAAAGGGCATAAAATTGTATCGTATACTGTACGTGCAGTGCCAGGCAGATTTAGAATGCGTGTATCAGGAGTTGTTTTTAACCACATACAAGAGCCGAGACAGTTTCTCCAAAAAGAATACGCGGAAAATTAGGTGATTCCAGGGATTTTTTGCCTATTACTATGAATTAACGTCAAAAAGATAGGATGAGGAAAATCAAATAATGTCTTGCTTCCTTGCTCTGTTCTCTTTTTAAATTCTGTTGCTGCGTTTTGCTATAAAAAGTTAGACTGCTGTATAGCTACCTACAAAGACCATAAATTGCCTGAGTTTTGAATGTAAGAAAAGCATAAGTGCGGTCTCACATTGTGGCATGCGTTATGAATTGCATAATATATACCTGATAAAACTGGCTTAGTACCATGTCAATATAACGTCACACATAATGAACACGGTTTATTATAACTGTCTCAGCCTGTAGAATCCTAACTATTGTCAATGATAAAAGTTAGGAGGTAGGGTACTAGCTTGTTACCTTGTAATACTTTTCCGTGGATTTTAAAGAAATCTTTTCGCCATCTTCAATTATTAGTTGAACATATGTTTCTCGGTACATAACTGCGATTGCTTTAACAATAGTATCTGGCACTAGGTATGCTTGCCTTAAAGTTTGAAGAAGAATGTGTCTCTTGATGGAGCCAAATGTCTTGCGAAGATTAAGGAAGGTCACCACTGGTGTTAAATTGTGTTTTTCAACTTCCTCTATCATTCGTCTCAGTGTAAGAATTTGACGGACTGTTGGTCTATTTTCTCTGAAACTATTCTAGTAATTTTCTTTTGAAGTGTGATTTCACGCGGTTTGCTATCACCTTAATGTAAGTCTAAGCTGCAGCTGACACCATACTAATTACTCTATAATTTTGGCGATTGTTCGAATTTCCCTTTAATAATGTTAATAATAATATTATATTATTATATCACTATATTATATTATCATATAATTACTAATAGTATTTAATAATGATTATAAAAGTAGGCAGCATACATACATCATCTGTGTTGTTGTTTTATTTTATTTAAACATTTATTTCTTATTCATTCAATTACTGATGGAGAAAGCGCCATATAGAATATATGCATCAAAACGCAGAATCTGCTTTATAATTTACGCACTTGTCAAGATATGTTATATCTATTTTAAGGTTAATGACAATAAATGCTTCTGGTTACGTTTTAGTTACTTTGTTATCTTATTTTGAGCACTATTGATGTATGAAAAGTGATACTGTAATTCTTCTATCAAAACAAAATGGAATAATTAATAAAGCAATCAATTCCTATATAACTACATAACAGGTAAAGCCAACACGATCTCATGATAAAGGTATTTATTTTCTACTTGTGATTTTCATATTTACTTAAAAACTTCAAATAAATAGTTATGGCAGTTCCTATTTTGTTATTTCCCCAAAATGTTATCGGGCATAATTATGCATTTTTCTATTTTTGGTGGTGATCAATAGATATCAGAATAGTCTAAACTTGTATAAAACACAAGATGTTTAGGGTTTCTATATTTTTCTAATCGGTTAATAGCTTTATCATAAAGGACAGATGACTAACCGACAACAGATGTGAACTAGAACTGGTTTTTTGTAATAAGGTATTCTAAATTACATTCATCGATGCTTTAAATTCAGAGGATTATCGCAAAGTATCCCCATAATCCTAAAAATGAATCTTGGTAAGAAATACGTACCGCAGCCTACTTGCTGTTCGTAAGAGAAAAAACTTTAGATTTAGATACCAGTATGACCAGCTTAGCTGCTTTTATCACAGGGCAAAGCAATCTTGGTGTCTCGATTGATATTAGCACTGGGCGTATTAACAATATAAACAATGCACGAGAATTGATTAAAATTTCTTCCACAATTCTGTATCTTTTCCTTTGAAATTATTTCGGGTTTCGTTTAAGCAGAAATTCAGTCTAGGTAAAATATATATTTTAGTGGATGAAAAACTATATATAGAAAATTTCATTTTATATTATTGACATGAAAACTGTACTTTAAGATGTGTGTATAAAGTTGAGACAGGGCAATATGTTACACTACGCTGAAATATTATAACATTTCAAATTCTTCAATTTTTTTCTCATATATGACTTTCATTGGTATACTACATTTTTATACTTCATGTTATAGATAAGCCTATAACACATAAGTTAACATTTAATCCTTTTCATTCAGTCTAGGCTTTTCACATTTTCATACACATACAAAATTTAGGATGATTGAAATATATCTAATTTACTGATTGTAATATAATCTCTTCACTAAAGGCTAACGCACTTCCTTAATTTTCTTGCAAATACCTGTGAATCAGACTATTTTTATGGGGTTTTTTTTCTTTTTTTAAGTTATGGATTTTTTGTCAAGGTAAGAGTTTTGATTTCAATAGAATAGTACCAAAACAAAACCATTTTGTTTCTACCATGAAAATAACTGTAATGTAAATTTGATGATTAGAGTTACTAGTTGTTAAAGAGCTATTGTAATCTGTGGCCAAAAGTAACTGAAAAAATTGAAGTAACACATGGTTTATTGGAAAAAGTTGCAATAATGTTTTGCATTCTTTCTTCTTAGTTATGAAATATGATATCTTTGTGATTGAATAATTCTGCCATTGCTAAAAATAAATCAAGTCTCTGGGTCACTTATTTAAAGGCTCTTCCAATTTTCGTTTGTAAAAAGATTTATTTGAAATGGCACAGTTTCCACAAATGTCGAAATTCTATATTTTAGAATTTTATAATGTTAAATGTTTGTCTAGCGTAGTTGAAGCCCAGTTTTGTGTGTTTCCTTTTGAAATAAGTAAACAAAAGGAAATTCTGCTGTGTTGCAAGCAACAATTTGCATTTCCAAATATTGTATTGGTAAATAAAACCACCGGTATCCAATACTTATTTATCTTCGAGCCATGGTCGACTCATAAGGCTTCTCAGCATCTTTCAGCATCTCTTTTCGTCTCTTGCTACTGTGTCAACTTCACTCCATGTTTGCCATTTCTTTCTGCCTCCGTACTTCTCCGCCACGTTGTTTTTGACCGACCTCTTTTTCTTTTTCCCTCTGGAGCCTACGTCAATGCTACTCTATAGTTATCATCTGGTGCCTTCTTAAGAGTATGCCCATTACATCTCCATGTTCTACTTGTTTCAGTCCTGCGGTACATCTCATTTTTACTCATTTTCATAAGCCAAAAGATGCAAAGTATCCCCTTTAGGCATTTGGGATTAAGCATGCCAAAGGCATTTCTTGCTAAGCTTAGTCTGTGTATGATATCTTCTGTTGCTTCTCCGGTCTTGTTGATGACAGCCCCCAGGTATGAAAAAACTTTAAACATTTTCGACATTTTCCCCTGGATCTCAATTGCATCTGTTTCTTTGTTGTTGATCCTCAACACTTTGGCCTTGTCTGTGTTGATTCGGAGTTCAATACTTCCAGCATATTTACATAACCTCTCAGTTTTCACTACCATATGTTGGCACTTGGTAGATAAGAGGGTAATGTCGTCAGCATAGTCCAAGTCTTCTAGCAGAGAGGTAAACCTCCACCATATGCCTGTTCTTTTCCCATCTGTTGTTCCTCTCACAAGCCAGTCTACAGCAGTAATGAAAAGAAAGTCCGAAATATAACAGCCCTGTCTTACTTCATTCTTGACCAAGAACCAATCCAAAGTGTGCCCAATGGTAGCAGCTACTGCTTCCATAGTACATCTACTTGATGATGTTAATGAAAAGATCAGAGATTCCATATACCTTCATGATAGTCCATAGGTTCTGTCTGTTGATACTATTGAAGACGTATGAAAGTCTATAAACCTGATGTACACAGGTGCTTGCCATTCGATGCACTGCTCAACGATGTTAAGTAATACAAATATCTGCTCAGCTGCACTATTACCTTTCCTATATGCTGCCTGCTCCTTTCTCAGCTTTTCCTCAACTGCTTTTCTGATTCTCTTGATAATGGCTCGATAGAAGACGTTTCCAGGTATGGAGTGTCCAACTTATAACATTTCTCCACTGACGTTATCCACACCTGCTTCTTTACCACTTTTCAACTCGCTTAGTGCTTTTTTCACCTCCTCGACTGTAAATGGTTTACTGTTGATTTCTTCGAAATCTTCAACATTAAGGTCACACTCGTTGTCATTGCCTTCATCGCTCATGTTCTCAACATTTAAAACTTCCTCGAAGTGTTCTTTCCATCTTCTAACTACCTGATCTTCTCAAATGAGCAACTTACCGCCCTTGTCTCTTACTCCAGTTGTTGATTGCCTTTTTTTATTACAAAGTTCTTTGGTGATCTTGTAAAGAATTCACAAGTCATTTCTTTTTGCTATATCTTCAGCTTCCTCAGCTAGTCTATTGATCTTCTCATCCTTATTTGCTCTGGCTTTTTTCTTTACATTTCTATCCTTTTCCCTGAATTGCTATTGTTTAATAGCACGTATTCTTTTAAAGTGTGCACAATTTATTTCATTCTTTAACTTTTCTCTTTCATTTACAGCTTTTCATGTTTCACTGCTTATCCAATCCTTGTGCTGTTTTATTTTTCTTCCCAAGACACTTCCAGCTACCTCCGCATAAACTAATGGGAAGTTCTCCCATTCTTTTTATATGCTATGCTCATCCATCTTACCCTGTGCATTCTCTTCCAACGCTTGAGACATCTTCTTCAATTCTAATGTAAACTGCTTTTGGATTTCAAATCTGTTTTAAAAGTGCGGTATTGTATGCTATCCTTTTGCTGCTGCGTCTGGTTCTGTGCCGTAATAACCTTATTTTCATCCTGCAAAGTATGACCAGTTCTAGCATCTGCTCCTTGCATGGTTCGTACATCTGCAAGAGATCTCCTATATCTTCCATTGATGATAAAGTGATCAATCTGGTTGTTTTCTCTTTCCTTTGGCGATATATATATGTATATTTGTGTATTTCTTTCTGCTTGAAGGGTGTCACTCCAATTACAAGATCATACCCTTCATAGAGCTTAATAAGTCTCTCACCACTCTCATTCAATTTGCTTAAGCCTTCTTTTCCTAATGCTCTTTTGTAATCTTTGTTGCTGCATCCCACCTTGGCGTTTGCATCTCTCATGAGGATGAGCATATCACGTTTTGGTGTTGGTTCTATTTTCCTCTGTAGTTGTTCATAGATATTTTTTTTTCATCTTCATCAGTATCATTTGTAGGGCTCTATATCTGAATGACGGTAGCTTTTACATATCTAGAATTGAATCTAGCCGTTATTATTCTTTCATTTACAGGATTCCATCCGACCAAACAATTTCTGGTCTCTGGGGTTAACATTATTCCTCCTCCTCTGTGATGTTGTTCCTCTGATCCAGAGTAGAGAACTCTTTCCCCTGTGCTAATTCTCACTTCTCCAAAATCTGTCCATCTTATTTCACTTATATCAAGCACATCAAGGTTGTATTTCCTCATTTCTCTGGAACTATTGCTGTCTTCCCGGTAGCATACATGGTCTTTACGTTTCAGCAGCCAACACAAATAAACTCCTTGGTGTGAGTAATGATCCCATACTTGCCATTTTCCAGTTGGAAACTCCCGTTAGGTTTTCATCCCCAGCTGCTAAATGTGCGTCCTCCTGTCTTAGATTATCATCCTCAGGAATTTCACATGATATGTGTCTCGGACCATAGATAGCTTCCTTTACAGTCCACGTTTCCGTAATCAGGCTTTTTTAACAGGAAGAAGTGATTAGCCTCTCGCCCAACCCTCCCTCTTTCTCATCCAGGCTTGCAAGCTGTCATAGCGGAGTTACTAGTATTCAATAGCTCTATTAATTTCCTTTTTGTAAATTGATGGCACTTTACAACAGCCTTTTTACCCTTGCAATAGGCATCTTCATTCAGTGAATCTGCACGACAATAATATTGATTGCACTGTACATCGAAACAGTTTAGAATTTAGACCTACTGCAACATGTTCCAGAGAAAATAGCTGTTTGGTTTGAAACTTGTATCCGACAAATTTTGATAACAGCAAAANGGTGTGAGTAATGATCCCATACTTGCCATTTTCCAGTTGGAAACTCCCGTTAGGTTTTCATCCCCAGCTGCTAAATGTGCGTCCTCCTGTCTTAGATTATCATCCTCAGGAATTTCACATGATATGTGTCTCGGACGATAGATAGCTTCCTTTACAGTCCACGTTTCCGTAATCAGGCTTTTTTAACAACCCTTCCTCTTTCTCATCCAGGCTTGCAAGCTGTCATAGCGGAGTTACTAGTATTCAATACCTCTATTAATTTCCTTTTTGTAAATTGATGGCACTTTACAACAGCCTTTTTACCCTTGCAATAGACATCTTTATTCAGTGAATCTGCACGACAATAATATTGTTTGCACTGTACATCGAAACAGTTTAGAATTTAGACCTACTGCAACATGTTCCAGAGAAAATAGCTGTTTGGTTTGAAACTTGTATCCGACAAATTTTGATAACAGCGAAATAAGATCACTGCAGAAGCTACAATCTGTAGTAATGTAAGGAATTTAAGTAAAAACTTTTTCCATATTTTGGAAGGCACAGTAAGCACTACTGAGAACTATATTATTTCATTTCATTCATCATCATGATTTCTTGAGCCTTTATTACAAATGGTACCGACATTACCTAAGAAAATAATGCCAACGATATCAAAACTATGTAGGAAAAGGCAAGTCCACACTAAAACAAAACAATGACTAATTTGTAATTGATTAACAATTGCTTAAACAATAGCACCATATCTTAAAATAAATAAGTGCAAATATTTCTTCTCAGTATGGAAAAACACAATTTTCATCAAAATGAAGTCAGGTGTAATGCTATTTTTTTCGTATTCCTACAAAATTGTTATACCGTACTAATAAATCATTCAGTTCCATATGACATTGTATACTCACATACCCCGAAAATCACCTGTATTGCATAACTTTATCTAGAAAATATATGCAGATGGATAAATGACAGTTTAAATTCAACTATTAATGCTGTTACTTATTATTCAACTGGCTAGAGACAGACGCCACTGGAAAGCCATGATCGCCAACGTCCTCAGAGTATACGGCACCTAGAGAGAGAAGATTGCATAAGTTTAATTTTTTTTATTCCAATGTCTAAAACTGTATTGTTATTTTTAATCTAGTGGTTCATATTGGTTTGTAATCATAAGAATCAATTTTCATTTCTTTTGCATACCTATTTATTTAAACAATTAATATCAAGCCATCATTCAATAATCACTAATTTGAATTTTTATCTTTGTACAAAGTTAGTCAATTGCTTCATCAAAACTAATTCAAAATTTGAATATTCGTAATGTCAGTGTTATTTGAGGCTGGATACAAATCAATTTTTCATTTAAGAAGTAGTCGTACGGCACCACTCTGATGAGAAAATGAATCATAAATGGATTCAACTGAACAACAATTGTATAAAATAAAATGAAATGTTATGTGGCTAAAGCCATAAAACCATTCTAAAAGAAAACGTATATTATATATGTTCCTTTGCTACAATTTCCTTCCATTGAAATATATTGTTGCAAAACGATCCCGCTAAGAAGGTAGCGCCCAAGGTTTACGTGGTATAACATGTGACCGTGATAGGCATGGGCGCTAGTTCGAACCTAAATGTACGAACACATGTTTTCTACAAATTTCTTGCCGTCTCTCTTTCTTAGAATCAGTTAATCTGGTCTTTGAAGGTAAGTAGCCCTTTTTTAAGAGATTCACGCTATGTGTGTGATTAGGATGAGAGGATGGCCTGTTTTAGTGTAAGATATGGTTACAACTATTTTTGTTTCAAAGGTTAGCGCCAGCTAGTTCATGCGGTTGAGTGAATGACCAGGGTCGTTTACACCATAACTTTAGGGTCTTAAAACAGAAAAAAACACTTCATATTCTTCACGTAAAACAGAATAGGATACTCTATCATATATTCCTTTTTAACTCCTCGAACGCCTTGGTTTTAGTAACTTGACTTGCTTTCAAAACCTCTGCTTGTCTGCTATTCAAGCCTAATCATATGACAACTTGTTATTTAACCTCAAACTACGGGGTAATCTTTAAAACACATATATTTTTCACTGTTCAAAATGCCATTTTTTTAAGGATTTTAAGTATACAAATTTTGACCATTACAAATTACATATATTATTAAAAGCTCTTCCAACTAAAATTGAAGTTACTACATTACTATATATTTCGTACATTTTAGTACCCTTTCTCCCCATTGGAAATTAAAGGAACAAGAAAAAGTAATATTAAAAGACTCAAAAGGTAGTCTGACACAAAGCATTTAGCAGATACAGTAACAAGGACAAACATGTTCCATTTGTGAAAAGGAATTTGTGTGATTACATTACGAAAGTGTGATTCTTCAAAGTGTGAACTTAGAAGAATCACACTTTCTTGGTAATCAAACTAATAGTAATTGGAATGAAGTTAATCATGTCGGGTAAAGTAAAACTAAAAATAAACTTATATGTAAACAAACACACCTAGATGTACCTTTTGTGTCTGGGCTCAGGGCCGGATTAGTTCCAAGTTGAGGGGTGTTTCCATATTTTTTTTCAAAGTTATACCCTGGATAGTGGGAGAAGGGGGTTCCGAGAGTGATTGAACAGGGTTTCCTAAGGAATAAAAATCATTCTTTTGGGGGGCAATGTCTGGAAGCCCTGGAATTACCCAGACACGGTCCTGGGGCTCTTTATTCACGTCTTTAAATTCCTGATTTTCTCCAACATATTCTATGGTAAAACTGCAACAAAAATATTATTCTGAAGTTCTACATGATTCTGCATGTTAAGCAGGCAGATAATGATCATGTCAAGTGCATGCCATGTTAACGTATTTTAAGGTTTAAACAAAGTAAAACTACCATAGATGTTTAACTTGTGTGAAAATGCCCATTGATTTCGTTGGGAAGCTTATCACAATTGGTAAAGGTTTCAATATCGACTGGACAGAATAATACTATTTCAAACACCCAGTCAGGTTTGATAGACGCTTTTATGTCACGAAAAAGTGCGTTCCTAGACGTCCCAAAGCTACAAAACGACTGAAGTGGTAATCAAGGATTTACTTCCTGTACTTGTCGTCGAAATCTGTCTATTTTCAGCAACCCATCATCAAAAGAGTTCGGAAGATGCACCATGAAGTTATCAGTACTGCTTCAAATGGACGCAGTTGAAGCAGACATTATTCCAACAACAACTGAGGCTTGGACTTTGTTGGCGTAACAGCAGCAGGGTATTATATTACTAACCTCTGGGAAATGAAATAATACATCTTGAATATAAGCGTTATGGATGACACAACACTGTATACTGACTCATTGTCTACAAACTATTCGGTCAGAGTCTTTTAAAAAGTAAGATTAACAAATCCGTTCAAGACAAAACATGAAATCAAGTACCTGCTGGTTGTTTTTGCCAGAACTGGCCAAATATTCCAAGTTTTGCTTACACGCTACAAGTGCCAATCAATTACGAACTTGCAATTCAAAACAAAAAAAATTAGTAAAGAGCTGCACAAAAATAGCTCAGTTCTTCAAAAAGTCTATCTGAGATATCACCTTGTTGAAAGAGGTCCTAGAATGACTAGAATAAAATAAAACACTGCCTAATTCAGCTATACAAAACTGAACAGAGCGTATTTGACATGTTTAACTGCTTTTGCGAACACAAAATATGAATTTAATCTGATCAGAACATAAATCTCCCTAATGAGTTGCTATTTGGCTTACAAATTAGGAGGGTCTGCTTCTGGTTCTTGTACTTTACTCTATTGCAATGGACTTTAATTTACGGTTCAAGTAAAATTAATTGCATTGTGGGATAGCATATAAATTTTATGAATACTGTATCCGAACAAAAGTGATGAAAAGAAAATCAGTAATTTTTCACCTTTTTTTCAATTTAAAAGAAACCTTTATTAACTATAGCGTTCAAGGTCAGGGTTACTCTACTTTATGCGAAACGCAGGCCATTCCTTTTTATTACAATCGTACTGGTATGGCATTGTTCTTTATGACTTTACTTTGTTCGTATATAGATAAATAGATAGATAGGTAGATAGATAGATAGATAGATAGATAGATAGATAGATAAATAGATAGATGGATAGATAGGTAGATAGATAGATAGATAGATAGATAGATAGATTGATGGATGGATGGATGGATAGATAGATAGATAGATAGATAGATAGATAGATAGATGGATAGATAGATAGAT
>RDPX01000036.1:2723947-2767060 GCA_003991215.1 Morbakka virulenta | reverse complement strand
AATAGATAAGTAGATAGATGGGTAGATAGATAGGTAGATAGATAGATAGATAGATAGTTAGATAAATAGATAGATGGATGGATAGATAGATAGATAGATAGATAGATAGATGGATGGATAGATAGATAGATAGATAGATAGATAGATGGATAGATAGATAGATAGATAGATAGATGGATAGATAGATAGATAGATAGATAGATAGATAGATAGATAGATAAATGGATAGGTATACATATGTATTAACTGGTTTTGCCCTGTATTCTTTCTTCCTCAATTTTTTCTTAATAAATATTGTCTAGACTTACAATGTTCTTTTCCTCCTTTCAACCAAAGTACTCTCTTGAATTGCAGTCTAGTTTTTCCAATGCATTCGTTTTTAAAAAATCATAGTTGCTCTTTAGTTTACTTTGTGATATCCGCAAACTTAATTATGGTATTTTGTTTCAGGCAGCAAATTTCAAAATTAGTTGAATATATGTATTTCCCTTATTTCCTCTGTCGATAAACGTATTCCAATTTCACTATTTGCTGTTCTTGTGTCTAGATGCCATACGTAAAGGGGAAAAAGGGATGTTACTCGAATAAATCGGGTTATATTAAACAAGATTAATCTCACTCACTCTACATAAATACTGTTGCGATTATACAGAACTTTTGTTCTCTTCATATATATTGTTAAACTTCAGACTTTTCTTTCAGTCTAATTCCAATTAAAGGACGTTTGCATTAACGAATCTCCATTTTATCCGGCAATCATATCCACCAAACTTTGGTGTTCACCTGTCTTTTTTAGGAAGCTCTCCATATAACTTTTTCACTCCATTTAATTTATTCGTTCCAACCTTCTTAAACTTTTATCTTGTATATTTTTCTTTTCTTTCTTTATGACAACATTTTTGGAGGGTATTTTTTCTTTTTTGTCTCTCCTCACACAATTTGAGCTAGAGTGATCAGGCACCATTCTAGTCAAGCTCTTTTTTTCTTCCTGCTAAATCACTCAGTTAGCTGAAAGGGATACGTCAACACAGTATTAAATCGGACTGACCCTAACCCAATCAGTTGCAAGTTAGTTTTGCAGAACAGGACAAACTTGTAGTTCACTTTGAAGAAACATTCTCACAGCCAGTAATCGAGAGTTATTGTGTTTTTCAGTTTTGGAAATGGGAGCATCAGAGCTGAGAAAAAAGTGATTAAAAGACGTTAATTTCTTGTCTCAACATTAATGTAAGTGTACTGAAGCATAACTTTTGAAGTATTGCTTCAAAGTTGGTCAAAGAAGCTTTGTTTTAATCCTATGGTGGAGAAAAAAGTGCCCCAAAATATCACTTTAACCGCAGTTCAAATGTTACAGCTCAAGACGAATAGCAGATTTTCAGTGTCCTCAGAAAGTTAGTAAGTTATGCTTGTTGCCTGTGAATTTCGGGCTTACATAGCACACGTGCGAAGGTTGTAACTGTTTGGTTGTTTGATCTGTTATTCAAATGTGATACGTCCAGGTGAACGAGTCTATTAATAAATGGTTTACGATAAACAATAGAATCTTTGCATGACTCACGTGGAATGCACTGTAAATGTGAGGTTGAAAGAAACTGTTTCTCAAAATTTGCACGAGATGTGAAGAGGTGATCAAAGGTTTGGGTTGTAGCGTTATCAAGAAAACGGCACTTTTCCGATTTCCTGATGTTGGCGATGCACCGTATTAACAAATAAACATCAAGTTTCTTATCAGCTGTTAAGAAAGAACAATTTATCTCCTATTCCTTTTCAGGAGAATCGGTTTGCCAAGCATTTTTGGATTCATTACGATGAAACAAATAACAAAGCAATTTGCTACGTATGTGTACAGGCTTATAAAAATGGCTGCATATCGAAAAACAACGTTGAACCAATATTTATATGGCTAGGATACACTAATTGGAAAGACGCTACGCACAATGGTTGACGTTTTCCAAGACATAAAAGCTCAACATTTCACAAATAAGCTGTTGTGCGAACTGTTTCGATGCCTAAATGCACTGAGGATATAGAGAAATCTCTCTCCGGCGGTCATGCGGCACAAAAGCTGTTGCACGTCGAGCATTTTAAAAATCTTTTCAAATGTCAGATTTTTGGCACGTCAAGCGCTATTGTATATTAGAGACAGCAAAAGAGCCAAATTCCAATTTCAATCAACTGTAGAAATTTCATGCGGAAAATAATTAGTCCTTTTTTGACTGGATGAAGTGCGAAGGAGACAAGTATACGTCTTCTGACATCGAAAATGAGATGATTAAAGTTATGGTCTTACGTGTTTTGAAAGAAATCGCCACAAACATCAGAAGTACAGAAGTTTTCCAAGTCTTGGTTGACGATGCTACAGCTATTTCACATTCATACGAACTTGTCATGTGCATTTGTTGGGTGGATCATGACCTTTACGCAAATGAGGATTTCAGTAGGCTACACTCGTTGAAAACCATGAAAGCAGACACGATTGTGAGAGTTATCAAGGACGCTTTACTCCGAATGAACATGTTATTTCAAAAATGCAGTCGGAAGTGTTATGTTATACCCTTTTACCTGTCATAGTTGTTCGACCATGACAGGTGAAAGGGTGGGTGTTGCTAAGAAAATGAGAGACATCTAATCAAAGGCATTGCTAAGACGTTGCTTTACCCATTCTTGAAATCTATCTGTTGGTAATGCTATAAAACCAAGCGAATTGAATAGAGACACTTGCATTAATTGAAGAGACTCGAACATGAAAACGTTCGATTATTTCTTCGGGTCCAACTTGGATACAATCGTATTGGTTCATAGTAGTAATCTCAGTAGAATCTTGCAGAAACCAGAATTTTCGGCAGTAGAAGGGCCAGATATTACTATTGCAACTGTTGAGACTGCAGTTGTTGAGAAAAAATTAAGAGAAGGTGACTGTTTTGATTTGTCTCGGTCAAAGGTTATGAATCATGACAAACAGTTAGGCGTAGATGAGGAAAAAACAGCCTCTACTAGGAAATCAGCTAAGCTTGTAAATTATTTTTTGGGGTATAGTCCGACTAAAGAAATGCAGAATGGCACTTTACAAGAAATGCATAGAAAGGATTTAAAGCTGCTTTTGATGCAGTCATTAATAGTAATGAAGTCCATTTCAATCAAAATGAGTTCAAGACCTATGGTTAAGCATAAATTGGTAAGGATTACGAGAGCGAATTGAAAAACAGATTGCAATTTTACAACAGCGCTTTTGAAGATGTTTCTCTCCGATCACAACTCCACCTTTTCTGTACATTTTACAACAGCGGTTCAGGAAAACCCAACTTCTAAATATATCCTTTTTTATCTGCAAATTCTACCCAAAGCAAAAACGTCACTACTTGTGAAAGTTGTCCATTTGACCAAACTTATTCTTTTTTCTGCACCAACAAAGGCAACTAGCAAACGCTCATACACTGCCATACATAGAGCAATGTGCTATTTACAATCAGTTATGTCAAGTACACCTAAACAACATTAAGGTAATCTGTGTGCATAAAGAGCTAATAGACACATTGAAGTTTGTGAAAGTAGCGAATGATTTTGTTGAAAGTTCTAAAAACGTTTGTCACATTTTGATCATTTTCAAGAAGCTCAAAAGAAGGGAAAAGTGATGTGCATTTGTGGAGTAGATGATGACCTTCACGACAACACCAAGCAGAAAGGACAACACATGTTCAAACCAAATCCACTTAAACTCGACCATCAACCATGTAATCAAAACTATAACTTACTTTCTGGTTGCTGCATATCATTTGTGTATTGGATTCTTTTCGAATATCAAGGTAAAGTTAAAGATTCTGTTATTTTGTTTCTCTTGTGAATCTTGTTTGTCGTTGCCATGTCAAAGTTTTGATATTTACACTTACGTTTTGGCCACAAGTTGAATGAACCTGATTTGAAAATTCACCAAAAACCATATTAACCAATTGTTTTTTCTTGATGTAGATTGAAAGAGACCATCTTTTTCCATTCCTAATACAAAATGTTGTTATCTTCCAGAGGCTTTGCAGCATGCATCCCCACAAGGGTTCTGCCATAGGCTCAAGCTAAACAAGCCTATTTTTCGTCGCACCATTGTCTAAAGCCTTTCGGCGGCTTAAGTAGGCAAATTCTTTTCCAACCTCTTCATTCCTAGCACTTGCCCTACAAACTTTAATTATTCTTCTCTAGCAAACTTTCATGATGAACTTTCCTGAAAACAATTTGTGTTCGTGTGAAGACAGAGTTAATACATATCTAATATCAAAATGTCTTTAATTTTGTATACTGGACATTCGTTCGTGATACTCTTTAATTTAGGGTTTTTATCTTTGTAGCTGATTACTTGTACGTGGTCAATGTGAGTTAGAGCTGGTGCTCAAGAAATATAAACTAAAAACCAATGACAAAGAAATGCATTTTCAGTACAAGCTCTTTTTTCTTGTTTGCCATATCACTCACCATGAGTTGCACTTGGCTGGACAATTAGTAATTAATACCATAAGTTTGATTTCTTACTATAAGATTGACTGTGCACAATATTGCCTCTCCGCAGATTTAAATAAGATTGGTGGAATGAGACAACCTTATCTTACACCCTGTTCAATATGTAACTGTCTCAATGACCATTGTCAACCCAAATGACACTTTCTAGTTCTTCATAAAATATCTTTATCATCCAAACTAAATGGTAAGGTGTGCCAAATCCAATGAAGGTATTCCAGAGCATATTATGGACTACTGTGTCAAAGCCTTTTAAGAAGTCTTAAAACATAACTGAAAATCTGGTTTCTTTCGTGTCTTTTCTAATATGTTGCTATAGTCAAAATTGCATCAGCGGTGATTTTGCCTGGTACAAATCCAACTTGCTCTTCACCTATGTGAGGATCAACATAGTAATTGACTCGCATTCTTAAAATTTCTAGAAAAATTTTTAATGCATGATTGATTAGACTTTATGTGTGAAGTTTATCACATTCACGGGTAATTGATACCTTTGGTAACCTTATCATTTCAGGAACTGTCTAGTCCTTAGGCCACTTTCCTGTTACCCATATTACATCTATTATTAATCTATTACATCGATTTTGTGATTTCTATCGTTGTTTCTTCTCCAGCTTTGAGGACTTCTGCTGTAATTCCAACTAGTCATTCAGCTTTATTGCTCTTAATCTTTTACAGAAACTTGTCTGATTTCACCAATAGGTTCTCTGGTTCTAATTCTGTTGAAAGCCTGTTATCACGTTTGTTCCGTCATCAAACCATCGCTGTTTCTTTGCTTCTTTCTCATAAACAATGGTACCATTTTAACCATTACTACAAAACCGGACTTGCTGGCATGTTTGCCAATGATTTCTGGATGAGTTTGTATGTCGTTCTTCTGATACCTTTGCGGTAAGAAATATTGGCATCAACTGCCTTTTCTCTAAGCCAAACTCTTTTTGCTTTGCTACATTACTTTGATACTTCTCTGTATAGTATTCTATATCTCTCACCCTTAAAGTCATTTATGTTCACTGGTTTTCGTTTGTTTAGCAAATCTAAGCAATCTTCCGTTATCCTAGGTTTATTCCCTCCAGCTTTCTTGAGAAATTTTTCTTAAGCAAATTTTCTTATTGTTCCTGGAAAGTTCCCTGAGAGGCTCATTTGATCACCCTGATACCTCTGTTTTATAATTGTTCCGACAATTAACATTAAGGCTGACAGTTTTTAGGTACCCTCTGCTGCGTACATGACTTGGCCGTTGTCCCCTTGAGGGATCCTCCCTTTCCAGGCCTTGTTTTTAGGTCCTGGTGGGTGAGTCACATACCCTTTACACAAATACCATGGTATGGGTGAGGATATCGGTTTAATCGCTGATCACTCGATCCCCATTTTTGCCTCTTACAACACTCATTGTATACGTAGGAGATATTTTAAGCCGCTTCTACACAGCAAAGGTCGGACTCATGGTTTGAAATCAGAGTTTTCGGTGGAATGCCACCCAAGGCTGATAAGCTTCACCTTCCCAAGGCTAATAGGTGCCACACCTTACTCAAAGGTGAACTGGAGGTATTTGTGTCAAAGGGTAATCTCATTCTCCCACGTCGAAAGTCCACAGCCTGGTGCATTTTAGCGTCATACCCCGGTGCCACTCCTTACCAAATGCCTTTGATTATTTTCTTATTATTCTTAAATATTTCCTCTTTCTTCAATTTTCCTATTCAAAGATTTTCTACCTATTTTCACTGTTTTGGTAAAACTTTTTAGACTTATCTTGCTCATTCTCTTTGCTTTCCGTGATTTTTCTAAGCTCAACAAAATGTTAATATCCTATAGAAACCTGTGCCACTAATACATCAACTGAGTGACGAGGTACAGTATCCCAACATTTTAGTATTTGTATTACTAAGACCTCTTTAAATGTGCACTGATAGTAAAAACATATCAGTAAGCATCCTGAAATGACTCTTCCAGATAATTCTAAACCAGTTCAGATCTTTACAGATATAACTTGCCTTCATAGATTAAAAAATACCTGTATGACCAGAGGGGATGCAAAAATACATATTTGCTGAACGAAGAATGCACTACAACATTTGAATTTCGTTTTCTTGTTATGTTCCACGACCAACTTTGTTATTGATGAGAGATATAAAGGCGAAAATGAGCAACACATATCATATTCTAATAAAGGCTGCTAGCAAGGGTCATAGTAATAAATTTGTAAACAAACTAAAAACAGAAAAATATTTATTTTCATCGCAGAAGGAAGGCTTAAATTAATTTAATTTACAAGAGGCTTATTTTCGCTAAATACTTTTGCAATTAATTTGAATTAAGTAAGTAGTAATAGTAATGCAATTAAAATGAAAAAAAGTTGTGTAATAAATTATTAATGACAGGGTGAACTGGTGAAGACAAAAGATAAAAAAGTTAAAAAATATTGAATGGCATGCAGCGAGGTTAAAAATTTGCAAGGAAGTTTTTTTTAAATATCTTTTTTGGTGGTCACAGGACTAATTTGGCTAACTTTAGAAATGTAGTAGTAAAACATACCTTACCTTCCAGTGGGCAATAATAGATAGGATTTATTTACTCGCATGGCTCTAGTGTAATAGATAATTGTCATCTGCTGCCTTAAGTTCTATTTCTAATTCCTAAAAAAATATTTTTATAAATATATATTTCTATAAATACAGATAGATAGATAGATAGATAGATAGATAGATATATGGATAAATAGATAGATGGATATATTGATCGATAGATCGATAGATCGATAGATCGATAGATCGATAGATCGATAGATAGATAGCTGGATAGATAGATAGATTGATAGAAAGATAGACAGACATTCAGGTAGATGGGTAGATAGACAGATAGATGGATAGATGAATAGATAGACAGATAGATAGATCGATAGATCGATAGACAGATAGATAGATAGATAGATAGACAGATAGATAGATGGATGGATAGATAGATAGATAGATAGATAGATAGATAGATAGATAATTGTATGGTATGACTTTTGTTAATACTTGTTATGTTATGTTATTATGACTCATCCTCCAGAAAAATAGAGTAAAAGCTGTTAGCAAAATACCTAAAATTAAATCTTCCTTTGAAATCCCTATTTTTTTGTCCTGTTTCTTCGTCTTAAGACTCATTAACAGTAATATAATAACCTAATGACAGGAGTTACAAAAGAAAACTTGCCTCTCTTAAAAAGGGAAGGGTTGTGAAGTTTCGAGACAATGCTTGAAGAGCCAGTTGAGGTTGCTGAATTTTGACTGTAAAGACCAAAAAAGGAGTCAGCAGCTGAAAATGCTTTGAAGAAAATAATAATCTATGTCTTACAAACTAATACTGCACTGTTGCAAACAAGGTCGTCCAAACATTTGTGAATACAATTATATGTAGATATTTATTGCCTTTCATGAAGCTTGTTAGTATCAAATCGATAAGCACATCAAATATCTAAAGAAGACAATTAATGGCACTGACCATTAATTGTCAGTAAAAGATCGACGTTTTCGAGAAATATAATTATTTCATCCAGATTTTATCCAAAATCTAACCAAAACCTCTAACTTATGGACTAAAATCTCTCAATGACATATATTTTAATCAGAAAGCAAGTAAAAGATCGACGTTTTCGAGAACCAATAGTCTGTTTACGAGGGAAGCACAGTGAGCTGTGATGTAAGCGATATCATTCTTCAAATCAGCAATGGATAGTAAATGTTTCAATGCTGTTATGGATGCTGCGTCTTCATACAATGCACCTATGACTTCCCTGATATCTTCCAGGTGGCCAGCATAATAATTGACGGCTGTTATCCAAGTTCCCCAACGGGTGATAACAGGTCGTGATGGCAGAGGTAAAGAAGGCTTGAGTTCTTGAAACACTTGCTGTTGTGAAGCAGCTTTCAAGAAGACTTTTTTTCCCGTTGTTGATCAAGGAATCAACATTTGGAAAAGATGATCGGATCTTCTCTGCTAAGCGATGCACCCCGTGTGCTATACAAGTGACATGCAAGGCTTTTGGTAGCAGTGCCGACACACCAGATGCCAATTCGTTCATATAATCGGCGCTGTCAGCTACAAGCAAGAGAACTTTCCTAAAGTCCGCCCTATCTAAATACAACAAATCTAATGTTTGTAACAGAGCGCGCAGAACAGTTGTGTGGTTTTTCGCCTCTAGAAAGTGTACATCGAGGAGATATACAGACTTCGACTCGTTCAACAGACCAGCCATGATGTTGGTAACTATACGGCCACACGCATCAGTTGTTTCGTCAATCTAAATCCAAATAAATCCCCGTCGCAGAGTTTCTCTAATCTCATGCATTTTCTCCTTCGACAAACCAGGTACGTAGTTTTTCTCAAAGTGCTCTCGTCTGGTAGCGTCCGTTGGAATTCCTTCTCAAAAAAATGCTGAAATGCAGGATGATTAGCTTTTTTAAGAGGAATATCAGTAGCTACTAACATTTTAGTTAGTAACTGATTGAAATCCTTGGAATCCCTTTGTAGATGAAGTTCTGATTGTAGCAATGTTTTGGCTCCTCGCTCTTTCAATCTAAGAAATTCTTTAAGCTTGATCGTTTTCAAGTGTTGCATTACTTCCGAGAGCGAAGCAATTGTAACAGTGGTGTTGCATACTTTTCAAAATAATCCATCATTTCGTGAAACGAGACATTGAAATTCCCTTGTATATAAAAACTGTTTGGTGGCTAAGCTTTTCGCCATGCTGATGCTGGATTCCAAGATGTGCGAATGTACCTTTCTGTATTCAATAATAGCCAATTATTTCGCTAACTTGCCACAAGCGAGGTGCGTTACAAAGGGGCGGTAATTGGCTATGTGATAGGCTTACTAAGAATAAGTAAGGGCAATAAACAATTGAACTTGTGAGTGATTAACAGCTTTTTCAAACATTCATTTGATACTTGCATCGAAATATCAGGCAGAACTAGCACTGATAGAGGTGCCCAGTACTACGGCGGAGATGTTGTTATATAATGAATTATAATTTCATCAAATTGCCTCGCAGATGCATACGTCGGGCGGTTAGGCTTAACACTACAGGTGATAACATTCCAAATAATTCGAATGTTAAAATCGAACGGCAATGTGTGAGATATGTTACTTATGTATAAAACAGGCATAACATCGACAGTTTTCATTCTTGAAAATACAAATTATCAAAAATATACGGTAGGGGATAGATCAAAAGATGTAGCAAGCTGTTACCCAGGTTCGATGATCTATATGTGGACGGCAAATTCTTGTGCAATAAACAAACTCATTACAAGCCATTTTTAAGAGCAAGTAAACAATAAGAAATTAAAAGTTCAAGAGATACGAAAGATTCAAGGAACTTTTTATTCTTGCCCAAGTGACATGAGCAACTAGAAACTTGAATTATAAACATGTAGAGAGAGAAGAAAAATATCTCTTACGTAATCAAATATGCCTTAACAATAGTCATCAAATATCCCTTAACTAAAGTCTTTGAAATCGTATGAGGAACATCAAATGAAGTATCAGAAAATAAACAAGACATCAATTTCGGTAGAGATAAACAAACGACAAAAAAGCCATTGGAGAAAAGGTGCCATGAAATGCATCACACCAGAAATATATTATTATTATTACTTTAAATGTTAGGATAACAATTATTACTACTATTAATACTAGAAAATACTGCTAGTGTTACCAACTTTTTAGTTGGGTTTCGTAGCTCGATTACTTATGATGGAATTTATTCAAGTCCAAATTCACTGCCGCTGATTTCTTCATTTCGATTGCATTATTATCATGGAGCAGATCTCGAATATTCTAATATTTCCCCAAACAGATATTTGAATTCGAATATTTGGCAGTCAGAAAATATTAAATATTCGAAAAATATTTATATTTTGTGACTGCCAAATATTCGAATTCAAATATCTGTTTGGGGAAATATTCGAATGTTATTCGATATCCGCTCCTTGGTGATGAACTACAAAACGTTTGATTCTCTCAAAAAAGTATCAAAAATTAATTATTAAATTATCAATGAATGATCTACTGAAAAATGACTCCTGGTGATATTAAAAACTTTGTTTTCATTGCTTAGTTTCATAAGTAAGGTATCGAAATTCTATTGTAAGATGTGGCTCAAGTACTACATGACGTGTAATTATTTCAATCTGTACAAAACTGATGGGTATATTAGGTGGTTGCTATTTCGTTATCGTCCTAGTTTTAAAAATTGAATACTTTTTAAATCAGGTAGAGTAAGACAATAAGTGGGATAAACACTATTCTCTTAAGAGGGTTTTTTATATTCAGTCTAGAGCCATTAAGAATAATGATCTTACACAGAGTATTATTTATTATTATTATTATTTACGAAATTTATATAGGATAACCAATTCAAACATTTTAGAAATACATACATATTTACAAAAACGTCTGTTGTCAAATGGGTCCTGTTTTAAGCTTAAAAGGAAAATAACAAAAAGGTATCTGAGAAATCTGATTTACTCACAGATTCGAAATCTGAAAAATTTAAAAGCTCGATCGATCCACTGAAGTTTAACTTGGAAAATTGAATGTGATTTGCTAAACCCGCCTGAGAGTTTGGACTGTTGTCAGTTTAATTTGAATATAGAAGCTAAAATTAGATATATACAATATAAAATCATTCTTTATTTAGATAGAAACTTTAAAAACTTTGTTAAATAAAACTAAATTCTTTTGTCGAGGTCGCACTTCGAACTTCAATTGGCAGTTCATTATATAATTTTCCCCCAAGAAATCTAAAACTTTTCTTCGTAGACTCCAGTTTCAGACGGAGTAGTCTTAAGATTTTTCCTTTATTTCTTGTCCTGTTTTTCATAACTTCGAAATACCCTTTGAAATTTCCGCACACATTATGATTGATACGGTTGAAAACTTGAATACACGTACGACGTTATTGTAAAGTTCTTATTGATATAGCATCTATTTCTACGTAAGAGCCCTTTTTGAAGATTATATGAAAATCTCTCCTCTCAAAACTGGAAATTCTCTTCTTGACAGTATCAGTATAAGAACTAGTGATTATCGAGCAGTAGGTGAAAATTGGTATCAACATGGTTTTGTATAATGTGAGAGCTGCTTCGGAAGTTAGTTGTGGACGACCTCTTTTCATCAAATAGAGTCTCGGTGATGCCTTTTTATATACAGTGTCAATATGGTCACTCAACGAAAGGGCTTGATGTAGTTTCACCCCGACGTACGTGTATCTTACTGTATTTCCAATCTTGTTAAAACGGTACCTAATATCTAACGATTGATTCTTGACTTTTTGGAAAGACCCAAAAAGCATGACTTCGGTCTTTCCCATTTTTGTGTTCATCGCAAGATCCATGGATTCCAGCCAATCTGCAATTCTATTGAAATCTGACTGCGACCTGTCTTGGATTATTTCTTTCGACTTTCCGGAAAAGTATATCACGGTATCGTCTGCGTAAGTGATAATTCTTGCATGTTGTAGGACTAATTCAATCTCATTAAAGCTTATCAAAAATAGTAAGGGCCCCAGATTTGAACCTTAAGGCACTCCACAGATGACTTTTTGCGGCCCCGAAATTTATTTACCAACTCATACTGATTGAGTGCGATTAAGAGATAATTCGTAAAAGGATCTCTTTTGGCTCCAAAAATAACGTAGGAAGATAAAGATTCTAATATTTGACCATGACTCAGCATATCAAACGCTTTGCTGAGGTCGATAAAAATGGCTCCTGTGATTTGACCTTTATCCATATTTTTTCTAATTCTATCTAGAAGTAAGGTGGCTGCTAGCTCAGTGTTTCTTTTCTTTCGAAAACCAAATTGTGTGGACGATAATAATCCTTTTTCTTCGAGATGTTGAGACACTTGCTGATGAGCTAATCTTTCGAAGATTTTGGAGCAAATTGGCAGAACACTAACCGGTCGATAATTTTCGAGTTCGTGTTTCGCTCCAGACTTAAAGATAGGCGTGGCAATGGCATGCTTAAAGTCTTATGGTACAATACCGGTTTGAAGACTAGAGTTTATCACATGAATGAGCAGTTTTGCGATGATGATTGCTATATCCTTGAGCATACCAGGAGGCAGGCCGTCATGCCCGCACGCTTTGTTCCTTGAGAGTTTTTTCAGATGTTTAAAAACGTCATTAACACGGATTTCTTTGAACTTGAAAGAACTATAAGTTTTAGGAAAACACTGTGCTGGTTTCGACCAGATAAAGCTTTTCAATGGCATTGCTTTCTTCTTTACAATGTTGGTGATGGTTGCAAAATACAAGCAAAATTTCGCAGCAATTTTTGACGTATTTGATGTAAAAGCACCGCCGATAAGAAACGTTTTTGTCATGGAAGGTTTCTCTTATGTTGGGAAAATCTTTTTGAGAGTTTTCCAAAATTTATTTGGATTCGATGTGGATTCTCGTAACATGGTTTGCGAATGTTTATTTTTTGCTTTAAATAAATCAAAATATCTGATTACTTAGCGAGAAAGCTTGATTATCTGATATTTTATTGATTTTGTGGAGCCTGACTAATATTCTGTAATGAAATATGAGCTGAAGGAAAGATAAAACTTAAAATTTCAGAGAAGCAGAATATCAAAGATGCAAATCTATTTACAGCAGTTCATGACCCAGTAAAATGAATACTTGTTCACAATTCAACAGACTTACTTAAGCATTAAAAGGCTGTTGGTGAATATCAGTAAGAAGATACCAGGCGTGAACTAATATGAGTAGTCTCTAGGTTATAAAAATTGTAAATTCACATGTATTTTAACCAGTTTAAGTAACTTTAACAACTTTGTTATAAACATTTTTATTATTGATATCCTTAGGGGCCAAATTAATTGAATTGTTTATGTTTTTTTCTGGAATTGAAATAACTATTTTCGTAATACCCACTTATAAAAAGAAGCCAGAAATAATTCTTTGCTAAGATACATTGATGATGTTAATATTTATTTTAAAGAAATCGTACAGTCTACATTTTAACTAAACAGTTCTTCAAGACATCTTTAATTAATCCTTCATCTCCAATAAAGTCTTACATTTTAAAGTGGTTAAGATAAGCAAAGGAAAGTTTTCAATGACATTATACTTTTTTTAATAACAATCCCTGCCTCTTATTTCTTGATGAAGTAAGATTAGAAAAAAAACCCACAACAGCTAAAAAATCATATGTCTTGTACAATTGAATTCCCATTTGAATAGAATACGTATGTTTTTGTATTAAGATGAGAATCTTTCATTACAGAAGTATCATGTGAGACATAATCTAATCAGACATTGGTTTTTTAGAAAGACAGTTGGCATTTTGGGGGTTAACAAGCAATATGGTAAAACCTGAAATAAGTTAATAGGTCAGTGTACAGATAAATGTTAAAACATATTTCATGATACAATTCTAATACGAAATAAAACTGTTTGCAAAAAACCGCCTGAAGTGAAAAATAAATGACTTGTTTGCAACATAAGCAGTTGTTTTGCAACTGAAAATAGCATTTGCAACATTTATTAAATACATTTATAAAAATTAAAATGTTTTTCTTATAATAGAAGCCTAATTGCTAAGTAACTGACACGTGGAAAACATATTTATGATTAAGAAATTCATGAAATCTAATAAAGCGTAAAACATTTTGACCTCTTATCTCTTTGCTTGTTTGCTACACTAAATAAGGAAGATTTGTGTCTCAGTTTGCACTAACATTTCTGTAAAAATATTATTCATAAGTATAACGACAACAAGGGAAATAATCATAACTGTACTTTTTTTCTGGTACATATGATTTACTTGTTAACAGGCCAACATTTTTGCTATTGAAATATCCCTTAATTGCATTTTTTCTTTAAATATCATAACATACAATATAAAGGGCTTCAAAAGAAACTACATCCAATTTCCAAAAGCACATTCAACATGAAGACTTATCTTTTTACTTCCTAAATATCTTAGGGCTACAAACAATTCTGAAATATTGCTGTCTACTTAATAATACTTCTTCTATAGTATTACAGAAATCTATATTATTTTACATTCCAATATGTCATTATGTAGTAATAACTGAGGAATATGCAGTTAAGAAAGTAAGTAAGTAAAATCTTTCTGCCGCCAAAATTTTCGTTTTAAATGAACTGGAAACATTAGCTTCACTTTACAAGTTTCATTGTTTTGTGTTCTTATTTATTTACTTTTATAGAAAATGTTTTAAAAGGATATATCATTTCACTTTTAACGTATTTACTGTTTTATAATGATTCTTATTTGTGCATAACTAAAATGAAATAAAAAACCTAATAAAATTAATAAATGACCAACATATGTATGTATATATATATATATAATCTTCTGTATTCGTATCAAAAAGTGCTCAATGCATATAGCAGAGTAATATACATAAGGTAAAACACGAAAAATAAGAACTATTAGTTGCAATCATAGTTCTTCTTTTTCGCGTTTTACCTTATGTATATATATAACGCTGCTATTCTTTGCAAGAGGTTCTATATTTTACGTTTATTGAAAGAAGTTGGTCTCAATACAAATCCTTCAAGTACCTATACACCCAGCAATACTTCTATTGAAGAAAGCGTCAACATTAATGTAGAACTATGCGATTCCTAAAACCTGAAAGTGAAACAACAGTTCTTTTTGTTGTCATTCATGTGTTGGACTCCTAAAATGCATTATACGCAATGAAGAGCGCGTTTTATCGTTGCTTCTGCGTCCTGCTCTACAAACCCCCTAAGTCATTTAATTTCGATAATCTTTAAGAAGATATTCCATCAGGAAGAACGTTTTCACAGAAAGAGCATTTTTTTACCAGAATTATAACAGATTCTGCGTTATCGAAAACTCTAAGCCTGTATTGGAAAGATTGCACCAGCTGAACAAGAATAACAACGCTATGTCAATATCCACCTTTGACTTCTCTACGTTATACACAAAACTACCCCATTCAGATCTGATTGAAGTTCTGAATTCATTGATAGATTTTATATGCAATAGAGGCAGGGAAACAGCAGATGGTTCTAGAACATTCTTGACTGTGCAGGGACAATCTTGCTTTTTTTCGAGGAAAAAACAGGATAACATGAGCTACACTAAACAACAAGTAAAGCCCATGGTAAAGCATTTGATAAGTGAATCTTTCTTTAGTATTGGTAATCTTGTTTTTAAACAGAGGATTGGCATTCCCATGGGAATAGATCCTGCCCCTTTTTGGGCAAACCTCTGTCTCTATCACTACAAAAGTTCTTTCATCACTAAACTGTCACGCACCGAACGCTATCGTGGATTCAAATTCAAGCATACCTTTAGATTCATTGATGATGCTTGTTGTATAAATTACCACAATGAATTTGAAAATAGTTACCGCGAAATATACCCGCTGGAACTACATCTTAACTGTGAACACAAAAGTACATACGCAACATTCCTAGAACTGTAGATTGCTATTAAAGACGAAGTTTTCGTGCACGAACTATTTGATAAAAGAGACAACTTTCCTTTCTGCATAGTTAGGATGCCTGATCTTTCTGAAAATATTCCAGAACATATTTTTTATGGTTCAATATCATCTGAACTTTTGCGGATAGCTCGTGCAACTCTGCAGTATGATGACTTTATTCTCAAAAGCAAAGAGCTTATTGTGAGGATGATAAAACAAGGTGCATCTTGCTCCAAGATTGTCAAAAGATTCGATAAGATGCATGGAAAACATAGTGATGCATTTACCTCATTTAACAAGAACATAACTGTATTAAAACATGAATTGATAAGAAATCTTTAATGTTTTTTTTTGTTTTCTCTCTCTTCTTTCTTTACCCTCTTCGTCCTCTCCATATGTACTCTTTTTCTACCATGACTTTCCCTTTTTTCTTTTTTTTCCCTACGGATTGCGTATTTTTTATCTTTCGGCTTCATGAATCTTACATTTTCTTTTTCTTTGATTTCTTTTATTATTCACTTCCATCTCCACTCTTTCCATGGAGGTGGCACCTAATCAGTGTTGCTGGGCAGTCATGTCGGTATGTCCATTTCGATTTTAAATGCCCGAAATGGTTGACATTGTAATAGACTGATGATCCATGATATCTACTTTATTCTTAGTCATTATCATCATCTTAATCATTATTCTTAGTCATCTATCATTTTACATTTTTCATCACGCTTCTCCATAGTTCTATCCTTCTTACATCATTATTTTCCTTTCTCTCTGCGGATAGTTCATTCTTGTGTTTTTCGTTGTGTTGTGGTGTGGTTTGTTTATGTATGGATTGTCCCATTATTGTCATTTTATCAGCTAGTTCCATCTTTGGCTAAAGTTTTCTGAGTGCTTCACTCTAATACTCTCTCTCTCTCTATATATATATATATATATTAAACATAAAAATGCCATGTATATTTACAATCTTCAGAGAAACGGTGATAGCTGTGTACCAGATCCTTTTGATGGCCAATGGAGGAGTTATCAAGCTCTGAACAAATCAAACAATGACTTCCAAAATCAATCATCGATTGATCAGATAGACAGAGAAGAAAATAGGGTACTCTAGTACTCTAGCGGAGGACAACAAACAAAGATACAAAAAAAATTTAGAAGGAACTCTTTCCCGTTTTTCGTCCTTTTTACCTATTTTTCTATATTATTGTTCTATATTATTTTTATATAAAAAGTAACATTGTAGACCTGCAATTACAACACTGCAAAGAGAACCGAAGCACCAGAGAACAAGTCGACCAAATATATTGTTACAATAATAGCAAGAAGCCGTTGTGTTTAACAGAACCCTGGGTCTATTTGTGCGACTATATATTCTCAAATACCTTCAGGAAGAGATTTTGGAATCGAAAGACCCTATATATCCTTAAAAAAGGACAATTGTAATAGAACAAACGTGGTATGTTCATCATAATTGTTGTGGCCAATATGGTTTTTCCAGCGAGACTTCCAGAGAGTGCTAGTTTGACAAGTTATAACAGGATTGATTTTGATACTGCAGTAATTTGATTTTCAAGTTGTGGTAGGAAGTACGTTGTAAGTTTGTAAGAATCCAGCTACATAAGAGGAGGTGATTTAGCATGTGGCAAGTGTTGGCAAGGAAAGGGCGCATGGCGCTTGTTACGGTCCAAAAACAAGAAGTCAGGTTCTGTAAGATCATTTGGAGTAGCCGTCTCTGGTCTCTGTGTCAAATNTACTCTCTCTCTCTCTCTCTCTATATATATATATATATATATATATATATATATATATATAAACATAAAAATGCCATGTATATTTACAATCTTCAGAGAAACGGTGATAGCTGTGTACCAGATCCTTTTGATGGCCAATGGAGGAGTTATCAAGCTCTGAACAAATCAAACAATGACTTCCAAAATCAATCATCGATTGATCAGATAGACAGAGAAGAAAATAGGGTACTCTAGTACTCTAGCGGAGGACAACAAACAAAGATACAAAAAAAATTTAGAAGGAACTCTTTCCCGTTTTTCGTCCTTTTTACCTATTTTTCTATATTATTGTTCTATATTATTTTTATATAAAAAGTAACATTGTAGACCTGCAATTACAACACTGCAAAGAGAACCGCAGCACCAGAGAACAAGTCGACCAAATATATTGTTACAATAATAGCAAGAAGCCGTTGTGTTTAACAGAACCCTGGGTCTATTTGTGCGACTATATATTCTCAAATACCTTCAGGAAGAGATTTTGGAATCGAAAGACCCTATATATCCTTAAAAAAGGACAATTGTAATAGAACAAACGTGGTATGTTCATCATAATTGTTGTGGCCAATATGGTTTTTCCAGCGAGACTTCCAGAGAGTGCTAGTTTGACAAGTTATAACAGGATTGATTTTGATACTGCAGTAATTTGATTTTCAAGTTGTGGTAGGAAGTACGTTGTAAGTTTGTAAGAATCCAGCTACATAAGAGGAGGTGATTTAGCATGTGGCAAGTGTTGGCAAGGAAAGGGCGCATGGCGCTTGTTACGGTCCAAAAACAAGAAGTCAGGTTCTGTAAGATCATTTGGAGTAGCCGTCTCTGGTCTCTGTGTCAAATTTCGCTCGAAAATATTCAGCCATTTGTGAGATATATGCGTTTAAACAAGCATACACACACTTATCTCGATTACGATACAAAATACCTTAAGCGTCTTTTCTTTTTGCCACAGATCACATTGCTTATGAAAACCCTTTGCAAATTAAAGCTTCCATCTTTAACAATAAGATTGATGGCAGGTTCCGAAAGTGTCTTTTAAATGAGTATTAAGGCAATTGAATTCTTCGGGCCCTTATTTTATCCTGTATAAATTCCAGCTGCTGTTTGACGCTTACAACTAAATAATTGAAATGTATAGACTAAGTGCATAACAAACTACTGATGTCGAGGGGTTTCAACATTACTAATCATCTATTTATACCTGTGGTAAAGTGGCATATTTGCCAAATCACCAAGCTGTCTCCTACAGTCTCCTTTGTAAAACAATGTAGACTTTTTACCTGAAAAGATTTTATCTTAAATATGACTCAGCTTTTGTTTCGAAAGAATAAATAATTTAGCTGCTGTGATGTACTTCAGAGAAGAATGAGACTACATAACTATCAGCTATCATTTACGACATGTTGTTTTGGTTTCTAGTCTAAAAACTTGAATATACTTTCTATGGCACAGTGATATCTTCAAAATGACGCTTGACATAGGTAAGTTACAGCTGAGACCACACAAAAATACATTTATGACAGTTTGATAACAATAAAATATACAATAAACCAATTAGTTAAAATATTAACAAGACCTTTGGGTTTCATTAGGACATTAGAGGTTTATTGCTATTTTTTGAGCTAAATAATTGCTCATCCCTTTTTGTAAAATTATTAATGTCAAGCCTTTCGTTTTCCAATTCCCAATTTTACAGTTTATTCACAAATTGTTTCCTATGTTTCTGACCTAGAACAGTTTTTCAACATGCATTTTCTTTTTTCATGCATGATTTTTAACGATACTTTTCAATTAGAAGTGAAAAGAAATAGGACAAAAATGTATTTGTCTTGAAAAAAAACTGTTGCGAGACGGTAATATCCTTTCAAAGGTTAAGTGGTTTAATATGTCAACCACTATCAATAAAGAAATAAAGCACTGAAATGATGATTCAGGATCAATACCAAAGGAGTATCGAACAAATACAGTGGAATGAAAAAGATCGCTAGAAAGAGGCATACTTGATTCCTTTTTTTTCATATTTTTATGGTTACGTGTATTTGCTTGCCAAATAGGCATGCTTGATTCCTCTTTTTCTTCCTATATTTATGGTTACGTGTATTTGCTTGACAAATAGGCATGCTTGATTCCTCTTTTTCTTCCTATTTTTATGGTTACGTGTATTTGCTTGACNTTTCGTTTTCCAATTCCCAATTTTACAGTTTATTCACAAATTGTTTCCTATGTTTCTGACCTAGAACAGTTTTTCAACATGCATTTTCTTTTTTCATGCATGATTTTTAACGATACTTTTCAATTAGAAGTGAAAAGAAATAGGACAAAAATGTATTTGTCTTGAAAAAAAACTGTTGCGAGACGGTAATATCCTTTCAAAGGTTAAGTGGTTTAATATGTCAACCACTATCAATAAAGAAATAAAGCACTGAAATGATGATTCAGGGTCAATACCAAAGAAGTATCGAACAAATACAGTGGAATGAAAAAGATCGCTAGAAATAGGCATGCTTGATTCCTCTTTTTCTTCCTATTTATATGGTTACCTATTGGTGTAGTAATTTTGAAAAATGATTTAATTTTTTTCTTTTTAGCACCAAGAGGCTTTAAAATGTTAACAATTTCTGGTTAGTGTTAATAATAAAAAGAAAGTTTAATATTTAATTGAATAAAGAAAAAAGTCAATTTTTTTTTCTTACAGAGAGTTCTGAGCAGGACGAGAAAGTATAATAATGTTGAATGATCCATATCAATGTTATATTATTTTCTTTATAATTAATAAACGAAACACAGGGCTTGTTGCAAAATGTGTATTTGCATGACAAAAAGTACTTCAAGTGCGACAACAGCTTTAAAAGTTCAGAAGTAAATTGGTGAGCTTGTCTTTGTGTCTTTGTGTGTCTCTGTGTTCATAGGTGATCAGGTGCCAACTAATGCCCTCAGAAAAAAATAAAGCAGGCTCCTTCATGAGCAAAAATTGTTTCTATCAGTTCATAGTTAGTTCATGCTGTATTGATAACAATAATGTGTATCTGCCTAACGAACAGTGCTAAAAACAGACAGTATTTATATTTTTCAAATTTGATTAGTTACATGCTAAACTCGATTCTGCTTTAATATTTATGTATTTACTTATTATTTATATTTATATACATATATATATATATTACACACACACTCATTTCCTTCACTTCTCCTTACTTAGTTCGAATTCCTATTCTTCAATATTATTTTTGCAGTTCTCTTTGCTCTTTTTTGTGGGGGAGGGGGATTTGATAGAAAAGTGGTCCTTTGGAGGGAGACTTTAGATGAATTGGGATGAGATACCTAAGAATCTGGGAAATTAATGATTCGCCTAAGTACATATTATGGCTGGAAATGTATTTGATAAAGAATTTATTGTCTCCTTCAATAATAGTTTACAAGCATTATTCAGCAGGAGTGGATCCAGAAAAAAATTCTTACTCGTTGTAAAGTGCCGAATGCAAATATTTTTATAACCACGCTTTCTTTTCAGAAATTCCCTTCTGTACACTACTGTTTTAAAAAAATACTAATTTCTTTGCAATCTTCCTGATGAACGTCCATGTCTCGCAGGCATATATGGCAGTGGTCATCACTATCAACATATATAGTTGGAGCTTGATCTGAAGTGAGATTGTGTTTGTTTTCTAAATTTTTCCCATTTCTTGGAAGGTTTCCTTGTGTTTGCCTAGTTTGGCTTCTATGTCTGGGTCAACGTTGCCTGCAAATGTTACTATGCTTCCAAGATATGGGAAACTCTCTACTGCTTCCACAGCAACATGATTGATTGCAACAGGCTGTAGTGGGTTTGGGCCCATCCGTATGATTGTTTGGTCTCTTCGTCTTGATTTATCCTGAGGCCCACTTTTGCACTTTTCTCTTGTTGATTAAATATCATTCCCTGGCATGTATGGTCACGCTCTGTCACTACTGCGATGTCATCAGCAATGTCTAGATCTGGTATCTTCCTGTTGTTATCCCATGTGATGCCGAAGTCTGGGTTTGACATGGCTCTGGTCATGACAACATCTGTTGCTACCACGAAGAGGAATAGCAACATAATGCACCCTTGCCTTACGTCGAACAAGATTTCGAATCCTTCCGTTTTCCTGGTAGAGGTTTTCATACAACATGTGGGTTGTCATATAGGGCTTTAACTATGTTGATTGTATTTCACAGGAATGCCATAGTGTTTAAGAATTTTCCATATTGATGGTCGATGGACACTGTCAAAAACCTTTTTGAAACCGAAAAAATTCTCTCTTTCTGGAATCCTAGAATCTATTCGATGATGTCTCTCAGTGTGAATATCTGTTCAATGCATGCTCTTCCTTCTATGAAGCCAGCTTGGTGTTCTCTTAGGATGTCATCGACCGCTGACTGAAGTCTTTTCAGTATCATTCGGCTGAAGACTTTCTCTGGGACTGATAGCAGCGTAATGCCTCTCCAGTTATTGCAGTCTTTTAAGTCACCTCTCTTTGTTACTTTGACAATAAGGCGTGCGTTTTTGCCATGTTTCAGCAACTCGCCACTAATATTGTCTACTCCTCCGGCCTTGTTGTTCTTGATGGATTTCATTGCCACTTCTCACTCCCTTTAGTTATGTGTGACAGGTCGATTGGTAAAGCATGTGGATCGGGTAGGCTGTCTCGGTCGTATTCGGTTTGTGGTTCGGGTTAATTGAGTACTTCTTGGAAGTGCTCAATCCATCTCTAATTTTGCTCTTCTTCTGTTGTCAGGATGTGCCCATGTTTATTCTTGTTAGAGCATTGACTGATCTCTGTTTTTCAGTCAGCTCTTTGACAATTTTGTACAGTGCTCGATTATCGTTTCTCTGTGCTATTTCCTGTGCCTCTGTACTTTTTTTCTCAATCCATGCTTTCTTATCTCTCTTGCAGTATTGCTTGACTTCTCTGTCAGCTGTTTTGCAGGCTTCTTGGGACGTTTCCTTTTGCTGTCTGGTATTGGCTTCCTCTCTGATAGCTTTAGCTTTACATTTTCTTTGTCCTAACACTTCTGCACTTCCTTTTATTTCATCGCTGAAGTGTGGCCACTTGGATTCAACTTCCTGGTCTCTCTGGAGATCTATTGGTAATGTTCTCTTGGAAGTTCTTAGAGATTACTGGATTGTCATTTTTTCAGTTGCAAAGATCCGCTTCTGCTGTGGTTTGCTGATCCTTTTGAGTTTTCAGCGTGATTTTTCCGATTACCAGGTTGTGGTTTGAAGATATGTTTGCGCCTCTGAACACTCGGACGTCGATCAGTGATGTACCCCCTACCCTGCTGATGCAAATATGGTCGATCTCATTCAAGATGCTGTCATCGGGTGACTTACAGTTGAGGTTGTGTATTAGTTTATGTTTAAAGAAAGTATTTCCTATCCTCAGGAGATTGTCATTGCAGAGTTCAATAAAGGCGTCTTTGTCTTCTTCCTTTGCTTCTTCGATGGGAGCATAAACTTGTATTATGTGTACTTTAGATCTAAACCAATCAAAAACCTCCTGATTAAAGCAGACCTATTAAAAACATTCACCAATCACATGTCAAATTTAAACATGGACTGGGTCTAATCTCAAAATGTCAACAAACTTTATTTGACATGAGTAATCCAACGCAAAAAAACGATCAATGACAATATCCGGGTCTACAACTATATTTCTGTGCACCTTTAACGTTGGAAAATCTGGCGGTCTATTTGTGCGATTTTAATTTTTGGTCTTTGTGTTAAATTGGTTTGATGAGATGGTGACAACATTTTCCAAAAGCCCGCCAACTTCTTCACAATACTTAAGATGAAAATAAACAATTTCACTTTGAAAGCCTTTTTAGGATTACCGGTACACAAAACAACGTGATCTTCTTGTTGCAACTAAAGATGCCTACGGTTAGAGAATGAAGTGCTTTTCTTAGTGTACCGGTTACCTGCAGTGAACGAGAGATTGTAATAAGAAAAATGACAAAAGCAAAAGAAACAGTATCATAGAAAAGCCCTTAAGCATCCATAATCGATTTAGTGTTGCATGCACTATCGCCATTGTTCCTTATAGACATAAGTCTGCAACAACAGCTTCAAATAGCTCAAAAATAGGAACCTGGCAATCAATCCTTGTAATCCATCGTACCCGGTGGACATCAATAAAATGCAAATGGCTATGGCATATGGCAGGTTGGAAGCAAAGTTGTATGTATTTTTCTTTCTACACGGAGAAAACGCTTTGGACGCATATTTAAAAAATAGACTATCTGTTTTAACATGCCTTATTATGTTCTGACAAGCGTTATACTACAAGTTAAGGCGAAACAACAGCAATTCAAAACATGCAATTTTCAATAAACATACATGGCTTTGGGGTATACTTGCTAAACCTGTGTTGCGGCCCCACCATCGTACTAGGCCACGAAATAGATTAATGTCTAAACCGGGATCACTTCCTGCGTTTAATAATTTTCTGGCTATTGCTTCATCAGCCGGATCCTCGTTACAAGTCACAAGCCACAAGTAGAACTTGTGAGAAAACACATCCACGAAATGAAGCAGGCTAGCTATCTGTTTAAGTTAGCTGATACCAGATGCTTCATCCGCTAGAGTGGAAAATAATTTAACCTGCTTGATCCCATTTGCTAATTTATCTGTGATGACTTTTTCACATATATTTATGATTGTGTTCTGGGTTAGCTTTAATATATATGTTGCAGATTTCGGGGCATTGGTGATGTGAACCAAGAACAATTTGTTGTCTCTTCAGACGGAAATAAGCTCAGGATAGCTCGAAGATTTCCTCAGTTGTTTTTGGTTTCATTCAAATGCTTGGAATCGTCTCGGTGACACCTTAAAGAAATGTTCTGTCTGCCACAGAGAATAACATAAAATAAGAATAAAATATACAATACAATATACAGCATAAAAACAATAAAATATTACAGATACTTCAACTTGTTACAAAGATGATTAGATATAAAGCATAGAATTCTTTGTTCCCTGCATATTTCTAATGTTTTTTATTTTAAACGTTTCTTTCCACAAATAAACTAATTCCATTCGCAAAAACAAGCAAACCAAATCAAAAAGTCGGCATTTAAGTTTTGGTTATGTGATTTCAACCCATGCGAAGCTCATGGGAGGGACAGGGGCTAACTTTCAAAAGGTCTGGTTTTCTTTCTGTTTGGCTTTGTAATTTTGAGATATTTTTGTATGAAAAACATTTCTCTGTTGTTCAGGGATTAAAATCCACATTTTATCAACATTAAAGTTTATTTTTATTTAAAAGTCAATTCAAAGTTTTACTGCCATTGGATAGCAAATGACGACTTGCATTTTCCCATTGTGACGTTTGTCCTAATTTGTTTTTCTGGTGACAAAAGACCACTGGGCTTTGAAAACAGGGTTTTTTTGCATTAATGTGCAAGGCAACTTACTGACGTCACCGGATATCTTGCAGGCCATGTCCGGTGAAATTATCTGGGTCACTATGCAAAAGTGAGATGGATAGCAACAGATAGTGTTAATTGACGGTAACACCTCAATATTGAGACAAAAGTTTTTTTCCGAGCTGAGGTCACACTGATGCGTGTGGAGGGAAAACCGGAATTCGATCGATGCCTGCCTTGGCATGGGTCAGTAGATATAGGATCCGTTTTGCAGAT
Source organism: Morbakka virulenta (assembly GCA_003991215.1). NCBI lineage: Eukaryota > Metazoa > Cnidaria > Cubozoa > Carybdeida > Carukiidae > Morbakka > Morbakka virulenta. The sequence goes on along the minus strand of RDPX01000036.1, from coordinate 2,741,636 downwards.
TTTATACAGTTCTTTATTACTGATTATGCTTTTGGGCCATATGTGACCTGTTATCGTTTCCAAGTGTTTACGGTGGCATTTATTTATTTTATTCATCATGGCTTTGTTGGTAGCCCAGCTGTCGCAATTATATAGCATGATGGACAGGCAGTACGCGTTATAACGTTTGAGTCTGGTTTTGAGCGGAATCTTAGTGCAGCGAGCCCAGATTTTCGATAATGATATAAATGCTATGTTGCCTTGGATGCATCTTGCTGAGATGTCTGCTGAACTACATAGCAGGGACCCTGAAGTTTTACACTTACGCCAGTTTTCGCAGCCTCGCATAGGTGTTCCTTCTGGATCAGTTTCAGATATTTCGGCAAGATATGTGTGTGTAAAACTCAGTTTTACTTTCGTTCATAAATAGATTTTCTTCTTTAAATTTTTATGCAGCAATTTTTTGTAACTTTTCCAGAGGTTCTTTTTCTTCATCTAAAAATTTGACATCGTCTGTATTTTCCTTTTCCAGTGGCATACGAAGGCAAGAAACGAGGAGATTTGGTCTGATGGAATTGTTTCTGATTTTTCTCAGAGCGTGTGGGAGATAATATATTAATAATACTAGTGACCCCCCCCCAAAAAAACAAAAAAACCCCAAACCAACTGGTGAAAAAATCCGATGCTTGTGTTAATGAAATCGATCTATCTATTGTTATTATTATTATTATTATTATTATTATTACTATTACTAATATTATTATTATTATTATTATTATTATTTATGCGATTAACGGAGTAACAGCTTTGTGACATTGAGGAGTCAGTTGTTAAGACTGCAAGAGATTGGTATGCGTTATGCACTACTACAACTAATTTTGTGATATTTTTTTACCTCGGCGAGTATGGTGTACTTCAGTGAAAAAAACGTGTTATGGTTATCGAACTGCGAGACTGGCATTTTTAGTCAAGATGTTAAAGCATCTTCTGCTTTAATTCAAAAATGTTGTTCGTGAGTCTTTTAGGTTAGATGTCGGACAAAAGAAGTGTGCGACTGTCAAAGAGCAGCGATAACTTTTTTTTGTATTCCATAATCGTTTCAATAAGCGCCCCTCTCGAATAAGCTCCCCCTTTGTTCTAGACAATTATTCGAATTTTCGGAATTCACGGAGAAAATCGATTAAAAAATTCAATACCTTGCATGGTGGGAAGGGAACACTTGGAAAAGAAAGAATAACACTTTTTCTCTAACAAATTCTTATTCTTTTTTGTTTCTCTTATCAGGAAACGTATTCAATTCACCGTCCACTTCCGTAATCGTTTGAATAAGCGCCCCTTTCAAATACACGTCCCTCTCGAATAAGCGCCCTCTGAAAAGCATAACAATTAAATAAGAGCCTGGGCGCTTATTTGAGGAGTACGGTAACTTACAATGTAATGGTTCTTTTGAAACAAGACAATTCGGCTGCCAGTTAGGCTGGTCAGACATGATACGATATGCTTGTGTAAAGCGAGTTAAAGTGATTTTCACAAATTAAAAATTAGAAATAACTTACAATTTAACTCTGAATAAAATTTCTAGATTTCAGAAAAAAAAGACATTGGGTCTATTTAGTCTATTTAGCTATCAAAGCATGGTTGCGTTTATTCCCAACAAATTTCCCATCTCATATTTGGAACAAGACAAATAATACACGTTATTTTGTTTCTCATTTGTATAATAAAGGAAAGGAATCTGTTATTTTCTAAAGTGATTGTCACAATCAGAAATTTTTCAACAACATAAAATTGATGTCAGTTTTGCGCATGAGAACTCATACAAGCAACGTGATTAAAAAACCTGGTTGCTAGACTATCAAGAACAGCTGATCCTGCTTCAACATCGAAAACCGGATATTTTGATAATTGAAGCCCAGCGAGGCATGTTTTATTAAAGAAATTATAATACGAGTTTATCTTTTTCCGGGAGAGAAACAGTTGTATATATGTATTTTTTTTAATTGTTGCTATATATCATCTTCATTACCACCCCAGCCATAACAAGGAGGGAACAAGTGTTTCTAGTAGAGACGAGCTAAGGAAAAAGGAAAGCTCTTTGGAACTATAATTTAAACTTAATCAATCAATAAAATATGAAGCAAAATTACATCTTATGCTGTACGAGACACGATATATTTGGGGGGAAAGTACGTGGTTCAGGCAGGACCAATTGAAAAAGCAACACAAATAACCCAAGCACTGAAGAGGAAAAGAAACTGACGTTTTGAAAAATACAACTGAAGTAGGATATCCAGACAGAAGCAACGGTACTGAAAGAAGGTGCAAGGTAAAGGAAGGAGGACTGCCTTCCAAGAAAGAAAATGAACATTATTTAGGCTGACAATTTGAAATAAATTCATTAAAATTAACCACTTTGTGCGAAGATAAATAATCCTAACGAAAAAAAAGGAAAAAACTCATCATCAGACACTTCTTCAATTTATTATGAGATACAGAAGTATCAAAAATGAAGAAACAAAAACACCATGAAGATGCAAAAGACAAAAGCAAAAGGATTCCAATTTTTATCTAAACTTCTTGCAGAGCACAATTTTTATCCAAATTTAGTTTTGTAGGTTTATCACTTCGATTTTTTTGTGTTTCCTCAAATTTACAAACATTGAATATTTTATTCAAGGGGGAAAATGTGCCTTATGATTAAGATTTATTCAAAAATATTTCCCTAATTTATGTACCATTCTACGTCTGGCCTTCAAATATTCTCACAACATCCATCTAAAAAAAAAAATTTAGACCCAGTAAAATTTTGACATGGTGGTGGTACTAGTCAAGAGGATTTTAAAACTCCTGTCGTCCTTTAATTTCACTAACAATGTTTATACAAAGTACACTGGAAATGATAAGGACGTTTTCATTTTTCTACAGTGTAGGCAGTGTTGTAACTTACTTTCAATCAAATCTCATATACACACTGCAACTTTTAAAGATTATTTTGCTAACTTCTTGTTTTCAAACCTAGGAGCAAACATTACAAGAGTATCTAAAAGAAATGTCGCTGTTGATAGGTACTCAAATTTAATAGAGTACATTTAATGCTAGGACTCTGTTTAATTTCCAAAGAAATTTTATTATATTTGTGTTCCTTAAAGACATCTTCTCACTAAATACGTAATTATATTATCAACATGTAATCTCTCATTATGTCTTAAACGAAAAAAAGTGAAGCTGGGAGTGCTAAGGCAATAAGCCTGTTCATGTTTGTCTCTATAGTAAGTACTTAGCTTTATGGAGGCACTGTTCCAATATAAGCTAGTTAGACTGTAAAAGAACTGCCTTCAAACAACATCGTCATTTCAAGCATCTTTTGAGGAGATTAAATCTATTGACTTCACAGTTAAAGTGTGCAACGCAAAACTATATTAGATCAAATTGCACGTGCTTGTTCACTCTTTCCTTAAACTTAGCCTGAGAAATGAGACTGGTAGTACAATCTACTTCCCATCTAAGGTCTCCTATTAGAGTGTGTTGCTGTGGTCAGCGGCACAAGTATGGTTTTACCTTTGAGATACAATTTTTAGCTATCAGTTTAATGTTTTGTACAGTTAAGGTAGATCTGATACTTAAATTTCTTTTCAATTCAATTGTCTCCGCTTGAAGACAAGACATTCAGCATTTAACAGCAGCAACAGACAGCAAGCTTCATTCGTGACCGCCTTTTAATAAGTTAACTTTGACAAATGAAATAACACGTAACCAGTATTGATTGACTAAGTAGTGGATGAGTTATTTACAGTGGCCATACTGCATTGATATGTATGTGTTATAAATATAGTTTAATAAATGGATGAATAGATAGAAAAACAGATAGACAGCTGAATAAATAGCAAATTAGCTAAATAGATAGATAGATAGATAGATAGATAGATAGATAGATAGATAGATGGATATATAGGGAGATAGATATTTAGATTGATCAATGGATTTTTCGAACACTCCTGGAATTTGTAAAAATACTAAGAATATGGAGGCTACAAAAAAGGTTGCAAAAGATTTCAAGGAACTCAATCTAATGACCCTTCCCTTCACCACACACAAACATACAGAGGCACGCACACATTTGAGAATAAAGCTTCTAAACATTACACTAATCAAGCCTAAAAACTGTAGTTTTATTGTATATGCAAAGATGATCCTCTTCTTTCCTGATGCTGTTCTAGTAGAACAGCGTCAACAACATTTTCTTACAAAAGGGGTTAGGGGTAAGAGGAAAATTTTGTTACTTTGCTAAACCCAGGTTAAAATCGATGCGGAATTGTAAGACCATTTGTAAACAATGTTGATTATACTAAACTTCCGTTTTTAAGAAGACCTATCAGAGGATTGCAAGAGCACTGAAGGAAAGCCTAAAAGAAACTACTAAGACTTTGTTTTCCAGTAAAATTATGTTTCGTTTCTTTTCCCTTTCTTTATAAATAAAACACCTGCGTGGTAAAAATAATTTACCTCGTGTTAGATACAGAAAGAACTGACAATTGCTACCATGGTGATTGAAAAATAAGGCCATGTGGTATGTACATGTAGTTGTTATGGCTAAAATGTTTTGAGGAAAAAATGCACTTTCATGCATAATATTTGTGAAATCGAATCTCACAGTTTTATGATTGTACTCTAGATATTTAGGAAACACTGCTTGTCCATTTTTCTGACCTGTCTGTTTTATTCACAATTAGAGTCTTTGAACGTCCTCTACCATACATAATATGACCAACACAGCCTACGAAATTCATTGTAGGATGCAAACCATCCATTTCTCTTTCGTCATTTTCAAATTGGTGAAGAATTTTCCCTTTTAATCATATATACCTTTTAATAAATTACCTTGTCGTATTTAACCTATGTCTACTGTTGGCCAAGAGCAGAAAATACTCTCTGAAAGTATTTTACCCTACTGCAGTGTTGAAATATGCTGCAGGCACAGGACTCATCAGACAATGCCCAATTTTGGTTTTAACACCTGTTTGTTTCCTTACAATAGAAAGGTGAGAAATAGTCCAACTAGAAACTGTTTGTGAAGGATACTTCTCTATTTCTGCTTCATATATTATGAACGGCTTCACCTTAAGTAATCTGAACATTTTGTCCACCGTTTTTAACTTTTGGTCTCTGCAGTCCATGTTTTGTACAAATCAGTATTAATTGTTACTGCAAATGTTCTGGACATGGTTGCTTCCCTGAAAAATTGGGACACTTTAACTTCACTGAATTGACATTTTTTTGCTTAATGTGCCGTCTTTTCTTTATTGAATATTCCCAAAAGTGATGCTACCAACAAATATCAATCCGCTTGACTTCTTCAAAATTTAAACATGACCCAATCTACTACTTACCAAAGTAACTAGATCCTTTGATTCTCTTTTTGGTGCAAAGCTTGACTCATTTTACTACGCCTCTGCAGTTTCTCCAAACTCTCTCCTTCGTGCAATAAATATTGCATTTTGATTCTAGTGACGTGCACATCTATAGGTTTGCATTTTCAGTGTTCACTAAATTTGGCCCAACAATGTCCATTGATTCTGGTGGGCCAGGTGAAAGTATCCAACTGAGAAACGAGTATAACTGTGGACTGGTTAATGACAGAGATTTCTCAGAACAGATATGCGATGGATTAAATGGTCTAACGGAAGTATTATCTGTCATTCTGAGTGAGTTTATAATGAGTGATGCATAAAACAATACCCTTGTTGGGGGCAACTTTGCTGTCAAGATTTCCGTCAGCTTTTTTCCGGTCAACTGCAATATTTTTAATTCTCAATGAAGCTTTGTTTGTGAAGTCGGATTTGTTTGCCTGTGGTACACAGTGAAAAGCAACAAAGTCTGCTTTTGTATTTAACTTAATTTTCAATTTTCCACACGTGTGCTTTTGGATATCTTTCTTTGGTACATAAATTTCTAATATGAAGTGATACGTTTGAAGTACTTGACTCGTATTAAAGAATTGATAACTTGATTAAAACTGTACCGTACTCTAACTCAGGTTTGATTTCTTATTATGATATTGCCAAATACAGTATTGTGGGAAGCTATACTGTCCACCAGTATCAATTACATGCTCAATTTTGTCGTAAGCTTCAAGATCCTGTAAGCTTGGTATTCCTTTAAGGCAGTTCAAGTATGTCTGTTGTGCACCTATAGTTACATTCCTAAAATTTCGGTTTTCGTGGCCTCTTTTAAATTTAAGACGCTCTCCTAAAAGGATAATCACTTTTGTTATTCCCAGTTTTTAATTACAGTGCACTTGCTTTAATGTATAAACTTAACTAAAAGAGCATTAGTTGTAATATTACCATTGCAAAAATATAAATGAACATAACAATTAAAAGAACACCTATGTAATAACAGTTTTGTGCCATTTTCAACACAGAATTCTTCAAGATCGATGCAAAAGGATGAAATTGTCTTCTTGAAAAATAATTTTTTTTATTCTGGAAAAGTGCTTTCCATGTGTTTCTAATGCTACAATATATCAGCAATTTATTTCAAGATGAGTGAATGCTACAATATTTTCCAATTGTTGAACAAAAAAATTAAAGTATATTATGGGAAAATGTATAACAAGACATTAGCAATCAATAGATTCAAGGAAGACAATACAAAACAAAGACGTAAATGTTGTGAAAACTATTATTCCTGGTCCAAAGATTTTTTTTTTCTTGTTATTCAGGTTAGAAATTGTGTCGTACATACCAATTAAAATAGAGCAAAGGAAGATATATTTTCTGGGCAAGACAAAAGAAAAAGTGGATTCTTCCAAATGCAAAAATATTCGGTAAATAACTGTTGTGTAAATTTTTTCTGGGTCCATTAAATAAATATTCGTCACGTATCAGTTCTGTATTCGAGATTTTCTTTCTTTTATTTTGTTTCCCTTTGGTAAGAATTGGCTATTAGACTGTTCATTTGAAAGCTTTAATTACTGTTTTCTTTCACGACGACGGTCAAGGAAATGGCGATTCTCCAGAATATCGAGCAACTGGCTGTCCCTTTGCAGAGAGTCAATTTTGGAAAACTGCACCACTTTCAAAAATTGCATCTAGACTACTATTCTATAAGGTGGGAATAATATAACTTCCTCAACTATTGGTTTGCACAGAATCTATATATAGGGTCAAAAGAAAATAAACCTGCCAAACTCTAACCGAAATATGTCGAAACATCCCTTTGTTGACAAATACTATAAAAATACACACCTATCATATACATGACAAATACACTCCTCTTGATTTGTTTTGGCCCTTATCAAAATTCGATTTTTGGAAATCAAGTGATAACATCATTATCTAGCTCCCAATGGCTAACACTTCCATTGAAGGGCTTCCATTCATCACTCAGCCTTTATCTAAACATTCAGTCGGATCTACACTACAAATGCAATTGTTTTTCATAAAAGTGGGCGTGACCTTGAGATATTCTGAAAAATAGTACCAATCTTTACTGACATGAAAAAGAATTATGCAAACCAACAAGAATTTATCCAAACTAAATTCATAAACAAGGGATAATATAAGGCACTACAACAGGTTACAGTAGTTGACTATAGTTATTAAATTGTAAAAAGCTAGAGTTTCCTTCTTAATATGATGCAACATGGGCAACTGTATCCATTTGACTTCACAGAGCACCTGCAAGGAGCCTCATTCTTTAAAGATAACATACAACTTTCTTCAACTGCCAATATACACCCAAAAGACCTTTGTTGTCTGTGTTCATCCTGTAAGCTTGGAAGCGTTGAAATACATAATTCTGAGGATAGGTAATCTTTGGTGCCAGGTCAGTTCTTGGCAGGTCAGTTCTTGCCATGTTACTGGTAACATGTAAGCCAGTACAATTTATTGCATGGTCGAATGGTTCAAGACTAAACTGGCTCGACTAACAGGTTCCCAATTTGGTGAGAAGGGTGGCTACCAACCCAGAAGGAATAAAAACAAGATCTACCAAAGGGCGGATGAAGTCTTTAGAGTCAACAGCCAGCTAGCTAGAGATGGTGCCTCAATAAACACACCCTGCAGAAAGAACTTTGGTCTCCACTGCAGAATTTTTGCCCTTTGTATACAGGCATGACAAAAACAAACACTAATGCATAAAACAAAGGCCTAAAGAGGAGTATGGATCAAGCATCAACTGTCTTGCCCGGTAGGGTTTACTGAACAGGCAGGGCAGCCCAGATCGTCATCATGCTACTGTGTGCTACTGCATAGTTACCTGGAATGACAGGACACTACACCTAGCAAGGAAGTTGGAAAACGTTGTGAGAGAAATGGTGAGAGTAAAGGTTGACATAATAGGACTGAGTGAAGTCAGATAGTTACAATCAGGAAAAATGAAGGTGGAGACCAACACTGTATTCTTACACTCAGGACCAGATAAATAACACATTCTTCGTGTTGAAATCCAACTAGGATCAAACATAGCAGATTAGCTACTTGGCTACTGGTCAATTTTTTATCGAATAATTGACATAAAATTGAAACAAAAGCCAATTCAACACTACCATCATCCACGTATATCCACCAACATCCAACAGCAACGAGTAAGACATTAAAAACTTTTATTCAGACCTAGATAACGCCAACAGCACAATGTAAATTTCAAGAGATTGTGTTTGTCATGGGTGACCTAAATACAAACGTTAGTGAAGGTAGTCAATCAAATGTTGTAGAACCACATGGACTTGGCAAACGAAATGATCGTGGAGGAAATAACCAAATACCTGGGTTCAGTAAGGTGAAGGAAATAACCAGATGATCAGTACATACTTTCAACATAACCCTAGACGTCTATGGAGATGGAGAAGCCCAAGTGATTGTTTAAGGAACCAGATCAATTTCATAACAATCAATAAGAGATTCAGAAATGCTGTCACACAAGTGAGGTTATGCAGGTGCAGATTGCAACAGTGATCATGCTTCATTAGCTGCAAAACATTCTGGGTACAGTGGTAGAAGAATGCGAGAAGAAAGGTATGGAGGTAAACAGAAAAAAATAATTTGTGATGGTATTTTCAAAGAAGAAGGAGACAAAGATGTAAGGTCCTGTTTAAGGACCAAGAAGTGGAGAAAGTTGAACAATTTATTTATCTGGGTAGTATGGTTTCAGCAGACACTATATCAGAGGTGGAAATAAAGAAAAGAACTGGAATTTGAAAACNTATTTTTTCGGCAATTAGTAAAGCTACTAAAGAAATCATACGTCCTGTAACGCAAAGGAAGAAGCATGAATGGAAGACGGACGAGATTTTAGAACTAATGGAAAAGTGTAGAACAGTAAAACGATAGTCAGAAGAATATGACATATTAAACAGGGAGGTGCGTAGAAAATGAGACAGGGATGTATGCTATCTCCTGACCTGTTCTCACTTAACACAGAAATGATCATGCAAAACATTAAGGTCATGAAAGGAAAATCTATTGGTTGAATAAATGTTAACAACATCAGATATGCAGATGCCACTGCGTTGATAGCAGACAGTGAAGAAAAGCTGCAAAACATTCTGGGTACAGTGGTAGAAGAATGCGAGAAGAAAGGTATGGAGGTAAACAGAAAAAAATAATTTGTGATGGTATTTTCAAAGAAGAAGGAGACAAAGATGTAAGGTCCTGTTTAAGGACCAAGAAGTGGAGAAAGTTGAACAATTTATTTATCTGGGTAGTATGGTTTCAGCAGACACTATATCAGAGGTGGAAATAAAGAAAAGAACTGGAATTTGAAAACAAACTTCAAAAATTTGGTGACAGTTCTACGTTCAAATAGTGTGTTGATCAAAACAAGAATTAGGTTACTTAAATGTTACGTGTAGTCGAGTCTACTATATGGTTGCAAGAGTTGGACTATTACTAAAAGTCTGGAAGACAGGATTAGAGTATTAAAAATGTGTTTTCTAAGGAGAATGTTGAGGATATCATGGACAGACAGGATACTCAATGTGGAAGCTTTAAAGTTTGCTTTCAGACATTTAGTATTTAATTTCCATGTTTCCTGTACCTTTGTCGTCTTGTTGGAATGCACAAAACCAAAAGAATTTCAGATCACACAATTTTGATCACTTAAAACTTTCGAATGATGCATTCGATTTTTTTTATCTGATGTGCAGTATACATTTAAACGTTAAACTTAAAATTATCCATTTGCTCTGTACTGTTTATTAAAGAAAAAATTCATGTAGGTTGCTAGACGTATAAGTTAATCGTACGTAATGCAAGCCCCAGTCACAAGTGAACAAATATGCTTGCAAAACGATTTATCAGTAATCATAACATCTGATCTAACCATGGACAGCTTCATTAAAGAAAATCATGTTTTTAAAAATATCTGAATATCTTCTATCAGCAAAAATATATCAACAATCAAGAATCTGACAATTCAGTAAATAAATGCTGTCTACACGAGGAAAAATAAAGAAATTATTGCCCATTGAAAGAAGAGCAAAAGTGGAAGGTTTGCCAACTTCTAGTGGATCCCTTTCCACTCTTTTATGCTAAGGTTGCTGGAAAAGGTGCCAACCTTAGTGATGGAAAAGCACTACAGGTGCCTTCCAAGTTAATAATTATTGGACAATTAAAGTTTGTAAATATATTGAAAAAGAAAAGTCTGAAATAAAACCTCTTTTCTTTAGTTTGTCCCAGCGACGGTTATTCGAGATAATGGGTAATTTAGCGTTACAGTTACGATTGCACTTGCTGGTCTCGTGTTTTCAAAGTTAACTTTGCCATGCCGTGACCAAGTTTACATTTTTTGTTTAATTCCAGAATATTTTGGTATTTCTGTTAAATATTCTGTGTAACTTGTTTGTTTTAGTTAAGTACCTTTCCACAGTGCTAAAGAAGATCTTGGCTATGCTAGTTTCCATACTCTATAAGTGGAGGACGGGGATTAAAAAATATGATTGAGAATTTTGCTCCTCTTTATTAGCTTCGTTGTAAATCAACTTCTGAAAGAAACCGTTATTGTATGGAGTTCCTTTGTATAATCTTTTATAATAATTAACATAATTATTATTAATTATTTCATGGAATATCTGTAATGCCTGTGGTTTTTTTGCATGTGAAAGTTAGCTAAGGATATTAAGAGGATAATTAGACTGTTTGCTGATCTATACAGTATCGTTATTTCATTTTATTTATAATTGATGGGTGTCGTTTACCAAAAAATAAACCCACATCGAGTTGACAAAGTGATTTCAAACTTCCTTGTACAGTTATTTGTAGTTCACAAACTTTAAGAATTTATATAGTTATTTTACTTTCTATCAATGTAGGATTCTGGTAAACTTCTAAAGATACCTAGGCTCTTGTTGCGGTACAACCAGACATGTTTTTTCCCTTTGACAGGTTTTATTGGATTTAGGATATAGATCCTACCTAAGTCATAAACTGCTGCTCAGTTAAGACTACCCATAGAGAGAACGAAGTCTACCTGTCCAATTTTCAGTGAAACTCGGAGTAATGTCATTTAAATGTTGTTTCTGATTAAATCGACGCATTTTTCTCTATCCACCTGGTATTTTTAACAGTAATACAATAAGTCTATATATCATCATTCGCCTACTCTGCCTTCAGCAGATTGCGCATCAACATGTGATAACGGTCTCCATAAATTTCCGTCTTTGGCTGCGGTGTTCAGTGACATCACGTTTCGTCCAGTCCAATGGCTTATGTTATCGCGTCATCGTTTTGTTTGTTTTCCTCTACTTCTTCTTCCTTCTATCATTCCTCCTAGGCAGATTTTGCTTACGCCTTGAGTACAGCGTTTGGTGTGACCGTAGAGCTTCAAGACGTTAGATTTAATTGTGGATGTGATGGGAGTGAGTTTTCTTGTACGAAGGTTTTCAATTCGCGTATGATCAGACAGACTTTTGTTTATCATGAATCTCATCACATGATTTTGAAAAACGACAAGTTTTTGCAAGGATTTTGAGGTCCAGTTAACACGCTCTAATCCATAGAGTACTGCCGGTAACACGTAGGTGTTGAAGACCTTTGATTTTAGTTTTTATGGTATCCTTTTCAGGGTTAGCATTGCTTTATTCTTGTTAAAGGCTGTTTATCCTAGGCCGATGTTGGACAGCAACAAGTCCGTCATTTTTAGAGGAGAGTTTATGTCCTAGGTAAATAAATTCAGTTACTTGAGAGATTTCATTGTTATCAATGGAAAGATGTAGATTTGTGTTGATTTTAAGCCGTTGTCGTGCATTTGGTTTTGGAAACATTATTTTTCAAGCGGACTTCGGCTGCATATTTAGTTAGGAGATGGAGGAAAGTTTGCAGTTCGCAACGCGAGTTACTTATAACAGCGATGTCATCTGCGTAGCTCAGATTGGAAAGAGTGTGACCGCCAATTGAGAAGCAAGATGTGCGTTCATTTTCAACTTGAAGCACGAGTGCTGCAATGACGATGCAGAATAGAATAGCAGATAACACATCGCCTTGTTTAACTCCTTTCAGAATGTCAACACATCGTGACGTTCCAATATCTGTTTTGATATATGGCTTTGAGTTGTCATATGATTGTTTCAGAAGGTTGATCTATTTTTTGTTGATCGATGTTTTCTCTATTAGGCTCCACAGGCAGGAAAGTTTGACACTGTCAAAGGCTTTCGTAAAGTCAATGAAAGTAATATGGACAGGATTGTTAAATTCTATAGGCTTTTCGATTATTTGTTCCAGGGCTGTTATTTGCTCGATGGTTCCTCTCCCATGTTGATACGCCACTTGTGTTTTAGAGAAAGACGCAAACAAGTCTGCTTTGGTTAAAATGGATGTCACATTTTAACTTAACACCTTTTTCCAAAAAGCAATTATTGTTGACAAGTTAAATTATACAGCATAAATCATGAGGCATAGTTGAGGGTGAACAAACCATCCTCGATTATCCAAAGTTTTTAGTTTATCAAAAAAAAGCTTCAAGCAAATTAGATTTAATCGGCTTGGATGATCAAAAATATACTTCACTGTCTGATATTCAAAATTCAAGTAGACTAGCCAGCCCACAGTTTATATCTTCCACTGTGGACGTCTAAATCTTGGTGCAAAAGTTATTTAAAATATCTGACATTAACATCGAGATATCTAGGACAAAGAAGATAAAAATATCACTGCCGACTCACAACATCAATATTACACCTACTAGAGAATAATAAGTAATGACATTGATATTCAGTTGGTGTAGGACAGGCTTGTCAAGGCCCACCAAGATTTCCTTTTGTTACGTTTTTGCCAACCTAGAGATTATCTAGGGACAACCTAGAAGGATGAGTCCTGTCTTTGGGACAGGAGAAATCACCTGCATCTCTTTACTTTTAATTACAGGTATTTCCTGCTCAAACCAGCTTATTTTAATACAGTACTACCAGCTGAAATTTAAGGATTAGCATAACAATATATCTAGTATTCATGGAAAAATCTTTTCCCTTGTCATTTCAAATTCCCCGCAAAACATGCAATCCTTAGGGGTGACCATATTTAAAATACTTGTAATGTAATGAGGATGTGTAGGCTGAATCTGATCAGTATATAGTCCGCTGACTAGTTGTCTACTAAGAGCGTTGTCTTTGACATTGTTATTAATAAGAAACATTGCACCAGCTTTATCTACAACATTATCATTAGAATTTTGCTCTTTGCACACCAAACTGATGCTAAATCGCTTTAATTTGAGGCACGTTGGAAATCAAAGTCCTGGTCTCAGCTGTGGTCTTCTAAAAAATAATCAAGTAGGTGCTAACTTGCTTTAATTTAAAGCACTTAGGAAATTGGAGTGCTGGTCTCAACTGTGACCTCCTATGGAATAACCACCGATTTTAAACAGTAATCTTCAATCTAAAGCATTTGTAATAAAAGCCACGTTTCTTCATTATAATGAGTCTTTATATATAGACGCCTTCTACTATTACAATTAACTAATTACAAAACTAATCAATTCCTTTCCTGGTTAGGCTTTAGTTCTTTAAGTACACATTTATCAGGTGTAAGGTAGAAAAGCTGCCTTAAAAAGGAGCTCCAGCTATCTCCATTATTATCTTTATAATTAAATACATTCATTTTTCGTTCTTTGTACATGTTGAAGCCTAACTTTCCATTAAAGCAGCAGCCCCCCAGCTGTTGCTTCATAATATTCAGATGAATAGTTTCTAACTATTAAAAACCTCTAAGATCTAGTCATTTGATGGGCAGGATAAACAGATCTACTGCAAACAAAAAATGGTAAACTCCACCTTTCCTAGTGTAAAAATGGTATGACCTAATATATTTCATTTAGTTTATTTGAATTTTTCACTCCGAATTTTTTATGTTTCTGCCCTTACCAAATAGACCAGTCAACTGAATATATATGTAAAATGAAAGAATTTCGCTATTAAGTTTGGTATACAGATACTTCCCAGAGTGTACAGATTTTCTGTTCAAATAGCTTTCAAAAGAACTTTTCATCAGTACACCAAGTTTATTATTTGCCTGTTGAATTGGATATAATTAATGAAACGAAGGTTAATGAACATTGAAGTTACAAAATAAACGCCAGTTTTTGGCCTGTGACACGTCAAGGCTTTGAAACGCGACAAAAAGGCCAACGATTTGCATCTTCGATAACATTCTGTCATGGCAATGCTTCCTTCAAAAATTACAAAGCAGCAAGGAAATAAAAAAAATAGTGCAGTGTGAGCTGTTTTCTGACATTTAAGAAGTTAGGTATTATTTCCGGTGAGAGATTATTAATGACTATATTGCATTGATCAAGCATAACGTAAAACCTGTTCTTTTCTAACTTAAATTTACTAATTAATAGTTAAATTAATAATAATAGTAATAATAATAATAATTAATAGAGAATCTGGTATAAACAACATAAAATTAATGAGCAGTGTACTTACAGTCCAATGCAATTTAACCTGGACCCCTTTTACAAGAATTTCCTGAATTACACATTAGAAGCAATTAAATGTAGTTTTACTTCTCAGAAATTTTTTAAGGAAAATGGTTTTGATTTTATTTCAAGGGTGCTGGATATAGTTCAACCTACGGAAGAATTTAGTTGCGATGGAAAATAGGTTAATAAACAAAAGTATCTGGTTTGTTTGAAAAAAGAGGTTAGATGATTGTAAGTGCTTTTGTAAAGGATACAAAGTATTCTCAACTTTTCTTTTTCTGCAGTTTCAGCAGTTTTGTACAGAAGTTTTTAAACAATAATTGGTATTCCAAAAAGCTGGGAATTAACTTGAGTTTGGTTGCATAGGTCTATAAATCCTAAAGTGAATGGATCTAACTGGATCTAACTTTTCCGAAAAATTGAATAGCATAATTTGCCCTACAGTGGGTAGATTTACTGGGTAATCTGAATTTGAGTTATTTGATCCATTAAAGTTGCTGTCAAATTTTTTACTGAAATAAAAAGGCCAAGGCAAAGACATTGATCATTGAATTATATATCTTGTTTGGAGACACACTTCGTAGCTTAGATAATTGATATTGATTTGATAGCTTTTATTTTTTGTCTATCTTCTGTTCTATGTTGTAATTACATGGTGACATTTTCAACATTTTGGAATATCAAATTTTTGCAAATAGAAAATGCTGTGTTTGATTTTTCTTGAACCAGCGTAAAGCCATTCTAGTTCACTTTTGACCACCTTTTTGGTGGTCAAAAGTGTTTTTGGGGGGGGGGGGTTGTCAGCTCCTTTTCTTTAGTTTTTGTGAATCCATCTCTGTTAAGCTTTAATGTATAAATTGTACTATCAGATGTTCCCTTTATTGTTTTAAAGAATGATAAGGTGTAGATGACTGTGATTGACTTAATTAGAAAATGAAATTAGAGAGCTGGAGTGTCAAAGGAAATACCTGTCTTTAATCTTGCAGACTTATGAAATATATTTTCAGTTGAGTAGTGTTTATATTTCAACCATGGTAATACGTTAAACTTTAAAAGAATTTGTAGCATTTTTCTCCTACGTTGTCTACTGAACATAAACTACCATAGATATTGAAATATACCCCGTGACAGTGCTATTTTCCTTTATAATTTGGTTCCACGTTTACCATTTGGAGTAAAATGACTTTCAAAACGATTTGTTTTGTCCACATTTGTTGTGGGTTGGTTTTATGCCAACAATTCTCCTTCTATACCGGATTCATTCTATTGTAATTGCATATGTTAAGAAACAACTGAAATAGATTTAAAGTTTAAATGGCAGTAATAACAAGGATAATTAGGTCAAACTGTGTCCAAGATCTTAGCTTGCTTTTACTAAAAATTACCTTAACTTAGCTACCTTTACCTTGACTAACTGTAGTTTCTTCAGACGTGCATAATTCGAAACTTCTCTTGCCGAAAACCTAAAATTAAGAAGGTAATTGATTTAATACCCAACGCAAGCAATCTTTCTGTTACTATTACCTCAATAATGAGAACACTGGTTCCTTTCTTTTTTTAAATACTATACTTGAGTTATATGTCCACATCTGCTTGTTTTTATTGACATCCTTTGACTTCGCATTCTTCCAAGAAAAGATTCGTTTGGTGCGTAAGCAATCCAAGAGGTTTTTAGTAAGCAGTAATAAAACCATAATTTTTATTTTTTCATGGTGCTGGAATGGAGAGTCCAGGAACTGAAGGTCGACCACAAAAACTTTTGAGAAGCCTTGATATAAGCAAGATACTAATTTTATTTTTTGACAATATTTACATACTTTGTAAGCTTTATTGACAAATAAAATACGCCTTATTACAGAGTTCTTAGGACGTAACTGGGAACTCCAGGTAATTTAACGATGAGAACTATTAAATGACATCAGATTCACAGAGTAGGGTCGTTTGGACTCTTCATTGACTTTTGATATAACAATGCATTTCGGCAAATTGCAGTAGTAAACGTTAAAACTTTCTTTCTTGCTTACTGGGATGACAAGATTAGATGGTCGTTGTAATCCAGTTGGTGAGGTTGCAATCCACATGCAATCATTGGCAAACCTGTTGTTCTCAATTATTTTCCTTTTGACCACGATATCTTTGCCTATATCAGTGTTTTTCAACCTTTTTTATTTATATCAAGTCATTCCTCTCGTGGAATTCAAGAATATTTTTTGAGGTTCTGCCATTTAGTAGCGTGTTTGACAAGCGTACTTGCAGTTTGCTTTTAACTGAGGGTAGGCGTTCTCTTGTCTTCGTTGCCACTGTTGTACGTTACAGAAAATCCTAACTCATGGCGATTGTAATTGAATTCAACAACTTTTGTAACAAGAACTTCAGTCCTTCAGGCAGAATAACTACGCTGAATGATGCGTGATTTAAAGAGAGATTGGACCTCTTTTTCGATATAGCTCTGTCGTTCTTATTTTAAAATCTTGATCTGGTTGTGATTGGTTTAATATCATTTGTAAGCCTCTTAATAAATCGTCCTGGGTATGACGTTAAACTGCACCCGGCAGCAGGACCCTAGTTCGGGAGTTCCGGGGTTTTGAGGAGAATGTCACTACCTCTTAACTGCTGTTGTGCTGAGTCACCCTTGGGCAAGGTGTAGCACCCAAATGCCTCCCTCACTGGGTTACGTTGTCCCAAGAGCACTGTTCCTTGTGGCTGGTGACAATAAATACTGACCAGAGAGAGATAGCTTTTGCTCCCACTGCCTTGTGGGTGGTCTTGGCTGACCAAAGGCTGATGGTGGCTA
>RDPX01000036.1:2704371-2715088 GCA_003991215.1 Morbakka virulenta | reverse complement strand
ACATTTTGAAAGGTAAAACACGAAAAATAAGAACTATGATTGTAACTAATAGTTCTTATTTTTCGTGTTTTACTTTATATAAATTTCAACAAGAAAGACATTTTGTAAGGTAAAACACGAAAAATAAGAACTATGATTGTAACTAATAGTTCTTATTTTTCGTGTTTTACTTTATATAAATTTCAACAAGAAAGACATTTTGTAAGGTAAAACACGAAAAATAAGAACTATGATTGTAACTAATAGTTCTTATTTTTCGTGTTTTACTTTATATAAATTTCAACAAGAAAAACATTTTGTATGATGGGACAAGCTTTCGTATATCAACTTCGTCAGGTCTGGTCTATATTTACAATGTAGGCTATATAAAGTAGTATAAAACTCCACAAGCATAAAAATTACAATGGGGGCTATTTATTTAGTCCCTAGATAGAATAAAAAATTTTAAAACGTTTTGTCCTATGAAACGATACCAACGGGACTTCTGAGAAGATTCTTTTATGTTCTTCATCAGATTGCAAAATGACCTGAGCCCTATTAAGAATATCATTAATTTTGCGGCTTAACGGATGAAAAGTAGTGACGAAACATATCCTATTACGCGCCTGACTTTCCTCCTCGACCTCTGAAGCAAGCAATCCCGATCCAAAGAAGTTGGTCCACCGACCTGGGTTTCAACCAATTCTTTGTCGTAATTCCTGACTGGGAGCCACTTCTTCAGACCAGAAATCCTATTTTCAAAAAATTCATCCTTAGATACCACGAAGATGCAATGCCTGACCATATGGTATCCCCTTCTTAATAAGAAATGTGTGACACGACCTAAAATGCAAAAGTTGGTGAGTATCAGTTTCCTTAACAAACAAATCAGTGACCAGAGTGTTACCTTCCTTCTTAACCAAAACATCTAAGGACTCAATATAAACAAAAGAATACTTATATGTGAACTTGATACCAGGATGTAAACCATTCAAGTAAGAAAGCAACTCCAATTATGCTGCTTTCCCATGCTCCCAGACTAGAAATATTTCGTCAATATACCTCCACCACACCCAAAACTTTAATTGATAATCATTTAAAGCTTTTTCCTCAAAACTCTCCCATAAAAAGAACAGCATGCGGAGGTGCGAATTTTGTACCAATGGCGGTGCCTTTGAGTTGTTGATACATTTTGGAATTATGCTCAAAAAAATTATTTTTGAGAACAATATCCGCAAATTAATCAGTGTTTTTGTACTTATAGATTTTTATAAGTGTTTGGAAACACGATTGGGTGATGTTTCAGATCCAAACATGACAAAAGCCTCTTGCTTTGCCTTAATAACGGTAACTCCATTTCTAACATGGAGCAACAAACGGCAATGCAAAATGAGATGTTTTGCGATCATTTTCAGAACGAGTTTGTAAAAGGATCTTGTGGCGCCAATTTAAATCCAATAAACATTCTCTGGCAGCCATTTTTATTCTGTGTCCTTTGGATCATCCTCCATGAGTGACAAAACGAAAGCTGGATTTATCGATAATTACAGGTTAGATTTTAAGATTTAGAAAAGATAATAATGAAGATCAGAACCCCTGGTTATCTTATTGTATGTTTGAAAGTAACAATTAGTAGTGCTTACAAAAAATCACTTGAGGTAAGAACAGATATAACTTTGTGATAATTTAGCCGTTAAAATGCAATTATAATAGATCAATTATTTTCCTTTCTTTTCAGAGTGTTTATGACCAGTAGGAAATTTACTTTCGACATAATAACTTCAATTCTTTTGAATGAGATATTATGAGATAGACAATAGTTTTCCTTACGGTAACCGTTAAATCTGAGAATGATATTTTTCATGCGTGGTGTTCAGCCAGTACAAAACGCGACCAGATTTTTCCTTCACCGATACCAGTTAACTTAGATTTGTTTTGATACCCCACTGATGTCAGCATGCCATAGACAAATACATTCTGTAGTGAATGTGAAACTTGTTCCTTAAGAAAATACCTGAAAACTTCAAAAGAGATTATAATTTTTTGGCTGAGCTTGCCATCTGGTATATCCTGAATTATAGATTGGTTTTCCATACTTTTGTTGTTTTCAAGGTGTGAAGCTAGCAGGTACGTTATTTATAATATTGTACCCGTTATATTCCTTCTGTTAAGCTTTATGGGGGATGCGGTCTCACTAGCAAAAGCGACTTTTCTTCTACTGGGGGAATAAAGCAGTCTTAAAACGCGTTGAAGACATTTGTTTTTACTTGCGGTGCCTAATTATACTGTTGAGCTCATGCTGTTTTTATTCAAAAAGGTAAAAAAATCAGTTTTTGATTATGTTACCCCAGGTGCAATCCTAGAAGAAACCAGAAAAAATGCAAAGGATAATCTTGTTTGGTAAAAGAGCCATACACTGCATTGGATTTTTTGTTGTTGATTTAATAGGTGTCTGTCTCTAATTTACCCCGTAACAAAGATGGTTAGTAATATTACCTGATCGTCGTTAAAAAGATTTGAAATGAATGTAAACTTGATTTTTCTCACGATGGAATAGAAATAAAGCAATGAATAATCTACTGTATTGTTGTAGGCCCTGCCGGTAGCAATTGTTATGGTTTGAGCCAGAGAAAAAAATGTTTATTTTTGTCTGATTCACTGAATCCTTATTTTGAGACGTTTGGCTGTAGGTTTTCATTTTTATTGTTAAGTTGGAAACCTATTTTTAAAACTGTCAGTATTCCTTTGCTCCAATTAAACTCGTAGTACACGGAAATATAAGGTAAAATTTAATGTGTTTTTCCTTATGCTTCGGATTAGGTACCACGTCATGAAATTATTTTGCATTTTTTCACTTTCATTTTCATATGTTAAAAGGATTATGAAATGCATACTTACATGCAAGACTTGTACCGGAACATTCTCTAGTTTTGTAATTTGTTTTTGCTCATAAACAGATATCTTTGCATTTAGAGCAATCTTAAATTTTCTAGTTTTAATTATTTATTGTATCTTTTTGAATCCACCAGCTTAGTTTTAGTTTTCTGTAACAAGTGGCTTTTTAACCAAGTGAGTAAAGTGGAATTATGTATTTAAAGTCTGGCATTTATTTTTGATAATCATATCAAATACCTTAATATACCAGGTTTACCTCTGGTAGGATTGTTTGTCTCGTGGTAATGAAGATCTCCTTTGTTCTGGAGGTGGTGTATTGATCCCAAGTGGTAGTGCCATTTCATCATCACCCCTATTTATGATAGGAATGTGGGATAGACTGTACCTGTTGTCACTCTGTTTAATACCATCCCATCACCAGAAGGCTCAGTTTGTCAACATGTTGAAGGTCAGTATCTAGTTGGGTTTTTTGACACCTATTTCTACTTTCAATATTTTTATTGCAGTTTCAATTAAATAAATGCCCCCTGTATCTGGCAGACCCTTAAGGGTTAGGGAGTGCAAAGAACCTCCAGATCCAGGACTGACTCCATGTCTGAGAATGTAGATTGGGGATGTTGTAGAACTTGCTCTAGACAGACCCCTAACAACCTGTTATCTTCAAAAAATACTCTCTTCCTAGCTTTCAGTAAAACCAGAGGTCTTTATTCCAGTTTTTCTTTTGTTAAAGCTTCCCTTCATTTTGACTCATATTCTTGCATGTTGTAAAACAAGCCTTGGTAAAAGTGTTAGCAATAGATATATCTTATTGTTGGTGGCTATTTACCTTGGTTTCCACTAGATTCTATAGCTCACCTTCATGGTCATGTTATTTTGCATAGTAGCAGCTTTGTGTGCTTTAGATGTCTCTTCCTTAGGCCACTAGTTACCTATTTTTGTTTTATCTCTCCTCCTGTTCTGACTTACTTAGTTATTGGGACATTACCAGATTCCATTGACAAGGCTGTGGAAAACCATCACAATGTTAACATCTTTCTCTTTGACGACGTAACTGTTCATCACATGGCCTGGTTAGCACATTCTAACAGGACAGACAGACCTAGAGAAATTATTTATAGCTTCACTTGTGCTTGTGGTCTTCCACATCCCCATAAGACTCAACTCTTGGATGGATGAAGGTCAGCAAACTCTCTAGATTTGATCCCAGTTGTTGTCTTTAAAAACTGTGGTTATGAGCTCTCATCCTTGCTTTCCAAACATTTAATGTCACCTATCAGAGTCTTGTGTTTTATCCTCTTGGACTGTTTCGAATGTTGTTCCTGTCTTTAAGAATGCAGTTCATCCATTTGCTCATGACAAATCTTCATTTTGTCATTAGTAAGGACTTTTGACAACTTATCAACAATGCACTGATTGATTTCTTTTGGGGCCTTGGTCTCTTTTTTGATGTTCATTACAGATTTAGAGGATCTCACTCCTTCAATGGCCTTCAACAGAATTTATCTATGGATGCATGGAAAAGTCTGTGAATGATGGACTATAGCTTTAAATATTTCCAGGCATTTGTTAGTCTTGGTTATGGTGAAACTGCACTAACCATTACACCATGGCTCCTCTTGAGGGTTTGGTAAAGTGAATTGTTTCATAAGCTTTCAGGTTTTGGGATATGTGCCAGGGTCATGAGTATCATTCAGTCCTTCCTCTCAAATCATAAAATGCATGGCACATTGGATGGAAATACATTTTATAAATATTCCAGTAATGCTGCATTTTACAAGGTTCTATTCTTGATCCAATTCTTTTCCTTTCCTGCATTAATGATCTTTCTGGTAATTAACATTAGATTATCAACATAAATGCTAATGACACTATCTTAGACTATGTCATTGGGGACTCAGTAGGAACAAGTCAAGTTTGAAAAAAGAAATTTGGAGTCTTTTTCAGGCTGTCAGGGGATGTGGAAGAAAGCGACTGATTTTTTTCGATACAGAAAAAGCCTTATTTTCTACAAATATTCATCCACAGTCATTCTGATTTTATCCCTGGTGAGACTGATTTTGTTCTTGTATATTTTCATTAATGAGACTACTTAGTTTGTTTTTTCCTCCAAATTTTTCCCGCGACATCTTCAACCTTATACAGTTATTGTTCCTTACTGTAATAAAACTTTCTGTGAATGTAGGTGTTTTTTATTGAACAGATTGATCGTGGAGCTCTTTGGCTTCTGAATGCTACCTTCCACCATATGACTTGAGTAGTTTTAGGTCTAAGATCATTGCAGACCTTTTGTGGATGTGTTTCATTTGGGACAGTAACAAACAATGTTTGTAACTTGACTATTAAAAATTGTAACCTTTAATACCTTACACACAGTAATGTACTCCCTGCCAACTAAGCACCCATATGATGGTTGTACAAAGAATTCTGTTGACAGTCTGAATATATATTTTTTAATTTTGAGGGGAAAAAAGCCTTTGTTAGTGGATACATCCAAGTAAATAGCAGGTTTAAAACCACAGTTTTTTAAATAGATCTTTAACATGGTATTGTACTATTTCAATTACAAGAATAAAAACTGTTTATCAAGCATTTTAAAGTCTGTTTCAGAGTACCTATCAATGCAAAAAATACTTTGTCCGTCCTATAGAACAATGGTCAAATTTGTTCCAGACTGCTGCTAGCTATCATCTTCTTTATTGCTATCTGGTAAAATTAGCAGGTTATTGGTGAGGAATTAAAAAATGTAATTTTTATAACAAATACGTGCACTAAAGTTTCTTATCATTTTACTGGAGATACTTAGTATGTTTACACCAAAGCTTACCATCCTTAGTTCGCAGCAATGAACCACATAACACTCTCTTAAACCCTAACTCTAATTTTTGGACCACAAAAAGGGGACAATTTCTTGTTTATTTCTTGTTTAAAGGCAATGCACTTATAATTGGGTAGTTAAGGCCTGGTTTTGTTCCTTCTTGAGTCTACAGTTTAAACAACCAGCAACAAGATATTTTAAGTATAATATGCAAGCACTATAGAAAAGTGGTATTGGCAACAAGTTACCAGAATTTTTTGCTTAGACTTAAAGAGAAGCAATAAAATAGCTGACTGAATAGAACAATATTTTATTAAGGTAGTAGCAATATCTGGAAATATACTTCCACTGATGAAAATGACCGTAATTACCTGATGATTTAGACTGTTTGAAACAAAAACATTGAAGTTTTATGATAATAGTTTGCAATCAATTTAGTTTGATGGTATTTTCTGTTAAAGAGTACTAAAAGTTTGCATCATTCAGTTTCCCATTCAAACATGTACTTCTTTTAATAAATGTTTGTATCAATAGCCATATAATTAGTAATATTGCTTTTGTTTTTTTAAACATTAAATATATTGGCCAGTTCATATGACCATTGGTACTTGCCAAATAGCAAGCCTGACTATAGAAATTTGTAAGAGCAAATATTTATTGGATGATTGCCATGTTTTGTAAGGTTTCACTGGATCTTTAACAAAACTTTTAATGTAGATAAAAATGTGTATTATATTAGGTTATGTTATACTAGATTCCAGTTTTGAGGCTCATTACCTGTATGTCATACATACCAGTTAACCATACAGGCTGCCTCATGAAATAAGTGAAGCCTTTGTTGAGATAATATTTTTTATCTTTATTTTTCTTTGTCCTTTTAATGTCATGAGTTCTTTTTCAGATAAGAGCTTTGCCATTTTTATGAGAGGTGCCCATCTATTTCTGTCCAAGTTGTCTTCAGTCGTGAATCCAAATTTGTTCATGTTATTGAGCTTTGTTATTCTAGTTTTCTTGGGTCTGGCACAAGGGCATGTTACCAGAACATAGATTTGGACAATTTTATATAGCAAACCCTTAAATATTCCCTCCCTCTCACCATCCAGTACAGCAATACTTGCGTTATGATTGCATTGTAGATAAAGTCTCCACTCTTCAATGGCACGTTTGTTTATGAAGAGCCACACTAAGCCACTCCACTTTTTCCATATTGAAAAGGTAATGTCTTTAGCTACTTTCTTTCCACTGACAAAGTCCCTTAATTATCAATAGATCTACTGCTGTTACTCTTTCTACCTCCTTCTTTACCTGGTCTGAGAATTTGAACTCACCCTGGACTGGTCTTCTGACCATAGAGCACAAGGTTAGAATATCTGTCATATTTCATGTCATAAAACCACCTTGATTTATTTGCAGCCTGTCATTCTAGCTCATAACAGCTGTCACATCATCAGCCAGATTATATTTCATTGTTATATAAACTGAGCTTCACCTTCCCTTGTTTTCTGCATTTTTTTTCTTCACCTCAGTTTTCTCAAAATCTCAATTTCTCTGAACTATTCAGCCTTGAGATTCACAACTTCCTTCCACTAGCTAGTTTTTTATGCTTTTCAAAGTAGTATCAACAAGAAATAATTAATTGATGATTACAATCCACAATGATCTTTGAGGAAATTGAAATATAGCTGTACATTTTTGTATGCAGGTAACATAAAAGAGTGAGGCATGGATAGTCAGAGTTTCCAAAATTGGCTTCCTGAGCCACCAGTATCTTATGTACATGGAATAGCAACTTCAGATGATGGGGTATGAAGTACCAACTGTTATTCAATTCTTTGTATTTTATAATTTCTTGGACAATTCTTTGTTGCATTGCGTTTTTTCATTTATACATTAAAATAAAAATCAATGTACTGTTGTATCCTTAAAATTTGACAAAATCAAAATTATGGGTTCATTATGGATACTAGCAAGATTATAGTACAGAATTTCCTTTTACTTTTTACTTTTACCAAAAACTGGTGTTTATTAATTAAAGCAGTGACCAGAAAATTTGTGCNCCAGATTATATTTCATTGTTATATAAACTGAGCTTCACCTTCCCTTGTTTTCTGCATTTTTTTCCTTCACCTCAGTTTTCTCAAAATCTCAATTTCTCTGAACTATTCAGCCTTGAGATTCACAACTTCCTTCCACTAGCTAGTTTTTTATGCTTTTCAAAGTAGTATCAACAAGAAATAATTAATTGATGATTACAATCCACAATGATCTTTGAGGAAATTGAAATATAGCTGTACATTTTTGTATGCAGGTAACATAAAAGAGTGAGGCATGGATAGTCAGAGTTTCCAAAATTGGCTTCCTGAGCCACCAGTATCTTATGTACATGGAATAGCAACTTCAGATGATGGGGTATGAAGTACCAACTGTTATTCAATTCTTTGTATTTTATAATTTCTTGGACAATTCTTTGTTGCATTGCGTTTTTTCATTTATACATTAAAATAAAAATCAATGTACTGTTGTATCCTTAAAATTTGACAAAATCAAAATTATGGGTTCATTATGGATACTAGCAAGATTATAGTACAGAATTTCCTTTTACTTTTTACTTTTACCAAAAACTGGTGTTTATTAATTAAAGCAGTGACCAGAAAATTTGTGCACACTTCTTGTTTGCTGTATATACATGAGGTATACTAGAATTAAAGTTTTGGACTAAAGTATGTTAAATATGTGAACGCATGCACATGGTACAATACGCATGCGCAAATGTATGTCTGGTATGTGATCAGTGAATAATAAAAAGTGATCTAAATTCCAGCCAGCAGACTTATGTTATTTTTCTTTACTCCTAAATGCGTGTAAATGTACTACAATAAACTAGCGACAAAGATTTAAAACTACGTAGAAGTGTAAACAAAAATATGTGATACGTGCACATCTACCTTTCATAATACCAAGGTACGGTTTTATGGAAAAATTCTCTGGAAAACGCGAGGAATTCGATACTTCAATCGAACGTCTGAAATTCTACTTCACCGTCAATGTCCTTGGGGAGACAACACCTACTGCAGACAATGTTGCCAAAGTTACTGCAGACAATGTTGCCGAAGTTACTGCACGACAAGAAAAGCAAAAAAGCATCCTACTTAGTATTATTGGAGCGGATACTTACAGCTTGCTTCATACATTGCGTGCACCCACTTGACCTGGCGGGAAAACCTTCCCGGAGATTAAGGATACACGGAAAGAACACTTCTCACCAAAACCATCAGAAATAGTGTGTCGTTTCAAATTTCATACACGTACACGTCACCAAAACGAGTCTGTTGCATAATTACATGTCTGAGTTACGTAAACTTGCAGAAAACTGTTATTTAACAATCATCTGACTGACATGCCGACCGATCGTCTTATTTGTGGTATGAATGACGAGAAAATCCAACGCCAGTTACTCATTGAAAAAGTCCTTACTCTAGAAAAAGCATATCAAGTGTGTATAGCAGAGGAAACCACTTCTAAAGATACTTCTGTTCTTGTGGGCGAACACGTGAACAAAATACATGCAAAGAAAAAGCGACCTAAAAACACTAAAATCATCCAAAACAACATTCTGAAAAGCAAAATCATGATAAAAAGATGTTATCTTTGTGGAGATGAAACCGACATAACACCACGTTGTACTCATCTAAAAACGCAGGGCAGCTATTGTAAGAAAAGAGGTCATTTTGCAAAGATATTTGAAAAGGGAAAGGATAAAATGGAAACAAATTCTGTTACTTACTTACTTATCCTCTGTGTTCTGCTTCTTTGGTAGTCGAGGACATCCCATAGATGCAATCAGACCTTCGTTGAAACGTTTCCAGTTCTTCTTCTCTCTTGCTTTTTCCCTTAGGCTCTGGAGCTGTTTTCTGGTACGGAGTTGCCCAAGTCCGGAGTTTTTGATGTCTTCACGGATGGTGCTGAGAAGATTTGTAGAGTGGCGTCCTATTCTGGCTTTATACATTGTTGCTCCTGATATGGCGAATTCAAGGGCTTTCTGGGTGGGGGTGTTGATGTCCATGCGTAGGACATGACCTAGCATAGACCATCTTCGCTTTGCTACTAGTGTAGATATAGGATCCGTTTGGCAGATTTTATACAGTTCTTTATTACTGATTACGCTTTTGGGCCATAGGTGACCTGTTATCGTTCGCAAGTGTTTACGGTGGCATATATCTATTTTATTCATCATAGCTTTGTTGGTAGCCCAACTGTCGCAATTATATAGCATGATGGAGAGGCAGTACGCGTTATAAAGTTTGAGTCTGGTTTTGAGCGGAATTTTATTGCGGCGAGACCAGATTTTTGATAATAATTTAAATGCTATGTTGCCTTGGATGCATCTGGCAGAGATGTCTGCTGAACTACATAGCAGGGACCCTAACGTTTTACACTTACGCCAGTTTTCGCAGCCTCGGATAGGTGTTCCTTCTGGATCAGTTTCAGATATTTCGGCAAGATATATGTGTGTAAACTCAGTTTTACTTTCGTTCATAAATAGATTTTCTTCTTTAAGTTTTTCTGCAGCAATTTTTTGTAATTTTTCCAGAGGTTCTTTTTCTTCATCTAAAAAGTCGATATCGTCTGCATATTCCATTTCCAGTGGCATACCAAGGCAAGAAACGAGAGGATTTGGTCTGATGGAGTTATTTCTTATTTTTCTTAGAGCGTGTGAGAGATAACATGTGAATAATACTGGTGATAAACCATCTCCTTGAGGTGATCCTATGGAGGTTTCAAATGAATCGGAGAGTGCGTTTTTTATTCGAACACGAAGAGATGTTCCTGATAGTAGTATACGCACAAGTCTTAGTTCGTCTTCATTGCATCCTGCGTGTATAAGAATCTCGAGTATACGTTTGCGTTTGATGGTATCAAAGGCTTTTGACATATCGATACCCATCTTGTGGAAGTCCCATTTTCTAGCAAGAACGACGGATGTTAACATGCGTTGTGCCCAGACGATGTCGGCACAGCTTCTACCTC
>RDPX01000036.1:2675189-2703830 GCA_003991215.1 Morbakka virulenta | reverse complement strand
GCGTTATAAAGTTTGAGTCTGGTTTTGAGCGGAATTTTATTGCGGCGAGACCAGATTTTTGATAATAATTTAAATGCTATGTTGCCTTGGATGCATCTGGCAGAGATGTCTGCTGAACTACATAGCAGGGACCCTAACGTTTTACACTTACGCCAGTTTTCGCAGCCTCGGATAGGTGTTCCTTCTGGATCAGTTTCAGATATTCGGCAAGATATATGTGTGTAAACTCAGTTTTACTTTCGTTCATAAATAGATTTTCTTCTTTAAGTTTTTCTGCAGCAATTTTTTGTAATTTTTCCAGAGGTTCTTTTTCTTCATCTAAAAAGTCGATATCGTCTGCATATTCCATTTCCAGTGGCATACCAACAAATTCTGTGGGTGCAGAAAATAGTGATAGTGACGATCGTAGTGAAGAAAGTGTGTCTGTGTCTACTATTATTGAGGAATACAATATTTACAATAAAACTAATACTGTGCACCCTATCACTGTGCCCGTGTTGCTAGAAAATAATACCACTCTCATTGATTTTCAACTTAATACTGGTTCTGGAGTGTCAATCATGAATGAAAACAAACTTGTGAAATTTTGTAGTGATAAAACTCTCAAACCTGCTCACATGAAATTGACAGCCTATGGTGGCGACAATATCAGAGTCTTGGGCAAAGGAGTTGTAAAAGTCAAAATTGGAGTACAGTGTGAAATATTACCATTGATTGTTGTGGAAGGGAATAGGAGTCCACTACTTGTTCGACAATGGCTGCACTCTATTAAACTGCCTTGGAAAGAAGTACTGCCTAAACCGTCAAATTCTGTAAACAATGTCAAAGCTAGCAATGCTGTAGAAATGCTCGCGTCATGTTAGTCAGAAATTGTTCAATGATCTTAGAAGTAAAATGAAGAATTCGTTCGCAAAATTACTTGTAATTGATAACATAAAATCAGTGTTCTGCAAAGCTGGAGTGATGTCGTTCCCTATAAAGAATAAGATTCAAAAAGAACTTGACAAGCTGGAAGGTGAGGGAAATATCAGGAATGTAGAAAACAGTGTCCGGGATACATCACTTGTGCCAGTTATCAAGCCTACAGGTGAAATACGGTTATGTGGTGATTACAAAGATATTGTGAATAAAATGATTGATCTCGATACCCTTTGCCACTCATCGATTAACTATTTGCCAGTCTAAGTGGAGGTGTTAGTTTCACAAAGTTAGACCTCTCACAAGCTTATCATCAATTACCTATTGCTGATAAATCAAGAAAGCTTAGAACTGTCAATAATCCAGGTGGATTATACGAGTATCGACGTTTGCCTTACGGAATAAGTTCTGGCGTTTGAATCTTCCAAATAACTATCGAGAACATCTTGAAGGGTCTCAGTGGTGTGTGCTTCTACTTGGATGACATTCTGGTTACAGAAGGATCAGCAGAAGAACATGTACAGAATCTCCATGCCGTACTGCAATGCCTATAAGAAAAAGGTGTTACCCAGAAGAAAGAAAATTGTAAGTTCTTCCTGCCTGAAGTGGAATACTTAGGGTTTAATGTGAGCAAAGGAAGTTTGCGACCGACTGAAGCAAAAGTGAAAGCGATCAAAGAAACCAAAGCCCCACAATGTCCCTCGGAATTAAGATCATTTATTGGACTTGTGAACTACTACTCGCGTTTCCAGCCAAATCTAGCTCCAATGGCTCCGCTTTATACTCTACTATAGCAAAATCAGAAATGGAAATGGACTGTTTCACAACAAAATGCTTTCGATACTATCCAGCGAGAACAGCCTGATGAAGTACTGCTTACACATTACAATCCTGAAGCTGAACTTTTATTTACATGTGATGCTTCGCCATTTGGCCTCGGTGCCACACTACAACAACGTGCTCATGATGGAACTGTACGGCCTATTGCTTTTGTTTTTCGTACTTTAAACCCTGCTGAAAAGAACTATGCTCAAATTGAACGGGAAGCTTTAAGTATTGTATTCGGTGCAGTAAAGTTTTGCCATGGCTTGCTTGGACGTCAATTTACGGTTGAAACCGACCACAAACCCCTGCTTACTCTCCTCGGTGAACATAAAGGCATTCCCGAAATGGCCTCTGCTCGAATCAAACGTTGGGCGATGAAACTCAATGCATTCCAGTACAACATAAAATACATTTCATCAAAAAAGAATGTCTGTGCCTTGTTCTCTCTCGATCACCTTTACCTGAGTCTATAGAGGAAAAAGCAGAAGATCAAGTACTACTGATTGAAGAAGACCATGTACCGATTACTGCTAGAGTCATTGCATCTAAAACAGCTCGCGATCCAATACTGGCAAAAGTAAAGAACTTTACCTTGACAGGATGGCCTAAAAAAAGTCGATGATGACAACTGACAGCCATATTACCAGCGTCAAACTGAACTTTCCATGAATCAAGGCTCTGTACTATGGGAACACGTGTAATCATTCCTGCTTCTCAGCGTTCCTCTCTTCTGCTTGATCTTCACAGTAATCACATGGGGATTGTATGTATGTATGGTGCGTCAATATTTATGGTGGCCAGAGTTGAACTCCGAAATTGAGGAAATAGCTCGCAAGTACGAATCGTGTCGGGAACAAGATTTCATGCCTTCCAACGTCGCTACCGCCAATTGGGATTGGCCAGCTGGACCATGGAGGAGACTTCATCTGGATTTTTCATGTCCCTTCCTGGACAAAATGTTCTTGATTGTGATAGACGCACATTCAAAGTGGCTCGAACTATTTCCTATGAAAATAGCAACATCGGAAACTACAACGCACTTCGCCGTTTGTTTTCTTAGTTTGGACTACCAGAACATATTGTGACTGATAACGGAACCCTATTCAACAGCACACAATTTAAGAAGTTTCTGGTCACAAACAACATTTGACATAACTTGTTTTTCCCCTGGACACCCTGCTACCAATGGTACCGCAGAACGATATGTTGGCTACTTTAAACACTAAATAAAGGAAATGAGTGATTTATCTATGAGTGTGGAAGAAAGATTCGCAAGGTTAACTTCGTACCGGCCTATCTGCAGTACAACCTAATCTGCAATTAAGGAAAGAAGCTGAAGTGTTGGAGACGAACATACAATCACCAAAGTATCGCGTTGGAGAACCTGTTTATATTTTGAATTTGTGACAAGGACCAAGATGGATACCTGGAATTGTGGTAGATGTATTCAATAGAAACGGCAGTGTACAAATGGATGGAATTGTGACTAAAAGACACAAAGGTCAGTTATGCCCTCGTACCGTGTCAATAGGGCAAAAGTACATCCCTGTTGTCACTCCATCAAACTTAACACCCACTGTGCCTACTTCACTTCCAAGCTCTCAAACTCCATCTCCGCCACCTGACGAAACATCTTCGCCATCTTCACTTCCCCCACCTGGGTATCCAGGTACTCCACTGATCACTCCCAGGGAAACATCTTCGTCTGGTGGAAGGCCAGCATCTCCTCATGTGACGCCTCTGCCTCATTGAGAAAACTCTCCGCCTCTACTTCGTAGGAATCCAAGAAGGAACATCGTTGCTTCGGAGCAGGTCTTTGTTTATTTCTATTGGAGTGGGACCCATCTGAGGGTGTTCTGCATTGGCTTACGTATTGTGATCTGTAAGAATGGGGGTTGTTCTTGAATATTTGGTGGAATTTGTATCAAGCTGCTGGAGAAAGGCATGGTTTCTAGTGGTAGTTAGTGGCGCATATTGGTTATGGCTGGATGATGTATGCCTCATCTGTTTCGGTATACTATATATACTACATGTATACTATACCAGTGGGTGTTGGAATGACTTCAGATCTTGCTTGGGGTGGTGACATAAGAATTTTGGTAGGGTCCCAAACTTTTAATGAAGAGTTTCGAATTCTAACATTTTGTCCAGAACCCAAAAGTGTTAGAGGTTTTGAATGTTGGTTGTAATACCTTTAAGATGATTTTTTTCAATTTGGTTGTTCATAAGTACTGTGATTGGTAGAACTAAGATGACATGTAATAGTTTTTCTATTTCCTTTTCTAAATAATAACTCAGCAAGAGATGGAAGTTTTGAAGATAATGGTGTAGCATGGTAGCACGATGGGGAAAAAAGTGGTAGAGACTAAATGGAGTATTGACAGTTGGGAGGTGTGTACTCCCTTCACCAAGTTTTAAGTTTCAGTAGCAAGACCAGGTATCTAAATCAGAAAACCATATGTTACCATAAGGCTTAATGAGAGCATCATCAAATGTTGGTGTGATACAATGAAGTCACTTGACTGCTCAATTGAGGTCACGGGGATCAAAACAGAGACAAAGTTTCTCATTATGCTTTGTCACACAAACATAACTGTGTACCCAGTCTTTTGAGTAAGACACAGCAGATAAAATATCTTGAGTGACAAGTGAGTCAAGGTCATCCTTCAGAGGGTCTTTTAATGCCATACAAGTTCTTCTTGGTAGATGGCTGACAGGTTTTACATCATTTTTCACTAATAGAAAATGTTCCCTTAAAACAAACATTGGCCTGTAATACATTATTTTAATCAACAAGAAATTTTTCACGTGTTGAAGGTGAGTTTTACCAAAATTGTGTGGAAAAATTAAATGGGTTTCGATGTGAAAATTTAGAGACATAAGATTAAAATTTCTGCAAAACAGAACCAGTGGCATCTGTGATGTAGAAGTCAGCTGTAGAAAATGTTATAGCATAACCCTCACACTGGGTATCTTTGATTCTTATACAAGTACAGGAAAATCCAAACTTTATTTAAACTTCCTTAGGTTGAGCCTAGTTTTTCAATTGCCAGTGGGAACTGAGGTCTAGCATGAATACAGTCATTATTGACATTAATATTTTGATTTCATTTTAACTTTTATATTAGCTTAAAAAGCAAAATTACTAAATTGCTATTTTTATAAGGTTTATATCTAGGGATATTGTAAATGTGTGGTAGTTTTTATTGAATACTAATTCCTTTGTTCTTTCCAATACTATTTTTTTTGTGTTTGAACAACACATTCGGAGTTAACCTCCCGTGCCCCCCCCCCCCAAAAAAAAAAAATGCTGGTTAACATACAACACAATGTCAACTCTAATGTCAACTTTCGGTAAGTCCTGTCTGATAAAATTTTACCAAATCCAAATTCAAATTTTTAAAACTGATTTTATCATAAGTCATTTTTACATGTGCTTTCATAAAACAATATTAGTTTATATTGTTCATAAATATTGTTCGCATTTTGTTTGATAAACAGCAGTATTCACTGGTTAGTTTTAGGTTAAAACAGCTCCCTAAACTGAGGTGAGCATTCGGCCTGCTTGATCCCAGCCTGCCAAAGGATTGAAAAGGCAAAATTTTGCTATGAGTACATTTCTTAGCATATCATGACTGGCAAAAAGCTGCCGATGTTCTTTTCGAGCACAGCAGCGCTCCTTTGGCTAACTTTCCTTTATGTACCATCAGTAAATAACAGTTTCGGAACACCGAAGGAAGGAGGATATTGGAATCCGCTGAGGCGCTGGACCTTTTCTTTGCAAACACTGGGTTTGAGAAAAGAGAAGAGCACAGAATTACATATTGCAGTGGAGGGAACAGCAGCCAGATCGACTATCTCGCAGTCAGATGTAGAGACAGAAAGGAGGTTTGCGACTGCAAGGTGATACCTGGAGAGCCTGTAGTAGGCCAGCACCGCCTTGTAGTCATGGACCTGAAGATACGCAGGAAGAGGAAAAAGCAAGTAAGGAGACCAGGCAGGTTGAAGGTTTGGAAGTTGAGGGAAGCAGCAACTGCGGAAGAATTCAAAACTGCGGTGCTTCAGAGGAAAGGTCAGGGAGGAGCGAACAGCGGGGAAGAAGAATGGAGGAAGATGAAGTCCATCCTGGTGCAGGAGGCTACTAGGGTATGTGGAAGGAAGAAATGCACGAAGCCGACAGTTCGGGATACGTGGTGGTGGACAGATTCGGTGCAGGAGGCAATTGAAAAGAAGAAGGAGGCTTATAAAGCAATGAGAAGATCCCAAACGGCGGCCTCTGTAGAGACATACAAAGTGTGCAAAAGGGAAGCCAAGAGGGTTGTGGCGCGAGCGAAAGCAGAGAGCTGCAAGGACTGGTATGCAGAACTGGAGACAGTAGAAGGGCAGAAGAAGGTGTTCCGAATTGCAAAAGCACGCGAAAGAGCAAAGGGCGACACAGGGGATGTTACCCTGATTAAGGACAAGGATGGAAACATGCTCTCGGAAGATTCCGCGATCAAAGGGAGGTGGCAGGAATACTTCCAGGAGTTACTGAACACGGAAAATGACAGGGAAGAATTGGAAGAAGTGGCTGTAGTGGAAGGTCCAGAACCCCAGATCACAGCAGAGGAAGTAAGAAGGGCATTGAGTAGGATGAAGGAGGGAAAAGCTGTGGGCCCAAGCGAAGTGTCAGCTGAGATGTTCAAGGCATTGGGCGAGGAAGGGATACAGTGGCTTACAGAGCTCTTCAACATGCTTCTCACAGAAGATGCCATACCTGAGGACTGGTGTCAAAGTTGGCTGATCCCGATATACAAGCAGAAAGGGGACATCCTGGAATGCAACAACTACAGAGGAATAAAGCTGCTTGAACACGCAATGAAAGTATATGAGAGAGTTATTGATAATAGGCTGAGAAGTAAGGTAGTTATTGATGAAATGCAGTTCGGGTTCATGCCAGGGAAAGGAACGACAGATGCCATATACATCATGAGGCAGAAGCTGGAGAAGGCACTTGAAGGGAACGAGGCCACCTACCTCTGCTTTGTCGACCTGGAGAAGGCCTACGATAGAGTACCGAGAGAGGTGATTAGCTGGTGTTTGCGAAAGAGAGGCGTGACAGAGAAGATGGTTCGCGTGGTCAAAAGCCTGTACCACAACTGTACAACATCCGTACAGTACGCGGGCGAAAACACGCAGCCTTTCCAGATAGGCGTAGGGCTCCACCAAGGATCAGCCCTGAGTCCTTTCCTGTTTGCCCTGGTCATGGATACTGTGAGTACGACGGCAAGATGCGGCATTCCGGAGGAGCTTTTGTATGCGGATGATCTGGTGGTAACAGCCAAGAGCAAGGAAGAGCTGGAGCGAAGGGTACAGTTGTGGCAGAGAGAGCTGGAGAGCAAGGGACTGCGAGTTAACAGTAAGAAGACAGAGGTCATGGTGTCCAGAAAGGAAAGAGAAGATGTGAGCATCAGAGATACCAAAAACGAGGAAATAAGCCAAGTGAGCCAATTTTGTTATCTAGGCTCAGTGCTGTCAGAACAGGGTGGGTGCCGGGAGGATGTAAGCGGAAGGATTAATAAAGCATGGAAGAAGTGGAGGGAAGTCAGTGGGGTTGTCTGTGACAAACAGATGCCCCTGAAGTTGAAAATCAAGATCTATACAGCAGTCATACGACCTGTGTTGCTGTATGGTTTGGAGACGGCTGCACTGAGAAAGGCGGAAGAAAAGGCCCTGGAGGTAGCAGAGATGAAAATGTTGAGGTGGATAGCTGGTATCTCGCTCCTTGAGCACCGGACAAACGCAGACATCCGAAGGTTTGTCGGAGTGGCAAACATCTCCAACAAGGCAAGGGAAGCAAGGTTGAGGTGGTATGGACATGTGATGAGGAGGGATCAGGAGAGTGCCATTAAACAAGTGTGGCAAGCACCAGTTCAAGGAAGAAGGAGCAGAGGCAGGCAGAGGCTCAGATTGGGAGATGTGATCAAGGAAGACATGAGGAAAGTAGGAGCGAAGCCAGAGGACTGCATAGACCGCCAAAAGTGGCGGAGACAGTGTCGAGCGGCCGACCCGTCCTAGTGATGGAACAAGACCGCAAGGAAAAGAAGAAGTAAATAACAGTTTCAATAGCATTTTTACATTTGAATGCTAATTCTTTACCCAGTGGGGTGTGTAGGGGTTGACAATGTTATGTATTTGATTTACTTACCATTTATAGCTTTAGCCACCATGTTATAAACGCTAATTTGTAATCACCTCTATATCATAACCAATATTAAAGGACATGCGCTGTATGTGACAGACACTCGATAGAAAGATGATTGACGATGTTCTCACGAGCTGTACACATTAAGTTTAGGATAAAATTTGTTTGACTTTAAATCACTTCTTATTTCCTTTGTCATTGTCTAATATATTTGACAGACAATCTTCTATATACCTGGAAATTTAGGGGACCCTACTAAATTGTTATTTACTTAATCCCTGTATATTGACTAAGTTTATTCAAAATATTTAACAAGCCTATAAAATAGAAAAAGTAAATAGTATAGTCCAAACAAAATTTAAATATTAAATATAAGTAGTAAAGTCCAAATAAAGGTATATCGTAGATTTTTATAGATACTAAAAGCAAGTTGGAGATAACTATTTGTCTTTGTGAGCTTTATCACTGAAATTATTCAGCATTTTTTACATTCTCCTGTTTTTCAAGTATGCGATGGGGGAAAAAACCCATAACAATGACCATTCGGTTTTTGGACCAGATTGTTTTACTCTCAGGAAAGCATGTGCTACGCTTTCATACTTTCAATGAAAAATAGAAAATAAGCTTGAATACAAATTTATAGAGAACGATTAGCTGACTGGGCTTTCTACTCAATTCTGAATATGTTTGTTGTATTGTGACATTTGAAATTTCTGAAACTTCATACATTTTAAATTTGAAGTTTAAAAGCAGTAGTGACCAGTAGGTAAAATCAAGAACTTACCATGCAAGAGGTTCCATGTTTAAGCATCACCCACACCCCTAGAGGTACTGCACCCAATACGCTTCTCCTTTATAAGTGGCATACTATATCTGTTTACATGTTTCAAGAGATAGAGTTGGGAGAGGTAAACAGCCAATCAATAAATAAATTTTAAATAAAAAGACAAAAATCAGCTAAGAAAAGTTACCCCTCCCCCCTTTTAGCCATGCAGAGGGTAAAATTAGGGGGTAAAGGCTAAACGGTCCAGGTGATAAACATTTCTTTTGCATTGGCTCGTCCACCAAAGAAGTCTCCCATTAGTTCAAACACTTCTGTTCCATTTGTTTCATTCCCTGGATAGTCTTCTGTCAATGTGTATGGCACAGTTTTAACCAAAAACCCTAACACTGAAAAAAATGCCGCCATAAAAATCTTATGCAGGGTTTTGAACTTGGTAGCTTAACTTGAACTATAAGTTAATGGTTGGCTGTATATGTGGTTATTGTTATTGTGTAGTAGCCCATTTGATCACTTTAGGCAATAACATAAAAGGAACTGAAAACAACATTACTGAGATTTAGATGTAGCAATTTCATCCCTCACTCCTCTCCTTTCGGTTCAGGTGATTAATTTGAGTACTTTCATCTATCAGTTTCCCCTAAAAATTAAGAGTGACGTTTTGAAACAGCCATTACTATGACAATGAATTTCTCTGAAATTTGATTTAGGAGGGATTTGCCTCAGCAGAAGATGAAGTGAAAATTACAAGGCGAAGAATGAAGGAGATGAGGTACGTTTTGTCAGTAGTTTACAGATAAGAAAGTCAGCAGTCACAGACTAGTAGTATATATTGTGTGCGTTGTTTGTTATTTATGCTTTTTGTCCTTCAGGGTGCATGAAAAATACACGAGGCGTAATTGGTTTACTACATAATGGAGAAGCGTGGTGTATAAAACCACACCATATATCATTAATGTAAATAAATAATCGGTGGTCACTGGTCATTTACAACCTTTTTTAACGGACCAAAGACTCCATTAAACAGCATTTGAATGGCTAAACATTTTTACTGTTTCAGATATTCTTTTTAAAATGTTCGTTCACTATTAAATCAGCTGCTTTGAATATACTGAATAAACCAGGTTCCAATAGAATGCTACAGAATATTAATTACACTTAGATCCACCCCCATTAATTAAAGGCACCTTTTGTTTATCTTCATCTGCACTATGTGACCTTCTATATCTTGTATAATGTGTCATAAACAGGGGTCATAGAAAAGTTTATATAGAAAAATAGAAGCAAATAAATCTGTCTGTTACCCACGGTAAAATTTTAATGATTCTCTTTTTATCGATTCTCAGAAAATGCTTTGTGTTAAGCCACTTAAACCTGCTAAGAATTCCAGCAGTCATCTTATATCTAATTGATATTCCCTTATAAGAATATTCTTCCAACAATCTGCCGAGTACAACGATGCAATATATGCACAGACTTCATATGAAAAATGACAATTATCTTTTTTGTAATAATAGAAGTGTTAAATGGGATGGAGAGAGCATCCCAAAGAGGAAGACATAATTGTTTTGAAATTAGCATTTTGAGCTTAAATCTGTAGTTTGAGTGAATTTTGGGGTGTTTCCGTTTCAAAAGTATACCTTTCTAAGCTTTCAGTATCTGTCAATGTTTTGCAGAGATTACTGTTGGCTCTAGAGTTTATTAGAGCTTTGGATATACTTAAGAGAAGCTCCAGTTACAGCTGCTGACGGTTCTTCAAAAAAAGTCTGATTTTCTGCCTGATTTGCACCCTTTACCGAACTGCCCTTTCTTGCCACATAATTTTCAATTTCCTTCTTGAGCTGGGCACTTCAAACGAGCATTTCGCTGATACCCACAGATAAAGCACTTTTGGTTATTGGTTGCAGCTGAGACAGCAATCCCATCATCAACCTGGCTGTTGATCTGTCCAGGTTTTATGGCAGTTGATGCAAATATAATGGATGGTTAATAGGTATCCCTTGGTTCTTTCGCCATCACTGCTGCTCTGGGATTGGTAAATGCAGTAGCTAGACCTAGAATTACTGTTCCAAAACCCGCTGCCAATCATCTGGGAGTGATGACCACTGATTAAGATATCTCTTTTGACTTCATCTCTGTACTGTGCTGCAGACATTGGCTGACATTTACAGTCCTGGGCAAATGATTTCAGTTTCTGCAAAAAGTCCTCAGAGTTTTGACTGGTGACCTGCTTATGGGTGGCTGAGAGGTGTTAAGCAAAAATTTCGTTAACTGACTTGTAAGTTTCTTTAAGCGTTACTATAGCAGTGTCATATTCATTACAGTATGCTATGATTTCAGAAATACAGGAGACGCAGAGCTTACTAATAATTTAAGCTTGTCCACGTAGGGGGTGGATTAAAGCTGCTGATAAAGCCTTCAAAAATCTTCAGTCAGTGTCTCCAACTCTGAGCAACGTTTGATGAGTTTGGATCTATAGCCAGTCGTTCTGGCTTTAGGAAGGGGGGGGGGGGTCCATTCTTGTTCTTCTTAACTTTGGTTAATTGTAGAGAGAAATAGCTCAAAGGAATAACTCAAGGTATCTTTGGTCCTTTGATAAATTTAGTCAAACTTAGAGGGGGCGTTCACGATACAGGATGTTTCCAGAATGTATACAGTAACATGAAGACGAGACAAACAGGAAAAAATGATTAAAACAGGCAAGAAAGAAATGTGACAATACCCAGTCAATACATTCAAAGGCGATTTTGTGGAGCACGCACTTTCTTTGCGAGGGTTTGCAGCACAGTCAAATCTCAATGCCTTGATTTCTTGATTGCAAGGACTATTAAATGTCTGGAACAAAATGGATGGGACCTCTGACATTTTTCTTTCCCTTAAGGCAAATAATTGCCTAATTATGTTCTTTGGTATGTTATAATGTTTACTGAGCCTCTTAAAGAATTTTTTTCTTATTTTTTTAAATCTTTTAGTAAAATGAAATTTCGATTTCAAACTCATTGTACTAAAGTAGAAATTAAAGATGCTGATATAACCTTGAAGAATGCATTCTTGTACATTGTGAAGTATTGGGAGAGTCTATTTTATGGTATTAAGAACTGAAAACTGATTTTCAAGGGGACATTGCACTGCTCCAGACAATGCCCAAGAATTTGTAACTTTATCAGCATTTCACACTGTAAAAATACCTTTACTTTAACTTTATGAAAGTTTTGGCTGTATTTCCAAGGCCACATGGAAATACAGCCAAACCAAGTAAAAATATACTAGATATAAACGTTTTTGTAAGTGTGCATATTTGTGACTTCCTAGTTAATAAATCGAATTGCCTATGTCTGAAAGACGCCGTAGACTACCGTCAAAGTTTGAGGCGTTGAGATTTGACTGTATTTCCAAGGCCACATGGAAATATAGCCAAGCCAGGTAAACTATATACTGGATTTAAACGTTTTTGTAAGTGTGCATATTTGTGACTACCTAGTTAATAAATCGAATTGGCTATGTCTGAAAGACGCTGTAGACTACCGTCAAAGTTCGAGGCGTTGAGATTTGACTGTATTTCCAAGGCCACTTGGAAATACAGCCAAACCAAGTAGACTATATACTAGATATAAACGTTTTTGCAAGTGTGCATAAATTGAGATAGAAAGAAGGGTCAAAAAAGTAGAAGTAGGCATGTTTTTATTACATTTCTTCTAAAATAACGCAAGTTCCATCAAAAGCCACCGTTTTTTAGGAATGTTTTTTCACTGAGGTACAATATGGACTTCTCGCCTCACTGCTTTTCTGTTTGGTGTTAAGATAATAGGGCTCAGTAGTTTTTCACAGATAGATTTTACTGTTAAATTATGTTATTCTGTAAGTAATTACTGCTTGAATATCCAAATTTAATATTTTGTCTCCAATAGAATTTGACCTCAGAAGAGGCAATCACGTGATTTTGTTAAGGATTTGTAAATTTTTGCACAACAAAATCTTCCAATTTGTAATTAAACAGATTTTTACTTTAAATAGAC
The DNA here is from genome assembly GCA_003991215.1 of Morbakka virulenta. Lineage (NCBI taxonomy): Eukaryota > Metazoa > Cnidaria > Cubozoa > Carybdeida > Carukiidae > Morbakka > Morbakka virulenta. Next base: position 2,691,106 of record RDPX01000036.1, on the reverse strand, counting down.
ATAAGCACTTATAAAAATCTTTTTTCAATTTTTTATGCCACACCACACATGCTATATATGGAGATGAAACAGAAGAAACATACCGCCTGACTTAAATTTTGTTTTCATAATTAGCTTCTGTATGTAAAAACTAGGAACAGCAACGTAAAATCTTACAACTTAGATCCAGGATGTGTAGTTATTCAAATACAGCAGCTAGTTAGTCTCATTTTTTTATTTAATCTTTGGTCATTAAAGCTGTTTTTAATTTCAGTTTGAATTGCAACATTTCTTATGTGGCCCCTAAGAAATTACATTTTTATAATTTGTTGGTTCAGGTTGTTGCAGCAAGACAAATATCTACTAAGTTTGGTCAAAGAAGGTTTCTAACCAGAAAAACCTGATCAAAACGAATGTTTTGATCAGGTTTGAAAAGCAGATTTTTAAGTAGATATAGCCAAAAATCAACCTGAGCGGCTAATAAAGCGATTAAAATTTAATGATAACGATCTAAAGCTTCAGAAGTAATTTAGAAGTTTGGGCGGTACACAATTCATAAACTACATGATTAGTTCGCCTTTGACGACAATGGAAGTCGTGTCATAAACAATTATGTTATATTATTTGTTGTGGACTAATCCGTAAAAGTTGCCTGGACCTAACAAGCAAAGAATAATATTCAAAAAGTCACGGCTAAGATCAGGTGCATTTTTGAAGAGGAAACGTTTTGATAGGGCTCGTGGAAACCCAGAAACCGAAATGAAAAGACATCTGGAATTTTGTTTTACCTGTAATGGATGGAAAACAAGTACCAAAACCGCCCACCAGTTTTCGTGATTGGCTGTCTAAAATAACTAAAAACTTTATACGAATTTCTTTTCGTAACATATCGTTTTCCAGCTTTTTAAATTTTATTAGCTTAACTATTAGTGTTGTAAAGAGCACTGTATTGGCAGTAGCAATGAAGCTACTTTTGGTAACTCGTTGGTGCTTTATACAAATGGTTAAAGAGGTTTTGTGAAGATCGCATGTTTTTTGTAAGTTTGTAATAATACGACTTATGGAGCCTGTATGGACCAGATAACTCGGGGTAGGCTAGGAAAAAATCCTTGATTAAAGCGAAATTTATTTTCTCGAATAAGGCCTTGACTGACCTTCAGTCTAACAAATCTAGTTAATTTTTATAACTGACCTAAGGAGCCATACATTTCTTACCTCGCTCTCGCCTTGCCCAAGCTTCTCTTCCCCGCAAGAAAGGATAAGAGATTCTGCTGTCTGAGAATAACAGAGCACTAAGCTTTTCTCTTATTGACGTCATAAAGTTTTACTGACGTCACAAAGTTATTTGCCCCTAAGCTTTATGCGCACAACCAGTCCGCAGAAGTTATGATGCCGCTCGAATTAGTATTTCATTATTGTTTCCTTTTTTGTTATGGTTGTTTATCTTTTGATCCTTTAAGTGTTGATAGTTGTTGATGAATTTTGTGGATTTTAATGTTTGAAATCAAAATTTTTGTCTGATATAGTTTTTGTTTTCTGTAACACTAGCATTAAACACTACGAGGAATGCATTGCCTTGAAAAAGAGGATCGAAGATACAAATAGGAAATTGAAAGAGGTTCAGGTAACCTGTGACAGCAAGGACTTGCTTTATAAAGACTTGGAAAGAAAATATGTTGAGTACCAAAATGAAAGAGAAGAAAACCGAAAGGTAATTCATGGTGTGCAAAGTGAAAACATTAAATTTAAGCAAAAACTGTGCCAACTTGAACAAACGATAGCAGAAAAGAACGAGGAAGGTTCTGAAGTTCTTGAAGAACTGACAAAACTTCAGGATGCCTTTCAATTGGCAGAAAGCAAAAAAAATGATGTTGAAAATTCTCTAAGGACGGTTAATGATAAACTTTTTCATTGTCAGAGTGAGAAAAACGATTTGACAGATTTAGTCAATGACCTAAAAGAACAGTTAAATATAAAGGAAAATCTTATGGAGGGATTAAAGAAAGATACCGAATCTTACGCTAATGACATAAAAGATTTTAATACCTCTATCCGTGATAGAAGGAAGGAGATAACAGATCTTAGAGGAAAAATCAGTGAACTTGAATTACAGAACAGAAATTTGGTGTTGGAGGCAACAGAATTAAAACACAGTAACACTTTTCTGAAAAAAGACCTTGAAACCTGCAAGACTGAGAAAATGTTTAGTTTACAAAGGTACACTCAGTATAAAGAGAATTTTGAATTTTGCATGTTGGTTTCTTCCTGTCTCACACTTTTCCTCCTTTGTAGTTTAATTATTCTTTCAAAGGCTTGTCCAGTACATATTTCCTTCCAGTTATTTTGTGTTTGCCTTTTTTCCAAATCCCCGTCTTTTGCTTCTGCACTTCCGTTAATGTAACACACGATGAATTATTTACAGTGGCTATGCTGCATTGATATGTATGTGTTATAAATACAATTTAATAAATAGATAGATAGAAAAACAGATAGACAGCTGAATAGATACCTAAATAGACAGATAGATAGATGGATAAATAGATAGATGGATAGATAGATAGATAGATAGATAGATAGATAGATAGATAGATAGATAGATGGATGGATAGATGGATAGATGTTACAATTTTCTAGATTAAAATTTTATTGCAGCACCCAGGAAATTTGCTAGAGTTTCTAAAGCGTTTTGTCACTTTCCAACGTTAATGGTTTGTGACCCTACCCAGGCTTCCAAGTTGTGTTGCAAGATAAATAGGTCCTCGAGGTACATCTTGTGATGTACTAAAAGGCAGTTTTGTGAAACAGTGCTAAGGTCGTCTGCTTTCATAATGTTTTTATTAATATGGGTATTAGCTGCCGTCTTATTTTTAACAATTATAAGGCCATACATACAAATTATTATCTCGGAGCTTTTGTAGTATAAATGAAAGATCTCCTTTCTTTGTACTCCAAAGCCCTATCCCTTTGAATGAGTGCATTTAGTACGTTGTCACTGACTGTACCTGAAGCAGCTAAAAGAACACCACGATCCCGCAACATTACCTGTAAATTTTCTTCAAAAAACAATATGTCTTCTGCATTACTAGATTGCGGGAGGTTGAAGAAACTCAGAGATCAAATGATGGGAGCATTCGTCATGAAATGGATTCCCTTTCGAAAGCTGAAAATAGAATGCGACAGCGATGTATCGAAATGGAAGCCACGCTGTCAATTTTAATGAAAGAAAAGGATGGCTTGGAACTGCATAATAACAGTGTTGAATCTCGGGTTAAGGCTTTAGAGACGCGATTGGTTGAAGTACAGGATGAAAAAACTGAAATCGAGTTTCAGCTCAATGGAATTTGTTCAGTTCTCAGGAAGACCTTCAAAACGCTCGTTGGTAACTCGCTTGGGGCATACCAAAGTGCTGATTTTTCCAATGCAAATGGATGCTCAAATGGTCATTCATGTAGTAACGAGGATATATCAGGTACATTGTGATTTTAATCAATAAATATTTTCTTTACGGAATAACAGTAAATTGTTTACCCCTGACCTGTTATATAATCATGTCGGTGAGCGCTACATCATTAGTAAAGTTGGTTGAAAATGTGTAGAATTAAATACTTTTTTTAAGGATTTTTTTTATATATAAACCATCTTTGTAAGAAACTCACTGATAAAACCCTAAAAAAATTTAGAAATTTGTTCTTTTGGAACGACAGAAAATTCTAGAAACACTTCAACTTCGGTTTAACATTAAGTTTAGTTTAACCTAAAGGTAAGCGAGTATCGAATATTACTCGGATACAACAATAAAGACTATTTGAAACTTAATGCCATAAACTGGACATTATTTACTCACTTTGTACACCTCGTTACTATTTCTGAATTTTTTCCCTATTAACAGTAGAATGCTGGGTGAGGAGCCGTGGCTTAATGGTTAACGCAACTGCATCGTAACCAAAAATTCCGCCTTCGATTCCCCGAGCGGGCGACTTTGGAAATTCACAAAAGAAAAAGCCATTGGTTGGTGTCGGGAAGGGCATCAGGCCAAGAAATTCCTCACTGCCAAATCCAAGCCCCTGTGAAGGGCACCGTCTGAGCCCCAGTTATTGTGGAAAATAGAATTCATTAAAACCGAAAAAAAAGAAAGTAGTAGAATTCTGAGTGAAGACATTTGTACTAAATTTTTCCATGATTGTAGTTTTTTTCCTTGAACTGCAAGGTTGTGGAACTCTTTAAGATCCGCGTACTTTTCAACATCATATGATTTGAATGTTTTTAAGTCTAAGGTTAACTCTTATCGCTTGGCTAAGTGCTCTTTTTTTCTTTTTTTTTTCTCACACAGTTTTTCAGTTCTATACACCTATTGACACTATGTCTTGTGTAATTCTTAACCATTAAAAACAATTATGACAATTATGATCCAATTTAGAAATTTTCACAGCAACGAAACCGCAGGCAGCCAAGCTTCCTATTGAAACAACTGTGTATGTAAGAGTTTTACTTTTTGTCTTCAAGTGAACAAAGCAAATAAAAGGCTTATCCAACGATAACTGTGTGGAAAGCTAAATGCACTTGTTTGTTTGAATTAAACTCACCGTTTGTGATTATTATTTATGCTTTATGTTCAACCATGAACTACCGTAACCGGCTTTTTTATTTGACAGAGAAAGTTCTTGATCAGTATAAGAAATTTTCGTTGTAGAAAAATCTTCTGATGCTTCATTACATTTTATTTGACTAAAATTTTTAGTAAAAGTAAGTAGTTTCTCTTTCGCTCCTGTTCTGTAGTATAAATCTACTCACTTTAAAATTGTGGCAAAAAAACCCATGAGTATTTTCCTGTAAACAACTTTGAAATTAATGTGGCTCCCCACACGTGTCATAATGTTTAATTAATTAAACTCAAAATTTTCTTACAAATGCTCTTTAAACATACATCTTTTTAACTAATGCACACAGGAAATTATTCAACAGCTGATGTTACGCACAAAATGATATGAAAAGAACGACAACAATTGCACCAAGGTCAAGCAGCTTAAGTTAACTTTATACATCTATTTAAACAATGTCCCATATTAGTGTATTATTTTGTTGCTATTCGTTTGTGAAACAGTATGCATTTCACTGCATCTGGTTTGCAAGTATTTGTATTCTCAATTGCTCTTTAGTCTTCTCTATATTCATTTTTATTTTTAGAACTTCTACCTTTTGATCCGGATGAGTTGTCAGTTTCTCTATCAACTTGGAAAAAGGAGTTGAAAGCCCTTGAGTCAGAGAGAAATGAATTAAAGAACGTCGTAGAGTTACAAAAGGAAAAATGTGCATCTGTTGAAAAGGATCTCGCTATCTTGCAGAAAAGTTTGGAAGACGAGAGACAAATTTCAGATACAAATAAAAAGGCTAAAGATCGAATCGAGCAACAGTTTGCGAGAACAGAAGAAACTTTACTATTACAGGTTTGACAGTTTTACTATATTTTCGTTATTTTTGTTTAACTGAATTTTCTTGTTGAGATTTTCATGTGGATGTTATGACTCTGATTCAAAAAATCGTTCACTACATCATAAATTAATTTAAATCATGCTTTATAAAAATTTAAGCATGATTGTTAAATAGATAAAGAAGATTTAATTAATAAATTGCTTTTTTGAATTATGTACCACACCAACTCTGTTAACAATTAACCAGTTTACTACTTATCCAAGTGGCGGCAAGAGAAATATTGGTTAAATTACCACTAAACCAAATCCACTAAGAAACTATTCTAAGTACATGAAATAGAAAGACTTTCAACATGGGCTGACATCTTGGTACTGTGGAAAACAACGGAAAGAAAAGTGTACACCAAATTTGAAAGTAGACTCCCTAGGCATAATGTGAGATGAGACAAATCCACATACCTATCTTCCATCGGCTACAATACACGAAGTTAGAAAAGTTCGGGCAAATTTAAAATAACGAGGATAACACAAGAAAAACAACATGGCAAACTGTTGGGGCTAAATGGCAGATTTATCCGCTAGTCCTGCAGTAAAATTGCTTTATTTTAAAACCGTAAGACGAAGTACATGTTTGCAAAGGCAAGAGATAATTTTTTCCTTTCTAGATTTCAAAGAAAGAAAGATGTGTTGCCACAGAACTACCGAGAAACTTCAACAGACAGACGGTTTTTTGTTTTTAGTAGTGGTGTTGGGGGAGTAAACATTATGTTTCCATTTCTTACAGATAAAGTGTTGAATCTAAAACTGTGCCCAACGGTTTAATGATTCAGCTTATGCCAAGAAAAATTTTAACAAATGTGCACCGTTTCTTGAGCAATCAAAAAGTAATTCCTTGTGGTTTTGATCTATTACTATCCAAATTCCCGATCGCAACTTATAGTTCTGAAACTTGGGTATTAAAAAGGTAAGACTGAAAAGGGATAGTTTTGAGATGGAGTGTCTGGGAAGTATTATGCGGGTAATCTGAAGCAAAGAACTGACGATAGGGTGCTGAAAGAAACAGGCACCAAAAACAAGGACAGGTTTCTGGTGAAAGCTGATCAGGCACAATTGAAATATTTTGGGGCATGTGGTGCGAGGGAATAGTTTTAAAAAGGGAATGTTGCAGGACATGGATTTTAGAAAGAGGAAACAAGGAAGACAGAAGACTCGGTTGATGGACGGCATAACAACATTGGCAGGGATGGCAATCACAAAGGCGACAAAATTGGCGGAAAACACGGAAAGCTATCGGGAGGTCATATAACAAGTCACGGCCGCACGGCAGCTACCAACAGCAGTTTGGAGTAAACTGAGAGTACCGCAACTGATCGACCAGCCGACCATCCAAACAGGAGTAAAGTTAATATTTACCTTGGAGATATCCTTGTGGATTTCGCAACCACTAAAATAAATGCCTTTGTTAACATTTTCTCTAGATTACAGATGTCAAAATTGATGGGGTTTTTTTCACTTATATTCAATTTTGTGGCTAGGCGGTTGCAAAGGAGATATTTGGAAGGTAATCTGGCTGCCTTGCAAATTGGCATGACAGCTGCTACAGATTTTGCCCGTGTAAGATGCTACTGATGTCTTTGACCAAGTGGCAGACAAAGTTCATTGCAAGTGTCGAATTGACCTATCTATCTATCTGGTTAAATTCATTTTCGAATATTGGTCTTTTTCTCTGAAAATTGGACCCAAATGACTCCTGCTGACGGCCATCAGCAACAATGTCACAAATTGATATGGCCTATATTTAGCATGTGGTTGTAAAATACTATCATACCAATTTTAACTTTCTGTGCTGTCTGGATTGCGATTCCATTCGGAACACAAATACACAAAAACCCGGGGACACACATCCACGCAGGCACACAAATACTTCGAACTTTATGTCCATCTATCCATCTATCTTTCTATCTATCTGTCTATCTATCTATCTATCTATCTATCTATCTATCTATCTATCTATCTATCTATCTATCTATTTATCTTGATTACTTCGACGATCCATACATCGGAAGATTTTTTTAGAAACTCCCCATCCCGCGCCCTTCTATTTCCAGTTGAACTATGGATTATGTACAATTTTCACCAATGGAGAACCTCCTCGTACCCACAGTGGTATGAAAGGCAGATAAACAATTTTGAAACCAATCTTTCTTCTTGTTATCCTTTCGTCTGGAATTTTATCGAAAGTGTCAAAAACAGAAGATTATTGTACGTGCAAGATTAATACAGAATAAAAGGATCCTTGCAACACCAGCACAGATTCCAATGCGCAGATCTTACGCATCCTTGATGATTACTCGGATTATCAGAGGACAGTCATCGCCCATAATTTGCAGTAGTAAAGACTAAGGGAATATTAATACGCTACTTTAGTTGGATACTGGGCTTGGCTTTACTTTTTTTCATTCGTCACCAGCTTTTCGTAAATTTTTAAAGACCTTTTCTAAATTATTTTTTTTTATCACAACGCTTAATGACTTGGAAAAATCGCGTAACTTGGATGATATATCATTAAGGTTTACAGGAAATTCACTTTTTTCAATTACATGTGGAGTTACCCAGGCTAATCTTGGGGCAAGTCAACGAGGAAACAATTGTCTATGGTAACTGTCCTGTCACTTTCTACAACAGGGAAACGAGAAAGAGTTAGGAAGTGAAAAATTAGAGAGGAAGATCCTCCAAGACCAAGATTGGATGTGTACTGATTAATCACACAAATAACAAGAGATCTATTGCTCCCTTTGAAATCAAGCAATTTTATTCGTCATCGTTTTGCTTTTATGATGAAAGTCTGTATGGTATGTAAAAATGTCAATGAATTAGGATCATTTTTCATTGTAAGTAGCCTTTTTTTAAAGGTTTTAGATTCTAGATATCGATGTGGTATTAATTTCCTTACTACTTTGGCATATTTACTGCTGCCAAGGCATACCAAAAGTAACCGAAGTAGTTTTTTTTAAAAAGATAAGAGCGACAAGGGGTCTAGTTTTGTTTTCAATTGGTATCCAGGATACATATGCTGTCGTACTGCCAAAGGTCCAAATCAGCTGCTGTTTCCTTTCTCCGACTATTAGACGTTAAACTGATATGACCTCATTGTGACTTAATGACACACTTTTAAAACAAAAATGTGAGTTTGAAAAAGAAACACAGTAGGATTTCCAGTTTGGCGCTACAAGAGTTCTCAATTTCATTTTCTTGTGATTGAGACAGTATTTACCTTTTTCACCCTCAAATTTCAAACAGTGAAAGGACTTGGTGGTATTTTGTACTGAACGGAACTGACTATGCATTTTTCTCTCCACTTCATCTGCAAAAAAAAGTGATTGGTGAATGGTGGTTGCCTATTTTTTGTTAAAAATTGTCTTTATAGCACTTATAATTGAGACTATTTGGCAACCTCTTTCACTATAAACTATTAACAAAAATATCTGTGTTTGTTGTTGTTAGGAGGAAGAGATATCAAGGAAGGATAACGAAATCAGTACTATAGTGGATGAAAACTCAAAATTACAGAGACGAATATCGATTCTTGAGATGAATTTAAAAGATGTTAAAGGTCACGCAACCGATTTCGAATCCAAGTCAGAGATGGCAGTGCATGATAAGTTGGCCCTAAAAAAAGAATTAAATGTGATAGAATCTAAATTTCATAAACTGGAGAAATCAAAACGTAAACTTGAAAATGAGTTTAAAAAACAACAAGTTCTATCAAATGACACTTTCCACGAAAATAGATCATTAAAGTCTCATTTGAGCACCCTCATTGAAGACAATAAAGCACTGGCTGAGAAGTTACTAAATCTTGAACGGCTGCAATCAAGTTCTATCAGAGATAATGCAGCTGCACTTAAGAATACTGAAGAACAAACAAGAGAAATAAGTCGTTTAAAGAAGGAATTGAAATCGGTGGATAAAATGATACGGCTAAAAGACGCTTCAATAAAAGAAAGTAACGATTTAATTATGGATCTGAAGTCGAAGCTAGAAGAAAGCGAAATACGTTTAAACAGTTATAAAGCTAGTTGTCAAAAAATGTCTAAAGATTTAGAAAAGTCACAAAAAGAAGAAAATATGTTATCAGGTAAAGCAAAGGCCTCAGAACAATCACTTGCTATTTCAGAAAAGCGCTTGATCGATACGGAGGAAAATCTGAAACATACGAAAAGAGCTTTAAAGGAACAGGAAAAAAGTGTGGAGGAGCTTCTTCAGAAAATGCACACAGTGGAGAAATATAACGATCAATTAACAGAAGATTTAAATAATGTTAAGATGAAGATTGTTGACAAAGAAGAAACAATAAAGGATATGAAAGATTCTGAGAAAAAAGATGGAAGCCAAATTGAAAATTTAAATGAACAGTTGAATAGGAAGAGGCGTGAATGCGATAAACTCCAAGGCTCTTTAATTAATATAACAGAGGAGAAGTTATTTCTGAATCAATCAATGCGACAATTGGAAAACGATAACGAAGGCATGAAGGCACAGTTACGTAATTTAAATGTCAAAATGGCGGATATGGCTTCACAGTATGAAAAAAAGTAAGTAGACCGCCTAACAGCATTTTAATGGTCTTAAACGACAACCACCTCCTAACTATTAGTGTTTGCTTGGAAATGCCATTGTTTTTTCAACTGTTGTAGCTATGCTTTCGAGTGCCAAAAATATTCCAGCCGCATTTAAAAAGGCGTTCAGAGTACCTTAACTTAGAGGTTGGCGTGACTTCGCGTATATTGTGTTGAATAACTACTTGCTACATTGAATAAAGCTTTACTGTACCGTTTTTGTTATTCAAAAGATATCCGTACATTAAGAAAAATATCCACTAATAAACAAGAAGACCCAGCAATATTCCACCCTTTGCCTTTTTACAATCTCCCTTCGTTTCCTATATTCCTTTCATTTTGACATAAAGCAAATGCTAACATTTGATCGCTACAGGTGTTAACAGCATATTTTATGTTCTTCTGCCCTTTTTTGTTTTTATCTTCGAAACAAGACTACTACCCAAAAGTATCGTCACTGGGCTTTTGCTTTCATTTTCTCTGTCTACGTACCTTAATTTTGACTTTTTGTAGATTAATCCCATATGTAACTTATCGCCCTTTTGACATACCACCAACGTCAAGCATGACGTAATGTCCTCATTAAATTCACGCAACCCCCTTGCTAGAATTGAATAATTAACAAAAAAAGGAAGAAAGGAATATAGTTGTGATTTTTGCAAACAAATTTCAAACATCGTATTTAATGTACATTAAGAAAGGAGATATTATAGCTGGGTGTGAATTTTTACACTTCTTCGGTAGAAAATGACGCTCACACTTACAATAATACCCTCAATATTTCATACCACTTCCCCGTTGGCCAGTTCTTCGATATTGTTTTGTATTTTATTGCATGTTCCTTTCACTGCTGGAATGCTTTTAAGTATTAAAACATTTCAGGCATGGATTTACTTATAGGTCGTATTTGCCCCAATTCACAATGTTTCATGTGTTATGCACCACAGCTATTTCAGAATCTCTTTTAACCACAATAAAAGTTGACGATAAGAGAATATTCGATAGTTTTTGTGTATGTGGTCTAGTTTTTCATTAATCTACTCATATTTTTAAACTGTACAATACATTTTTTGTATATAAATTTCTTCTTGCACCCGATAAAATTGTGATAAACAAAATAACGGCAAATAAGTTTCTTTTGATGTTGAGTGGCCATGATAATCCTCGTTTGTGATTTCTTGAAAATGAAAGTTGTATAAGCGACGTTTCAAGAGACCCTTCTCTCATCCTCAAGCAAAGTGGAATCTTTTTGTATTTAGAGCATTTTTGTTAGTGCAAGGTACGAAATGTGGTTCTTATTATGCCGAGTATCATCTGTAGCTGCTGATATATATATATATATGTGTGTGTGTGTGTGTGTGCAAGCTCATAAAACAACAGCATTAAACAAATCAGAACATCCGCCAAAATATTGGAAGATATTTGTTGACGATGTTTCTACAATAATGAAACTATCCTATCTTAAAAAATTCCATCAGCACATCATTGACTTTTATCTACAGATTTTATTCACTGTCTGAGATGAAAATTATCAGAACATTGCTTTTCTTGAAATAAAGAACTTTCGGTTACTGTCCATTGCAAATCAATACATACTAACCTACTAATCATTATTTGANGCTGCTGATATATATATATATATATATATATATATATATATATATGTGTGTGTGTGTGTGTGTGTGCAAGCTCATAAAACAACAGCATTAAACAAATCAGAACATCCGCCAAAATATTGGAAGATATTTGTTGACGATGTTTCTACAATAATGAAACTATCCTATCTTAAAAAATTCCATCAGCACATCATTGACTTTTATCTACAGATTTTATTCACTGTCTGAGATGAAAATTATCAGAACATTGCTTTTCTTGAAATAAAGAACTTTCGGTTACTGTCCATTGCAAATCAATACATACTAACCTACTAATCATTATTTGAATTTCCAATCCAACCACCAAATCTCTTATAAATCAAATGTGATATCTTCACTGTTAGCTCGGGTCTATAATGTTGTCAGTCATATCAAGGCTGCTTTGATCGCTTATGGATACGAACAGAAAGTGATCAGAAATATTGAAAACAAAATCGAAAGAAGGAGCGTTCAAATGGATGCATACTCAAACGCGGACACTGAATCAACAGCATTCCTACCGTATTTATTTGACACAAGAGAAATACTACGTCGAATTTTAAAACAAAACAACAAAATCTGCTTTTAACTCTAAAAACGTTGCGTGGTATAATATCTAATCCAAGGGATAAAGGCACATTAGAAGATCAAACCAATGTAGTTTATGAAATACTATGCAAATATTGTGATGCTATATACATAGGTGAATCCAAAAGAACTTTTAAACTACGGATCCATGAACACATATGTACTGTAAGGAACGAATATGTAAATAAAAACGAAATGGTGGACCGTAGTTGGAGCAAAGGTCAAGAATTCATTTGGCAGGAAAAGAAAATTAAAGACAGAGAACGAAAAACCAGAAAGATAAAGGAAACCATAAACAGTATTGAACATAAGAAATGTATAAACTGCACCTCATATCACCTTCATGATGTTTGGTTTCCTGTCTTACGAAAGAGGTTGTGTCTTCTTCAACAACCGGAAGATAATTACGTTTTCCTCTAATTAGCTAAGGATAAAATTTTAACACTTCAATCATCTGCAAAAGCACTTGTGATGAATATGACATCAGTCCATCACTCCCAATGATAAGAACCACATTACTTATCCACTCCCAACACATACGCTCTGGATATAAAATGATTTCACTTCGCCCGAGGCCGAGATATGGACCTCTTGAAATGTCGATTACAAAATATTAATGTTTAAGAAATAATAATTTATGGTTATCATAAACAAAATACTTCACTTGTAAAATTTTTTGGTTGTTTTTGCTTTGGTATCATGAAATCACATTTTTGAAATTACCATGGAGACCGTCAATTAATACTTTTTTGCACTGAGTGATGACTGAGCTAAAAGTTATCCTGACCTTTGTAAAAAAATGTTGCAATGGATAGCTAATAGAAAGATAGAGTCAATAGCACAGTAGTAAAAAACAATTGAAATACAAACTAAGTAGAATACGGGGGAACGTGTTACCTCGTTGTATTCGTTCATTGTAACTTCTAAATATCATCGCTAGGTAATGAGCTAAATATTCTAGGGAAAAGGAAGGTAATGTTTAATGTGAAATGGTAAAAAAGTCCAATAAACATAAGTTTTGAATTTGTAAGGAGCATCTTTATATTGAATGTATAACAATAGTAAGCAATCCTAGAGAAGAGAAAAACTAGGAAACTAGCTATTTCTGCGTAGCTTCAAGCACCAGTCAGGTGGTAAGACTGTTTATGTATAAAAGTTACATGAGAGCCTAATAACCAGTTTGAGATCTCTAAGAAAAGTAGTAGGAAAAGACAAGTCTGCGAAGCGCATATTAAGTAATTATTGGAAAGAGGAAGATCAATTAAGTCACGTGGATGACCAAGACTGATACGTTTTAAGGTGAGATCATGGCTGAAAGCTTTTAGAATTTGATGGTTGATGTGATTCAGCAAATAAGAAAACCTGTGAAAACATCAGCCCATATGTAATTTTGGCATTTATTAGTTGGAGAAATAGTGGATTTGTGTAAGTAAAAGGTATGTATTTGTACAATTCTTTCTTTATGAACAAAGGACTTATTACCCACCACAATTTTAAGTATGTGAGTTTAAGTGCCGGTGTGATATCGGGTACATAGACCATACTTTTCTAAGAATGATCGTTAGATTAAAACAACACATGCATAGTATTTAAAGACAAACATTTCTTCGATAGAATTCAGTTCAAAGAGAGTGCAAAGGTATTCCCCAAATTGTTGATTATATTTTGGCTGTGTGAAGCATCAGTTGCTGGCTGCAGAGCAAATTCAGTGAAAATTTTGAGATCAAAGTTTTCAAAGTAATAGGAAGGGCTAGGTATGCCTCACGCTTACCGTTAGAGCCAATTCATATCTAACTTCCATCATATCCGCTTTATAAACAAAATTTTTATATGGTCTTAAAGTGCTTTAGACAGCAAGTCACTGGAAGTGACTGGTTTTCAGCTATCTTTGCTGCTTTTCAGCAATCTTAGCCAATCAGAAAATGCAACGGGCTTGTATTTTCGTATTCTGTTGTCTTCATCCAGTCGAGTGGCAGCGAGAGAAATTTCGACGAAAATGAAAATTTTAGTTTTGTACTACTTATCCTTTATTTAAATAGGTATGTTTGTAAAACACAAGAATTTGTTTTGAAACAGACTGTGGTACATAAAACGGGACTCGGGTTTATGTTTACCAATTCAGAAAACAGGTACAACTAACGCCTTTCAAAAATGAAAAAAACACAGTATGTTGACTAGTCTTTTTTAATTCTACATATTTACGTAGATCTAAACATATTAAACATATTTCCTACCAAAGTTTCTCTACCTTAGTTGGATACCGTAGTTAAATTTCAATTTTCTCTCACTTCACGCCAGCTGCATACACCAGGCTATTTTGTGTAATAATATTGTTATTTATCTTTCTGCATTTCCCTACATTTACTTGCTATTAGTCTGTCATAAGTTCTCTGGGATTTTTTGGTGTCTTATGATAGACCTTTTCTCCGTGTTTCTTTCAAGATCATTATTGGTCATCACACAATAGGTTTTTTTACTGTTTACTATTGTCATTGCCACTGTTTCTTGCGATGTTTGTTAGCACGGGTTGTGTATCCATAACCCCTATTCGATTATCTACCATTCTTTACTGGTATTCTTTATGTAGTTCTTTCAATTTTGTCTATATTTTTCTTTTACCATGCAACAAATTTTTTCCAATACTTCCACCATGCCTTTCTTCCTATATAATTAAATAAGTTGTACATGTGTTGACTCATGTTTTGCATTCCATTGCCACTTCGTTTCCGTATCCTGCTGGTACTGGTGCAGTATAAAGTAACAGACGGAGGAAAGCACTTTTTCATTGGCTCCTAGGTCTTTGAAATCATTTTCTGCAGGGTTAACATTTAAGGCTGGCACCCTTTTAAGAGGCGTGAATTTCACCATGCACTATTGCCAGTACATATATATATGTGTGTGTTCCCATTTGTAGATCTCCGTGTATTTTTATTTATACATACACTTACCGACATATGATAATGAAGACACGCGTATTAGCCGTCCTAGCCTCGACTGTTTGCAAACCGAAAACGTATACTTACCTCAGTGAGACCACACAGGTGTCACACGTTGCTTAAAAGCAACGAAGAGTTTACAGCAGATAAAGTCAACTCAGGTTCTTTGAGAAGCTTATTGCATGTAAGCTTTTAAGGGGCAGTCTACTTTATTTTTGAAGCAAATGCTTATACCGTAATTATTCGATTACACGCACGGTACGCTTAAATAATTCTTGGGATTCTAAAGGGTGCGCGTACTTGAGGAAGTGCGCTTATTGGAAAAGTCAGTCAACTTATAAAGCGCTAAATGTCTAAAATATCAACGTCGACATTCATCAAGTTCAAAAGTGAAATTGCCAAATACAGAGATAGTAGAGTAGAGCCACAAGATACTGGGCCACTTTTTTTGAGGGACGGTGAGGTGCCATGAAAGCGAGGCCTTTTGAGGTGCCATAAGATACTGCGCCACTGTTTTTGAGGTGCTCAGCTAGCCCTCTGATTGGTTAATAGAACAATTGGGTAAGTAGAACAATGAGTTTCAGGCTCCCAGACCTCTGGACCGCGTTCTACCAGGCAGGTGTTAATGTAAACAAATAAGAAAAACACAATAGATTGAGAAAAGAAAGGACAAATAATATCTTGATGTGTTTTTTATACTTTCATGATATAGTTAATAATCTGTTGTTTTGT
>RDPX01000036.1:2620471-2672161 GCA_003991215.1 Morbakka virulenta | reverse complement strand
GAGAGAGGGAGAGAGGGAGAGAGAGAGAGAGAGAGAGAGAGAGAGAGAGAGAGACAGAGAGAGAGAGAGAGAGAGAGAGAGGAAATGACAAGGAAGAATTAAATATAATGAGAGGGTGACATGAGAGAGAGGGAAAAAAACGTTAAAGATTTCTTATCAATTTGTGTTTTAATACAGTTACGTTCTTGTTGAATGAGGTAAATTCATCACTATGTTTTTTCATGCATTTTATCAAATCTTTTGACAATCTTGGAGCAAGATGCACCTTGTTTCATGATCCTCACAATAAATTCTTTGCTCTTGAGAATAAAGTCATCATACTCTAGAGTTGCACGAGCTATCCGTAAAAGTTCAGCTGATATTGAACCATAAAACAATATGCTCTGGAATATTGCCAGAAAGATCAGGCATCCTAACGATGTGAAAAGGAAAGTTGTCTCTTTTGTCAAATAGTTTGTGCACAAAAATCCCATATTTAATAGCAATATCCAGTTCTAGGAATGTTGTGTGTGAACCTTTGTGTTCTCATTTAAGGTGTAGTTCTGTTGGGTATATTTCACAGTAACTATTTCGACAAATTTTGACTGGTGGTCATTTAGATTGGCAAGTACTTCAGGATCCTTCAGGGTTGGTTTCACTTGATGTGGTTTGATTTTTGTCTTTAGTACCAAGATTTTCTTGTTTACCTTCTCCATAATCTTATTGGTCCAATTTTTATCAATTTTATATTGTTCAGATATTTTATCAATGACCTCAATAACACTAGAATGTACAGTCGAAACACATTTGTTAAAATTTAAGAACTGAGCTTTGGGATAGTTTGGTCCTTTAGACAAACTTTTTCGAAGTTCAGAATTTTCAATGAATCAGAGGTCACCAGTCACAATATGATTATGATGATCACCACAGAATGTTGACAGATGACATTCACATTGAGGCATATTTTCGACGACGAATTCATTCTCCATGTCATTGATTTTTAAACTTGAAACAACATCCTTATGATTGAAGATCTTATTTTGGATTGGTCGAAGCAAACTAAAAGTGTTCAGTTGACACTTTTGACTATATTTTTATGGCCAGTCCAGTCGTACTTTCCCCTGAAGGTTCGGGGTAGCATGTTGATTGGAAAATGGTGACATAACTTGTATAAGAATTTTCCCCGGTGACGTCGGAGACGTGGATAAAGTTAAGATTATCGTCACTATCACTTGAAAGTCGCTCGATAAAAACGATATTCCCATTCTATTGTACCAATGGTGGTTATGTAATTCAAATGTGGCGGTTTCTATGACCAAGTACTTTATATCTAAATTAGGTTTAATTAAATTGAATAAATAACTATCGTATTCCTCCAAAGAGTTGGCTAATGCTTTAAACCTTTGTCGGTCCCGATCCAATGCCGCTTGGAAAATGCTAGGTCTTTCATTAACATCTACTGGCCAGGAACAGTAATGTTCAACGTAGGCTTTAGCCTTGCCTTCGAATAATATATTGAACACTGCGTTTGTAATAGTAACCTCACATAAATCTATTCCAGGATCTGCAATATAAGGAAATAGTCCATTTTGCATCTGCTCCTCAAGTACAGTTTCTTCAAAGTTGTTAATCTCATCTGTTTCAGAACTCGAAATTTCTCTTATCGAAATCGAAAGGGAGTAACTGTGATTCAGATTTCTAAATTCTGTACTCTTATACTGGTACACTTCAATCGGTTCCTCAATTTCCATTTCACATAAATTTCATATGACACTTCTGCTTCTAGGAATGGATGACTATCAATATTATTCTCTATGGTTGTGGAAGGCACTCTTTTATCGTGATACGAGCTTTCAATATATTCTTACTAGCAATCATGTTTCAGTGAACCTTTTATAACTTTCTTAGAACTAGTATAGTTGAGTCAGCTGTGTTAACCACTTGTAAAGAAACTTGATTGACTATTGATTGATTCTCATTTGTTGTCAATGAAAACCTCTAAACTATGGGTTAAAAAATGCTTTAGTTTGAATATGGTATGAATACACTTGCTTCAGGGTTGATGCGCGCTAATTTTTGAAGTCCATAGCGAGCAATTTATATTTACACAATGTGAACAAAGCTGTGAAAATTGCTGAAAACTAATCTATATATATATATATTGTTTCGGTTTGCAAACGAATGGATTAGTAGGAACTTGTTGTTCTACATTGTTTGTAATTGAAGTCCAAAGCGGTTTCTTTCTCCAAGCAATTTATATTTACACAACGTAAACAAAGCTGTGAAAAATGGTGAAAACTAATCAATATATATTGTTTCGCTTTTCAAAAGAGCGCTAATTTTTGAACCAATATAACTTCATATCGTTCATAGAGCTGTAGAAAAAAGCAGCAAAGACGTGGGAAGAAAAAAAAACAAACCAAAAAACGACGCACAGATCATAGAAGGATTAATAAATGAGCCGATTGCTAACAGGGATGATGAAGCTCAAGAAAATGTAAGTAAGCTCCTTGAGCTATTATGTTGAGAAACATATGAAATTGTTAACTGTGTTAATGCCAATTTTACTGTATTGATGGTAATAATTTATTTCACTTTAATAGAAAATCGCAGCGAACGCCTTTATAAGTATTTTCCAAGTCCTCTTACTTATTCCAAAATGTTGATAAAAACTGATTGTATGGCTGAATCGAACTCAACTTGAAGGTTATCGTTCCTGAAATTTATTGAGGTTTATTCAAAGACCATTTTATGTCGCTACATAGTGGGGTTTTTTTTACTGAAAAGAATGCCACTCACTGTGCATTTGGGGTGTGTATTAATTTTGTTTGTACTCTTTCATTTGACAGCAATGTACTCAATTTGTTTGTTTCTTTTTTATTCCTTTTTTCATAGATCAAACGTGGTGTTACTGATGAAAATAATGGAGATGAAAATTCCCCATTTCTGGTGTTTAGGTATCCAATTCGAAAAACGAACATTATAGTAAATATTAAGGTAAAAATTAATAGAAATAAACGGATGTTTATCGCAGAACATAGCTGGGAGGATTTCTATTCAAAACAAGCTTAAAAATTGTTACGACTTCCATTCAAATTTTGTTATGCGTTAAGTAGTGTTAATGTTATAGGTAAACGCTATGTAAACCCTATTCTCTGAATTTCAGTCCAGTAGTTCTTTCATCAAAAAAATTATAGCTATCTTTACACATTAATGTACAAACGTGTCAACGCAGTATAATGCTCAGTAAAAAATTAGCAGCAAATACAATACATATATGTGAACTCCATAATTTTCTGTCCTTTCATTATATTGTAGTAGTTATTAACCTTGTCTTTATTCGCACACCCTGCAAATGACAAACAGGTCCTCTCACCTACGTCTAGAATTGATAAACGTCACTTGTATTATTCATAAATAACAATAACACCATGTTTTTAATCTTTATTCATATAACCGACAAATAACGCATAAAAAAATACCAAAAAACAATACAAAAAAACCCACAAAACAACAGATTATTAACTATATCATGAAAGTATAAAAAACACATCAAGATATTATTTGTCCTTTCTTTTCTCAATCTATTGTGTTTTTCTTATTTGTTTACATTAACACCTGCCTGGTAGAACGCGGTCCAGAGGTCTGGGAGCCTGAAACTCATTGTTCTACTTACCCAATTGTTCTATTAACCAATCAGAGGGCTAGCTGAGCACCTCAAAAACAGTGGCGCAGTATCTTATGGCACCTCAAAAAGCCTCGCTTTCATGGCACCTCACCGTCCCTCAAAAAAAGTGGCCCAGTATCTTGTGGCTCTACTCTACTAGAGATATTTGTAAACATATGAACATTGTGATTTACGCACATGATGTTAAAAATCATAGAATATACTCACTAAAATCTATGTTTTTAGTGCTTTTAGTCTTGACTTTCAATTTTTTACTTTAAAAAAAGGGTTGCAGCTGTTGAAAAGGAAATCTGCCAAAGAGAGTGCGCTTAATTGAGGGAGTGTGCTTATTAACATTTTTGGGTTCCAAATAGTGCGCTTATCTATTAGGGTGCGGTAAGTCGAATAATTACGGTGGTATTGAAATGTTCTTAGCCCCAGTTCTTAACTGAATTTTTACATGCATAGATTACCAGCATGTTTAACATGTAAGTTTCCTCATTCATTTTATATGTCTTAAAAGTATGTAACTTTTCGTTTTGTATCCTTGAAATTTGGTATATCTTGTAACAATGAAAGAAATTTAAATTTAGTCTTGTAATCTTACACGGAGATAGAGTATTATCGGTTGAGAGAAATCAAGTTCCCCTGTGCAACCTTGTTGTTGACCGTAAACAAAGAGAGTGCTATCGTAAAAATTTCACTTTTTTATGATATTAAATAGGCTATTGTTATTGTGGTACTCCAATGTCTACAGATAGCAAGATTGCTCTGGGAACGAATATCTCTGCTACACTATACATAAAAACGTTTTAATAGATTTTTTGAAGGTACAATATTTTCTTTCTTGCAGAAAATCCAGCACATTTTTCTAGCACTTTGGTAAATGCTACAATGAGCTCTCAATTGTTTTTCCTGCGTTGCGTTTGTTTAACTGACAGTTCCATCTTCTTTACAACCTCCATTCTTCATTTCTTTGGCAACTAATAAGTCCGGTAATTTGACGCTTTGAAGTAAAACTTGATAACCTATACTGCCACATATTTAAGTGAAGACTTAATTGTTAACACAAAATTTGTGGGCGTTATTGTTAAAAATGCCATAGTTCTTGCCGTAGACGATAGCACAGACCAAAGATCCTACCATATTCATGATTAATGTTGAAATTTATTTAAGAAAATCCCTTATTTGGTGAATCCCGGACAAAAAAGAATGCCCATTTATTTCACCTTGGTAGTAGGTAACTCACTTCTGTCTGTTTTCTTTTTTGCTTCATTTTGTACCTTAATATTTTAAAATTTTATTCTGTGTTATCACCATTACGCGCAAAGTCATTACTTAACGTAACACTGATCCACAATTACACGGTGTCATTATTACAGTCAACTGCAGAGGATTAAAATTTGATTACTTGGACCTTTTTTTTGGAAAAGTAAGAGGTGGCAAAGTAATTCGAAACTTGGTTATGTAAAAATTTAAACGCAAAGCTTACTTCATTCAGAATTATTATTTTGCACTACTAAAATATGTTATTTTTTTAGGACCGTTTTATTGGGTAACGTTTATTTAATTCTTTTGTTGGATACCCTAGTGGATAACATACTATTTGTAATATTGAGTACCCTTTTGTAAGCAGATGGCATTCTACATATGCTGTCAGACGTGCTTACTACTTTTTTTGCTTGGCTTTACCACTTAGTGTATTAGGAAATAGAAGCCAACTTGCCGGGACTATTTATCCGTCATTTACTGGTTACTTGTTTTTAATGGATGGGTTATTCAGTTACACTAAATTGTCTTCCAGTGTACTACAGGAGCATGTTTGGAAAAAAAAGAACACTAGGCTGACTTGACCCAGGCCTTGCTGAAAAATATTTTGCTACAATACAGGTTTTTGCCACAAACTTCAACAGTAAATGAGAGAACACTCAGTAAGCACGTCATTCTGCGTGCAGTGCATCTTTTATTTATGTTCGACGGAAGCGTATATTTTGGTTACTTTTTCTACTTACACACTTTTTTATTTGTAATTATGCAAAAATAGCATTGGAAACTGAACATAATTTCGTATATCAGAGAATTCTTTTCTCATTTTTGTTGCATAAGGTATATCCAGGAAGCCAGAGAGGAAGTTGAAAGCCTGACAAGGCAAAACAAGGCTTTGCATAAGCACCTTGAAGACTTCGAAACTGAGAGAAATTCACTGGAAGAGACGTACTCAGAAAAAGTATCACAGCTGGAAGCACAGGTCAGTGTTTTCTCATTTAACGCAAGTTAGTACACTGTAGCCAAGTATATCGTGCGAAACAGTCACGTAATGCAAAATTGTTAGTAATAGCACTTGGGCGCCATGAAAGGAAGAGCAAAAAGGGCAGTTCCGCAAAGGCTCGGAACCTAAAATGACCCAGCAGAAAAACTTTCAAAGAATATTTGCACTGGGTATAAAGGTAACATATTTCAATATCTTGGTATTTTAATTGTAGCCTGCAGTAATGTCAGGTGCGAAATAGAAGGATCAAAGTAGTAAGAGGGGTTGAAAAAGGCCCAGATTCTAAAACATAAGTGGCTGGAAAGAAGAGTAAAACTCTAACAGGTAACGGGGATGAGAAAAGTGAATATATTTAAAGCATCTTAACCCTTCACGACAACTTTAGGCTTTGTAAAATATCAATATACTTTCTTCATCCTCGTCTGCAATTTCTTTATTATCAACAACAGCTACAATTTACTTGTTGGGATGACATTGTACTTCATAAAAGGCTGCTTTCGCTCTTTTCTCTCATTTGCCTCGTCTTTCTCGTATGCATTAAATTTCATTCAAGAATCTTGCATCATATTTGATATGGGATTGTCACGCAAACGTTCAACAAAAGATATAATTTTTTATTTAAATGGTTCAGTCTGTGCAAGCACTGATTCAAGTTGATTTTTCTCATTTCATTACCTGTTTTGTTCGTATCTCGCCTAAAAGTGTCATCTTTCAAATTACTAGTGTTGTCTTTTAGGGTGGATTTCAAAACCTCATTTGCCTCTCTTCTTTCTCGTATGCATTAAATTTCATTCAAGAATCTTGCATCATATTTGATATGGGATTGTCACGCAAACGTTCAAGAAAAGATATAATTTTTTATTCAAGTGATTCGGTCTGTGCAAGCACTGATTCAAGTTGATTTTTCTCATTTCATTACCTGTTTGGTTCGTATTTTGCCTAAAAGCGTCATCTTCCAAATTACTAATGTTGTCATCGTCCAATTTAGCTGCTCAGCAGCTTCTTTTTCAGGGGTCCCCAAACCTTTTAGAGCATTGACTTTGATCGCTTGATTGCTTGTTGACCTCAAGGCGCGGGTGAAAAAACCCAAATGATATAAATAGTTAAGCAGATGCCCAATTTCCATATACAATAGTGAGGAAACTACATAGCTAATCGTGCTTTCCGTTTGCATGAGCAGGTGGGACTCCATACCAAACCCAGCAAAATTGATTTTCATCCAAGCGGAGAGGCAGACAAGTTAAATTTTTCTCACCTTAATAGTATATGCTTGTGGTGCATTTGCATACATGTGCAATAGCTGAGGTTCTTACGACACATCATAAGAAAGGAAGGTCTGGAAGAGGTGGCAATAACAGGGAAGATAGAAGGAAAGCAGAGTAGGGGCAGGAGGCGGGTCATGTGGATGACAGTGTGAGAGAATGGCTGGTTGAGAATGGAATCCACCATACTAGCGTTGACCTTCTACGAATGCCAAGAGATAGGATAGCGAGACGAGAGATGATCACCAACGTTCACAGCGGATATGGCACCTAAAGAAGAAGACACTTGCATTGCTCCTAGTCTTGATACCTAATATCAATAACAATTACCAACACACTTTTTGCTGGCTTGTATTTTGGGGTTGATTTTAGCTAATTATAACGCTCTGATTTTTAATATGACATCCCTTTTTGCAACACATCAGGTTTTTATAATACAGCATATTCCTATTTTATGTTATACTGAATGTATTTACTCCGTTAGGAAAGTTTCTTAGGTGTTACAGCTTCAAACTGCAACTGTTAAGAGATTTTTTTTTAAATTGAATGCATTATAAGATAGGATCAATGTACAGGCCATTTTTCTAGTGTAAGTGAGAAAACATAAGCAATCGTACACACAACTATACATTCATTGGTAAAATTTTCGCAGTGTTTTATGTCTACACAGTCTCATTGAATGGTCTCTACGATATTCTTGACATTTGCAGCCATTTTGATTCCCAGAAATATTTTCTTAACATCCATGAATAAAAGCCATGCTCCTGCTTCAACGTTAGTCATCGAACTTGAGAAATCTTAGTTTTTCATTAACGTCCTGATTTGTGGCCTATCAAAAACTCCAAATTTTATTTTGTTTTGACATAACCCAGGGAATATTGCACATATGAATTCAAAGCAGTCATCTTCCACAGCAAGAGATTCTACAACGTGCTTAATTAATCCTGATCCTGCTCCTGCTCCTGCTCCTACTCCTGCTCCTGCTCCTGCTCAGGTGCCATGCTCTCCCAAAACGTTGGCGATCATAGTTCTCCTCAGACTTCTATCCTTCGCGGTTCTCAGCAATTGCAGCTCGCTCTTTCCTGACCATGCCGCTATGCCTCCTAGGTAGGTCGTTCTTGTTCGTTCTTCTAATTAATCCTATTTTGTTTTAAAGGGCTGGGAAGACTATTTTGTCTTGCTCAAAAATTGGTTTAGGTACAACATTCTTTTTTCATGCAGTCAAACGTTCGCTGACTGGCCAAAGTGTCTGCTCCCAATGTTTCTCCTTGACTCAACTGCCCGATGAACACAAGAAACATGGATATTTTGTATACCCGCTTGTTAAGCAAGAAAAAATTTGGCCATTTTCACATCCACATTTATGAGAAATTTAGGTTCATTCTGTTTGAGTAATTTGAATGCCGGTTTTCTGTATTCTTGCCTCTCTTTTGAGTGGCAGAGAAACCTATAAAAATCTTACCGAAACTCTTTCAATTATTGAATAATACACATTTTAGACTCTTCTTTGAACTATCTTTAAAAATTCTCGGTTAGGCCTGCATCATGCTCTGAAATACCTATCGTGTTTTAAGATTCCAGCCACGTCACAGTAATAAGCAAAATTTCTCCACGTTTAAAAAATACCAAGATATTTTTCTCTCAGTTCCGATAAAATGTTACAGTTGTTTTCACATCAAGTCCAGAAACTAGCCCTTCTGCTATTAACACTGTTGACTGGCCTAGGTCTCTGAATATATCATTCAGTCCCAACTGGCCAAAGGTCCCACACTTTTCTTTCCATGTATCGACAAAAAACCCGGGTCAGAGTCAAGTTCACTTTATACATGAGATTCACATATATCACTTTCATGGTGCAATGAAGGAAATTCCCTGATTAGAGGTTTTGTAATTTTTGTTTTAACAGAGCACTGGAAAAATTTCACAATAAAAGATTTGGATAAATCATCTTATATCGTTGCTATAAGCAGGAGTCTTTATAACATAAAGTAACAACTGTTTGTGGGGGGGTTTTCCGGCTCCCATCACCTTAGGAATGCCAAATTTTAGTTGTTTCCTTTTGCCCTTAGTCCATCGGTGTAGATTTTGATAAACTGTTTACGAACATTGCCCGTGGGCCACGGTTTTTCATTTCAGATAGGCCACCATAATATTTGAACTTCCGAATATTGATACTTCGAACTGAATAAAAGGTTTGTAATACTAAAGCTCAGATGCTAAAGTTTTTTCCTCGTCATCGTTAATTTTGAATGTGTCGACAATATTGGCACTTGATTTATGAAATTAATCTACAATTACTTTATTCTTAAAATGATTTTGTTTCACATCGAAAGCAACCATTGAATTATGAATATATACTAAATGGCGCCAAGAATTAAAATTTAAGCATGGCAAAATAGTCTTTTGGTTCATGGGGTTGGTGATGCTGAAAAATTTTCAATTTTAAAAGAGTTCTTGATGGTCGATGAAGACACTTAGATGCCATTTTCTTTCTGTTACTTGTATGTTGTTTTTTTCTCTAGTTATTTTGAGATCGAGAGTCTTTCTTCATAAGCTTCTTAATGTCTTTTTTAATTGCTAGTTATTGTGATCTTACAGTGTTGAGTTTTTGCTAAATTTATTTCCGTCTTTCAAAAACTGCACGTTGCAGAATCTTTTTACTCACAATTTGTTATTGACAATTGATTTTTTACGCAATGATAAATTATTTGTTTGACTTTTAAGGTATCCTCCTTACAACGAGAGCTAAATAAGGAAAGCATTCAACGTGAACAGTTAGCGGAAATGTATACCAGAAAAGGAAACAAAATGGACCGCTTCAAATCAACATTTGACAAATCACTGAATACCATTACAAAAGATACCAGAAATTTAAAGGGTATTTTAGACAAGTCTATTTATAAAATAGACAAACAAATACTTGCTGACCAAGGATTAACATCCGACACAGACCTAACCTCTGATCTCGAAGACCCTTTTCAAGACACCCATAAAGTGCCCGAGAGACGCTATAAAATTGATGATTATAAGCGAACACGTCATAGACTTTCTTCGTCGCCTAACAATGATGGTGAACATTCGCCTTTAAGACAAATAAAAGACCAAGGTGAGTCAGAGATGACGAATGGCGGCTTATACTACCGTGCCAGTAATTCCCCTTCTAAAGTAGGGTCGGGAAACCCTTACAATTCACCTTCTTATTATTCTCATACATCAAAACGATAATTTTTAGCGCTATGTTTCTTAGCACAAAGGCTGCCTTCTTGTTTTAACTTATGATGGGGGAAAATCTATTTAATGCCAGACTGCCCAAGCAAAGATGGCACATTTTGTATATTTGTATTTATGCATCTTTGTATGTAAGAGTATTCTACAAGGACATGGGGTTACTTTATTGCCCTTGAGAAGATCAAACGGAGAATATTGGGAATGAATTTAGTCTAAGGATACATGTATGTATATCTTGGCCCGTTGTGCAAATATACTTTGGTTGGTCGTTCCCAGAAAACTAATGGACAATGTGTTTTACTTTACACTGTGTGATTGGTAACAGTTTTTAATGGATATTTTAGGAGTTAAATATCTTTTTATAGTAATGAAGGAGGTTAGATAGGCTGCAAAATAAGAGCAGTCGGAGCAGACCCTTTTAATTTTATGAATAATAACTACAACGGTGACAACAGAAATGTAGCAATGGCTAATAGTAGATAAAATATTATAAGTATTTTAGTATGTTTGTACTTATGAACTTTGTATTCATGTCATTAGCAAGATGGTTCACCCAGTTCTTTGTGGGTTGTTTTAAAGTTATACTCATCGAGCAATGTGGCGATAAAAACACAATATGGCACATTGAAGGACCTAAGGACTCGGTGACTATTTTTAAATTTTTATTCAGTATGCTATCTGTGCATTGTTACTTAATTATACATATGAAACAAAAAAACCCTGAAATTTACCCAGGAAAGGTTATGGTAAAAAAATATAGTGAATGAACTTGTGGAAGGAACCTATCAAAGGTGAAGTATTTTTTGCACTTCAGATGTCGCAAAGTGATTTTCGAAGTTTTGAATTGTAAACCTGTGTCCTCTTATCGAAATCTCAGAGATTTTCCAAGTTTCAATTTACGACATGACCCTATGTAGTATTTACTGATAGAGATAGCTAAATTTTTTGTATTAAAATGTGTAGCAGTAAAAGTTAAAGTATGTATATACTGACGTCCAACACAATCAATTCTTATTTTAACAAATGCATACTAAGACCATCCACAATCTTACGCAGCTTGGAGAAAGGCTATCAGAGTAAGGGAAAACTTATGTATTATAGAATCATTCCCAAGCGTGAATAAGGTATAATAACTTGGCATCTCTGATGCTAGGTGGGCCACACAAACAAGATGCCCAATCTCACTTTTACCTTTATTACCATTTACTTCAAATAATGTTTGTTTGAACACTTTACAAACAAACAGAAAGCCGATTCCGTAGCTATTGACACTTCCCCCCCTTTTTGGCATTAAAAGGCACCGCCCCGTAAAGCATATTCACTGTGTTTTGCAGCCCATACCCGTTCACAAAATATGATGTAAAAGGAAGTCGATAGTTACGGAGTAATTCGTTCTGATGATAGCGACGATATCAAATGATTTACAATTTTTCATAACCAACCCCAATTTTCATTTCAGCCTGGAGTTGGTAAGGGTAGGATTGTTTTCAGGGCTCAAGTTGCTTCGTAGTTGCTTAACACTTTTTTGATGATTATAACATGTTTATTTAAGTTTATATTTTGTGGCACAATTATTCCTTTTTTTTATTAAATTATTTTTCTACTCGCTAATTGAATCTATCTAAAATGTTTGTTTTGCTTGAAAGTATTGTAATAATTTTGTTGGAAAATGAATCAGATAAATCAAAATTGAATTTCGGAAAGATATTATCGCGATTTTTTTAAAAATTTGTTCAAGATTTGAAAAATTATGTGTTTGAAAATTTTGCTAAATGTCCGGTTTGATCCTTCAGAGCTGCAAAGCAAGTTGCTTAATATTCGGCACATCTTGAGAGATCAGCGCTTAACAACTGAGTTGCATATGTCAAAGGACTTGTACTGACATATCCTTATTTTATTTAAACAGGGAACCCAGTCTTTTCCACTGGAGCTCCGGCCAAGGCCGGCCTCCCAACGCATTTTCAGGAAGTGCCCTTATAGGATACCCTCGCCGCCTTAACCTCAGCTCTCGTTTCTGAAGCCAGACTGAAAGCACGCTAGAAGGGCCTCTGGATCAGGACCCTGTCGGGATTTCCAATATATATTTTTTTATCGCTGGCCGTAATCACACTTTACAACTATACCACCAGGTACAGAGTCAATTACCTCTAATGAATCCTGGTCGTTCGGTTAATAGGCAGTCTAGAGTTCGCTTATAAGCTCGTTTGCATCAGTTGCCTTCCATTTTCCTGGCTAAGGCAGGTGTCTTGTGGAACCGAGCTACTTTCAGCTAAAGTTGAGGCATAGCCCCTGGCTGCAAACAGAAAGAAGCATTGCCCAATTTAGATTTGATTGCTTCACTGCATTCTCCATCGTGCAACACAGTGGTGACATTTACCTCAACAGAAGTAAAACACTTGGAATACAAGTTCATCCAAACGTTTGTGCTGAATGTGATCTTGCTATTTGTGTAGTCCACAGCTTGTTGACTGTAACTGGCATCAACCACATCTATATCGAAAGGAAACTGAGATTGGAACTCATCTTCATAGCTTGGTGTTGTTTCCAGAATTTTCTTACACTGAAATAACTCCGGGAAAATGAAAACCAAAACACTTTTCTCTCGGGGAACACAAACTTGCAGACTTTTGCTACAACCACCAATATTTTGTAAAAAAAATTGGGAGATTTACCCACATGCCTTTCTAGGAAACATGATATAACCCACGGTATGGTTTTGATGAGTAATGGGAATTTTTGTGAAGCCGCAATAGAGAATGTTTGTATGGCCTATAATCTGCCACAGTTGACATGATCTGATAGGCTATTTCATAAGTATTTAGCAAAGCAGGTTCACATTTTTCTTGTGATAACTAGTATTATTGTCATGTGCTCAATCATATCTGTCTTTATTCAACACCTCGTGTGGTATTGTTTTGCTTCTCCATGTTTAATCCTCTTTGTACTCTCGATAAAACAGCATCTCATTTCTTGTGGACAGAATTGACCTGCTGGCTTTAAATGTGAGTGAATACTTCACTACAGCCGTGGTATACAGGGGGGGAAATCACAATGGAGAACAAGAACAAGTGTATATGGGATTTGCATTTTGGTATGAAGCTGCGCTCTAGACCTGCTAAGAATAAATTTTGTGACCAGCATCTATTGCAGTAAAGGCTGAATGCTAAAGAGCCTTGTGGTGGATGTGGAAAAGGAGTACAGACATTAAAAACTATTGGAAAGCTGCGCCGGGAGGGCCCATACCAAAAGACTGGACCAAAATGCAACTCAGACCAGTGGGTATTTCCCTAACATACTAGAAGAACTGTTNATGTTTGTATGGCCTATAATCTGCCACAGTTGACATGATCTGATAGGCTATTTCATAAGTATTTAGCAAAGCAGGTTCACATTTTTCTTGTGATAACTAGTATTATTGTCATGTGCTCAATCATATCTGTCTTTATTCAACACCTCGTGTGGTATTGTTTTGCTTCTCCATGTTTAATCCTCTTTGTACTCTCGATAAAACAGCATCTCATTTCTTGTGGACAGAGTTGACCTGCTGGCTTTAAATGTGAGTGAATACTTCACTACAGCCGCAGTATAAGGACTGTATCAACCAGATTAGAGATTGAAAAACCCGTGGTATACAGGGGGGGAAATCACAATGGAGAACAAGAACAAGTGTATATGGGATTTGCATTTTGGTATGAAGCTGCGCTCTAGACCTGCTAAGAATAAATTTTGTGACCAGCATCTATTGCAGTAAAGGCTGAATGCTAAAGAGCCTTGTGGTGGATGTGGAAAAGGAGTACAGACATTAAAAACTATTGGAAAGCTGCGCCGGGAGGGCCCATACCAAAAGACTGGACCAAAATGCAACTCAGACCAGTGGGTATTTCCCTAACATACTAGAAGAACTGTTAGCGGCAAAGTGCGCTAAACGACTGGACCACAAAACGGAAGACGTATATGTTCCCCTAAGAAAACTAGCCCTCAAAACGAGCGAGACAATCCTCAAATAATCACTGCTTTTTCCGCATTCTTGCCAACAAAAATAAACAAGTCCCAGATTTCCATGCCAAACCTCACTCCTTTCACACTAATTTTTCCGTATTTGTCACCAATATCCTTTTTTGCCAAGAAGCTGCTCAATTTCAGATTAAGCACCACCTAAGCATACACATGAAATTTATATATGCCAGAAGGCCACATCTCAGCCTAATGAGATTGAACGAAACTCGGCTGCCCGACGTAGTAGTGCGCCAAATTCAGGGGTTTGTGTGGGGTCAAAGTTAATTTGTGGCCACACGCCACCACTGCATACGCCTGGTGCGGATCAGACAGGTTCTACGGCCCCTATCCGAACAAGATTACTTCCTACTTACTAGATTTTAGATTCCCAGGAGTAGCATGGAAGTTGACTACAAGCCAATGCCATTTGGCAGGATAAGGGGCTGGCAGAGAATAAACCGTAGTCAAAACACCCCCGTTAGAAATTCTCACAGAAACAGGGATTGGCCATTAACTACAACTTCAACCAGTCAATGTCACAATCAGCCTGGCCCATAGCGAGAAAACGAGGTGAGAAACTTTGTGGTCTAAGGCATCCAAGAAAAACTTCGAACTGACAGGCGTAAAAACAGGAAAGGACCCATGCCAGCTAGAGAGAGGGTACAGGAAGAAGAGATGTACGGAGAGGTCTTGCTTGCCATTGAGATGGCCTTGCAGGCAAAGGTAGTTGTAAAGGACGTCACAGGTGGTCTGATCTGGCAATATGACAAGTACGAGAAGGCACCCCGCATAATGTTTCAGACACAATCAAATCTGGTCTACTGGGGGACCAAAATTTTCAGGGCAAATCAGCAGTGTCGAGCCCTATGATACTGTGGAAAACGAAGAGGCCAACCGGCCCCTGCTGTGGTCTAAAGCTAAGCAGGAAACCGTCGGCTGTGTCTAGTTTTTCGGACCATGGGCTTACGTCACTGACAACGGCAATACTGTTAAACCCAGAACTTTCACTGATCACGGGTATCCCTATGCATTGAAGCTGGTAGTCTGTGTTAGCAAATACAAAGCAGCACGGTCTTTGCGAAATAAGGAGGCCACTTTTTTCTCAGGCATTTGAGACCACATATGTTAAACGCCACAAGGAAAGATAAGATCAAAAATGAAGTCTTAAGATCAAAGACCAAAGTTAGAGACGTCATCGAGAAGGTAGTGTATTTGAAAGGCCAATGGGCAGGACATCTATCCTGAATGAACAATAAGAGATGGGCCAAGAGGATAACAGAGTGGAGACCAAGAGAAGGGGGCAGAACAAAGGAAAGACCAAAGAAGATGGCGAGACGAAATTGAGGAGAAGGCAGGCAAAACACGGATGCAGAAAGCACAAGACCGAGTAGAGTGGAGGAAATTGTGGAGCCCACCCGCCAGCAGTGACATGAACGGCTAAAATGATGATGATGATGATGATTATGATGGCTAAACGTCCGATACTAAGCCACAGCAGTTGATGTTCGACGAGAGTTAAAGGCTTGTGTAGGCTAGATGGAACCGAAAATAAGAAGCTTAGTAGCAAATGATGAAAATACTACTTGAACAAAATAGGAAAACTCGTTTGCATTGTCCCAATCCAATTTGATAGAAATAGTCAAGAAGCTTAAGAACTTGCAAACAGTAAAAGTGCTCTGCATTTGAAAGAGTTTTAATATTCAATAAAACGACAGAGTATTATGGGGAAAAGCGTAATAGTTTATATCAAATACAAGCCAAACGAGTATTTGTGTAAATTTCTGAGTTCAAATTGATAAGAAGTGTAAGTGAACCCAAAAAATACGAGCAGTAAAAATGAGAAGAAGATTCCTTTCGAGTGTAAGTCGACAACTGCATTGCTTTTGATAAATCACATACACCTTTAAATCACCATGAAAAAAACCTGTATGAGTCCACTGTACAAGAATTTGTGGCCAATAATTAGTGTACCAGGTTTGAAGAGGAAAGAATTTATCGATTTAATATACGAAAAGCGCATCCCTAGAAAGTTGAAAGTAAAAATATATGCATTCGTTATACGACCTGTGCTGGTATACTGAGCCGTGTTATGTGTCTTGAGGTGAAAAGAAAATTGAATGCTTCCGAAAACAATCTCCAGGCGCGCAACGTAGGTCTGGAATGGTATGACAACTTGCTTTGGATGGGGAATGAAAATGCAATGAAAAAGCTTTGGAAAGTGAAGATAAAAGGTAGAAGACTAGCAAAAAGACCACTGAAACAGTGGTGGAGAACGTGTGCGAAGTCAAGGACTTGAAAAGTTGGAAGATGAGGTCACAGATGACTGTACCCGTTGTAAGAAGCAAATAAAAAAACTCTGATCTGGGCAACAAAGATGATGGTGGTTCTGATTATAACGATGATGAGTATTCGTATTCAAGTACCTAAATTAATATCATTAATTTCGTAAAATGTTACTGGTAGGTACACGTCTAATCACAACAATCATGCACATTTATTTAGTAATAATGACGAGATTTTCAACTTCTCTTTATTTTCGTTCTCGATTTATATTCTATGATCAGAAAATTTTACGCAACGTGTGTGATAAAACAGCTGTGATCAAAGTGTTTTCTTTTGTCTTCAGATTACTTCCCCTTTAAACGTTTATGTCACAAAACTCCCCCTTTTACAAGAAAAAGAATTAACAAAGTAAATAAACCAGACCCTGTATAGTAATGAGACCCAATATAGTAAGGGGCCATCCTCTCAACAGGTTTGCAGTGATACCTATAAAATGACAGCCAATCCAGGAAGACTACCCCCTCCCAGCAACACCGCACAGTGTCAAGTCACTAGGATCTTGGCGCGAAAATACGTCTCTAGTCTTTTGGATTGCAAGTGATTTTTTATGCCTTTATAAATCAATAAGCTATGGCGCTCGCGTTGTCATCAATGGGACCTCCCACTACGTTTGCAGTGAAACCTGTATTTTACAAGACCTACAAACGTGCATTTTACAGCAGTCGAATAGGCCACAGACATACGAATCAGTTCCCAAAGTTGGAGAGCTCCTTTCCTTGGTTAGTCAAGTATTGGTGTTCCAACATGCTAAGACCACAGATCTTGAAATCACAGGCCCAAAACTCAAGACCCGACCAAGAAAGGACAAGAGCCCTGTACTTGATCTCGGCCGAAAGGCTGAGAAGCAATCCTTACTCTGAGCACTGGTATTCGGTATTTAAATATTTGACTCAAAACCCGATTATTCTACCCTAAATGCATATATAAACCTTTAAAGAAAAGGGTAGTGTAATTTGCTGGACTATTAGTAATCGTAAGAAAAAATTAGATGAGTTGTGATTAGCCAGGCATCAAATATTTTTTTAACTATACTNCGAAAGGCTGAGAAGCAATCCTTACTCTGAGCACTGGTATTCGGTATTTAAATATTTGACTCAAAACCCGATTATTCTACCCTAAATGCATATATAAACCTTTAAAGAAAAGGGTAGTGTAATTTGCTGGACTATTAGTAATCGTAAGAAAAAATTAGATGAGTTGTGATTAGCCAGGCATCAAATATTTTTTTAACTATACTATTCTTTTATCTGAGGGTGAATCTCACAATCATGGTTGTCATTTGACATGAACAACATGGCCCTCGCGAATTTCTAAAGTCATTTCATATTTCAATGTTAAGCCTGTGTTAATGTTATTGTTGAATATTGTTTGTTGTATTAAGTACGTAGTGTATTCCGTTTGGATTTCACACGACCAGGTCATCTACGTCCAAACATGACCAGAAAGAAAAAGGCACAAATATTCCAAATATGACAAATATCCATATACAATTTGGCAAAGGCACACGCCCATTTGAATTATTAGGAGCGTAACGTGTCACCACTTGTAATTACCGTCATAACTTTATTAAAAGTCCTGTGACATTGTAAGGTATTTTTCTCTCACGACAAAAACATGAATTACCAAAAGAACGAGCATGTAGGCTGCTTTGCTTAATATTTTGCAAAAACAAATGCTCAGAACCCTCACTCTTGGGTACTAATTACTAGTGTTAGTCATATGTACAGGCCTGAGACTTTTTAAGTGGTAATGTACAGCGGAGTAGCAGCTTGGAAACTCTGTAAGCACCACACAAGAGGATTTGGACATGTAATAAAATGGTTGACAGGGCTTGGGTTGGGTTTATCGTCTCGAAAAATGAAAATTTTTATTCTGAAGGAAATGATCATAAAATGTTATTCTTGTAAACTCACCTTTAACGTTGCTTTCCTTTTCATACATCAAATATTATTTAGAGTCAAGATTTTTTAATAAAAATTATGGCGATTCTCGTTGGCTCTCTACATGGCACACAAATTAAGACTATACTGTTTTCGCATGGCAATTTACTGTTTTTATTATGTAAATAATGAAAAAAGAAGGCTTCTGCATGAGCCAAAGATTTATGGTTTTCCTTTTGCTTTCCTTGATTTTTCTGTGATTGTAACTTATTTACCTTCCATGATTTTTCATAATTTTTGTGATTTATTTTGATAATTTGAAATTGCTCATGATTTCAAGTGATTTGCCTTTTGTTGAAGACAGAGGCACGTTAAAGCCAGATAAGGAGTTATTGCTGAGACAAAAGGCTGTGGAATCTGAAATGATAAAAGTTTAAAACGTGACCCAAATATTCTTAATCTAAACAAAGGCATTGACTTTGAATGACTTTTTTTGCATAATTTTCTCAGATCCTTGCACATTTGTTCTTTACACTTTCTTGCCATTGATCTCGATCAGCAGGCATTCTTTTAATTGTAGGAAGAGGCATATTGAAATCCTCTTGTATTTGGTCTTTCAATTGCTTTGGGGGACTACCCCCAAGTCTTTTCCGACCAAAGTCTTCTTTGAAGGCACAATGTATGTTACTTGCTTCACCTCTTCTGATGACGTGACCAAACCAAACCAGTCTCTTTTTCTTTACCATTTCGATAATTGTTGTTTTGCAGCTGAGTGTTTTTCTAATGGTGCTCATTTTCACTTTTCAACACGCCTTTTTCCCGAGCATGGTTCTACGACAGTCGTTTTCAAAAACAGTTTTTGTATATCTTCTGCTCGTATCGAGAATTCTACTCTTCTCTTCTTGCCAGTTCTTTTTCTTCGAAGCAGACTTCAATAAAAAAAAGAAACGACTCATTGGTCGACAATCGACTACAGTCAGTCATGCACTGCCTGAGACTGAATTTCTCTCAAAAAACGCTAATTCAAAAAGGATAAACGGAAAGACAGTCACAGTTACTCAGAAAAAATCGGAAAGTGTTGTGCCAAGTGTTAACAATTTCATCTTGTTCCATGCTGTGCGACGATTTCCTTGCGATTGAATGAGAAAGGTCAAAAAGTAAATACGAATTACGTAAAAGCTAATTAAATGAAAGCTACCGATATCTAGAAGAAGAAAAAAATGAATGAGCTGTGGAAGTTCAATACTCTACGTCAACAACAAGTACGCACTTGGGGTTTTCCCGGCAGCTCGCAGTGTGCAGGTTTCAGAGTCACAGATGGCAATGAGGACGATCAGAGTCTCATCTTTAAAAAGTTTGAGAGTTGTCTGCCGTTCCAGATGGAGTGTTTTAGTCTGCCGAAAGCCGATGATGTGAGCGCGATTCTTCTATTGATGTCATCACTTGTGTTTGGGACAACTGAACCCAAAAATACATAGCTGTCAAACTTTTCCACATTTTCACCGCCGATAGTTACTTCTTTTTCATTTTCATTTGACATTACTTTGGATTACTTTGCATAAAAGCATTTACGGTCGTGATTTATATGCTGAACCTGATGTCGCGAACATTGCAAAACTTAAACAACAAAAGAACATTCTAGAACATTAGAGAAATTGTTGAGTCATAATAAACATTCTAGAACTTCAAACATAAAACATTTGTAAGCATAATTTATTGCAGATTTAAGCAATTTTATTTTTAGCTATTATTCTGAATTATTCTTAGGGACCTTCACATGTAGAGCAACATTTTCAGACCAGGGTCTTATTATGTGATGATATTGTGGGATGATATGTTATGTTGTAAGATATACTTTAACAAGGAGAAGGAAAAGTAAAATGTACAAAACGCTTCCTCAAATATACACTTTGCAACACCTAACATTCCTTTCCATTGAGAAAATAAAATTCTGGGGAAGATCTTTCCAGCAGGCTCCAGAAAAAGAGAGAATCGAATATATAGTTTAGTATTAAAGCTACTATGAATTACAGTAAGCTGTAAATTTCAAAGAATAATGAACTGAACTTAGTGAAAAATGTAGTGAGAAAAAAAGGCAGTTTTACGATTTAGTTACACAGGCTAGTTGTGATGACATAAAATATACTATCAACCAGTCTGCAGTACTACAACTTTTTTTGCCACCCTTCGTGAACATCAGAATTTTCGTCTTTTTTACACACAGATGCTTACAAACATACATACACATATATACACATACAAACACACACATGCCCCTCCCTTTTATCCGAATTAAGTAATTCTATTGATTAAAGAATTATTTACAAAACTGTCTCAAAAGGGCGTGGTCCCAGCCATTTTTTTTAACTGTTGCACATGCCATGTGGTTTAGATGGCGATTCTCACTACTATTGACGTGTAATGCTGTAACTTTCATTCGTATACGCCTAGTTTATTACAAGCGAGTTTGATTCCCAGTGAGAGGGTTCTTGGAAGCAATCACCCATATTTTGAAGAATATTGTGTGCTTTCGGCTGGCATCTTCCGATTTTAATTCCTTCTGTTTGGGTAGTTCATGAAAGGTTTCTATGAAATTTGAAATCTGAGTGTGTTGGAGTGAAAACACTCTAGGCTAGCTAGTTCCAAGGAGCTAACTGTATTAACACAAAATCACTCAAATAAAGCAATTGTTTTTCTTTTCCGTTTTATTCACTCTAAATTGGCCTTTCTTAAAGCCAGTGCACACATAAGTGGCAAGATATATGCGACGGGCAACGCTACAGGAAAGCTAGAGACACGGAACTTTTCCTTTTGGGGCGGGGTCACACACACGTGCAACAGATTCCGAAAGGCTAAAACTTCTATCTTAAAATTGTCTTGAGTGTCAAAATAAGGCAGTCGAAAGACTTTGCAACAGAAAGAGAATAATTGAAATCTTTTATCTTCAGAGGTGGAACTGAAGACAACAGCAACTTTGACAGCTGCAGTTACGATATTCAGTACACACTTTTATACGAAGCTGCTTTATAAGAAACTAGCACAACGATGGCTAAACGTTTAAGGAAATCTAGTACTATGCTGAAGAAAAAATCGAAAATTGTAAAATTTCTATTCAAAAAAAGGAGTCCATTGACGTTAGTTTGTGCATGAATGGATATATTGTTTTTACTAACTTTTTGTCAATAGTTTTAATTCTGTTAATTTTGTTTGGAAAAGATTGCAACTTTTGATCCTTTTGCGTGACAATCTTCAGTTATATCTACCCAAAAATGCTTCAGAATAATAAAGCAATTTTAGGTCCAGCAAATATGAAACCAACTACGAAACGTTTACAACTAAAACGCCAAAATTGTTGTGCCAAATTAAGAAACTTGCAGTACTAAGTGCTGACCCAAGATTCTTATTAAGTATTCTCGAAAAAGGTGAAGCTGTTGGACAAGAGAGTGGCTTAATAAAAGAGAAAAGTATTCAAATCTGCTGAAGAGCTTCTGAGTGAAGACGACAGAGAAGCACGGTGCTTTCTTCGTATGTCTTTAAAAAATCCCATTAGTTGCTGACACTCCCTGAATCAAAAAGCAGAATACTAGGATGAGGAAGGCAATTCCCGCCAATGAGATATTAACAATCACCCTTGGTACCTTGGCTCAGGTAAGGAACCAACTCTTAATAAACTGAACTAGCAAAATATGAAACTTTCTTTGTGTAAATTTACTCACTGGGATAGTCAATGGGGACCAAGGGCAAGGTCTGTTTACAAATACGATATTTCTGGACTCCTCAGTATGTATCTTTGTACATTTCTCCTAAAATTCTATCATGGATAACACAAATACCATTTCATTAAAATACAGATACAATATTATCATCGCAAACGGCATGAGTTCTTTTTCATGGCGTGCCTAGCTATAATGTTTATTCCGTTTTTAATTCTTTTGCTAATATCAATATCCGGAACGATAGCTACAGCAACAGCTGGACAGTGACTCAGACGCAACCACCAGGAAGATTGTGTCACGTAAGAGAGCCCTGGCATGCCGTAACCCATGTGTTTGTGATCCATGGTGTATTATATCCTTGCTGTTTATTTTTCATAATTCTGAACCCTCTGGTCGTCCCTTTAATAGATGCCATCTGTAAAAATAAATAATGCCATCTGTCATGCATTTACTAACGATAAAATTTCAGTATGTATCCTCAAAGAATGGACTTTCACAAAATTTCAATTTGTTTTTTTTCTTTTGTCAGATTGACTTTAGATTAGTATTCCACATACAATTGTTAGTTTTTATTATTTTAATTATAATTGTTATTGATATTATTGATATTATTGATATTATTGATATTATTGATATTATTGATATTATTGATATTATTGATATTATTGATATTATTGATATTATTGATATTATTGATATTATTGATATTATTGATATTATTGATATTATTGATATTATTGATATTATTGATATTATTGATATTATTGATATTATTGATATTATTGATATTATTGATATTATTGATATTGTTGATATTATCGATACTATTGATATTATCGTGGATTTTCCCCATTGCACCCTATATGTAGTGATTTTGAAAGTTGCACTCACCAAATTTTAGAGTACGACCACTATCTTTCTCCAGTTGTTGTAAAAAAAAGTTATTTTGAACTTCTAAAGTTCTCTTCCTGTCTTCGTAATATTATTGATTTTATCAATAAAAGCAACAAAATTATTTTTTCTAATTTGAATTCAAGACCTTTCATAGTTTTTAGGTATGTTGAATCTGTTATTCCATCAATAAACATGATCAGAAGCATGTTATGCGTACCTGAAATCTACAAATCTTTGAAGTCTTCTTTGCACGTACATGTACTTTAGGGGCGGATCTGTTGCTCATGAAGGGAGGGTCCATTTTTTAAGAGCCTTTTTTCGCGAAGAAACGCAACAGATAATTTACAAAAGAGTAAAAAAGAAAAGGATAAAGAGTGGAGTAGCACATGCACACAATAAAAAAATTAATTGAAAGGAAAAAACTTTACAAGCTCTTGCATTTTAATAGTCTCATATTTTAGAATCAAATCCATGATAAGCACACCAACAATTCAAAGAACCCAAATATACTTAATCAGTAATCAATATATCAGTACCACTGGAAGAAGAAAGCTCTAAAGTACTCACTTTTAAGAGACGCTTCCTTAATGACAACACTTCACGGAAAAATGACAACTCTAATTGGAAGAATGACACAATATTTATGATGTCATTAGGACAACATGGTAAAAGTTGTCATTGTTCCGACTAGAGTTGTCACAATTCCAGGGAGAGTTGTCATTGAGGCGCGCCCCCACTTCTGATACCCATATTGGCCACTTCTGATTTCTCAACATACTCTACTTATTATCTCCGCGAGTACAGATTTATGCATCTAGAATTGCAGACATCATCGCTCGTACAGATGGCCCCATGACTTCAAATGGGCCTTTAGGATTTAGTTTACGTAGCACACAGCCTCCTTTTGAGTACTTTATTTAAGACAATCTAAAATTTTCAAAATATATTGAACTTTTATTATGGAGAGAGGA
Organism: Morbakka virulenta; assembly: GCA_003991215.1. Classification (NCBI taxonomy): domain Eukaryota; kingdom Metazoa; phylum Cnidaria; class Cubozoa; order Carybdeida; family Carukiidae; genus Morbakka; species Morbakka virulenta. The sequence goes on along the minus strand of RDPX01000036.1, from coordinate 2,647,956 downwards.
ACAAAGATCTCTAGCTTTGCTTCATAGACTATTCGAAAGCTCTTGATATGGTTGTGCATGATAGGCTATGAGCAGACATGAAAAGGATCGGAATTCTCACACACTTAGTTCAACTGTCAATTACTATGTATAATGACCAAAAAACCAAAGTCCGGAGACTCAAAATGGTTTACCATCGAAAAGGGCGTAAGACAAGGTTGCATAAATTCCCCCAACCTTTTCAATATATGCTGCCAATGTATCATGAGAGACGCATTAGAGGGAGTCCAAGATGGCGTAAAAGTAATTGGAAGAGCTTTCAGCAACCTTATGCTGACGACGTAGTGTTGAATGCTCACACCTTAAGTGAATTGCAAGAGTTGGTTAACAGATTAAATAGCAAAAGAATGGAAAGAAAACGAAAGTATTGAGGATCGTATCCCTGGAAGTTAACAACAGAGGCAACATTTTCGTAAACGATCAGCCTATTGAAAATGTGACGCAATTCACCTACCTAGGGGTCCACATCACGGCTGATTTGGACGATACCCCAGGAAATAAGAGGATTGCTTTCGCCAAAAACGTAATTTCAGCTCTTACAAAAGTTTGGAAAGATAGATTGATATCTACCAAGACAAAAAATGAGGCTACTCAATGCATTAGTCTTTCCAATTGCGACATATGGCAGCGAGACCTGGATCTTGAAGAAAAGTGATAGGAGACGAATAAAAAGCTTTGAAATCTGGTGCCATGAATAGCCCTGAGTATTAGTTGGGTAGACAGGATAAGAAATAAGGAAGTGGTCCAAAGAACTACATGCCACAAGAGACTACTACCACCTTTAGTGGGACGGAGACTCTCGTGTCTTGCACACGTCCTTAGGAGCGACATCTCGGAAAGTGAGATACTAATGGGAGTAGTTTTCGGTACAAGGAGCAGAGGTAGGCCAAAGACCAAATTTATGGACAATGTGAAAGAGGAATCAGGACTCACCCTTGTCAAAGCATTTAGAGCAGCACATAATCGAGTCAACTGGAAAGCCATGATGAGAGAAGCTACGGCAGTTCATTCATGAATCTCGCGTAATCGATGATATGGCTTTTTATATTAATGGTTCAAAAGCATATGTGACACCAGATACTAAAACCATCTCAAAATCCCCACACTACTCCAATGGGATAAAAAAAACGCCAGTTGGGCTTAAAAACCGCTTAACTGGCAACAGTGGAGATTAGGGTAGAGATGGTACGTTTTGTGCTCTGAACTCTCCAAAAATTTGCATTTGAAATTCGCTTTAGTTGCTATGACCTCTACAGTTGCTACATCCTCTCTCGGTACAGGATTTCATGTACGACAGGCGAACCTGGACCGTCATCATGCTACTGACGTCAAGATTGGAACAGGGCATGTCAGGACAATGTACCAAAGTGGAAAGCTTGATAACGTTAAACTAGAAATGGATAGAGTTGGTGTTTGTGTTATGGGAATCAGTAAATTAAGATGGAAAGGAGCTGGAATTTTAAACTCAAAAACCTAGTTTGGTCTGGAGGGTAACGACACGAAAACGAAGTCGGCGTTATTCTAAATCAGGAACAAGCAAAGGCGCTTCTCGGATATTGGGCTATATCAGATCGAGTTATTCTTGTAAAAATGAAACGCTCACCATTAAATCTCTCTATAATTCAAGTTTATGCTCCAACGTCAGACAGCTCTGATGAAGTTGTAGAAGCGTTTTATGAAGACCTCGGAAAATCTTACAAGCAATGTAAATCTCAGGAAATACATATTAATATGGGCGACCTCAACAGCAAAGTTGGCGAAGGACAAGATGGAAAGGTTGTAGGGCCATACGGACTAGGAGACCGCCATGGAAGAGGAGATAAATTTGTAGATTGGTGCAAAGCGCATAATCAGATCATAGCGAACAGTTGGTTTCAGCAACCAAAAAGAAGGAAATGGACAAGGATGAGTCGTGACAGCAAAACTAGAAATCAAATTGATTTCATTACCACAAATGCTCGTTTCAGGAATGCAATTAAACAAGCGAAAAGCTACCCCATAGCTGACTGCGATAGTGATCACGTTCCTGTTACTTGTAAACTTCAGATGAGATTCAGAAAGAAGATTGCCAATTCAGCACTAAAGTTAGATTTTACGGCGCTACAATGTAATACATGTGTAAAGCAAGAGTTTGCGCTCAAAGTACAGAACAGATTCGAAGTTCTTAAGCAAGAGGGAAACTCTACGTGTAACGCGTTCAAACAAGCATCCACATCAGCAGCTATAGAGACGTTGTCGCCAATTAAAAGACAAATCAAGAAACCTTGGATAACAGAGGAGATAGTAAAGGACATGAAAGAAAGGCAAAAGGTCAAAGACCGCAGCAGCGAGGAATACCAAAATAAGACCTGGTTGATACAACACAAGTGCAGAGACGCGAAGGAAACACAGCTAAACGAGTAGTGCTCAGAGGTAGAGAAAACGAAATCGACAAGTACCAAGGAGATGTATGACCGAATCAAATCACTATCAGGTAGAAATATACGAAACTGCACCGGTTGCATTACGTCTAAGGATAGAGAAAGTCTTGTAGATGATGAAGGTATTATGAATAGATGGTTAGAGTACATTGCGGAGGTTTTTGAAGATGACAGGGGTGATAGACTAATCGTCAGGAATAACATGGATGGCCCCCGAATAATGGAATCAGAAATACGGGCAGTAATAAAGAAGATAAAAAGAAACAAAGCTTGTGGGCCTGATGGCATCAACATAGAAATTATAGAGGCTCTCAAACACTTTGGAATTACAACACTAACAAGAATAGCTAACACAATACATGAAACTGGGGAACTACCAGCTTAACTATGTATTTGTCGCTATACCCAAGAAGCCAGGGGCAATAGACTGTGAATTTCATCGTACGATAAGCTTGATGAGCCATGTGACTAAGCTCATCCTACGTGTTATCATGGCCAGGGCAAAAGGGAAAATTCAAGGAGAAGTAAGCGACGTACAGTACGGATTCATGAAGGATTCTGGAACACGAAATGCCATATTTGTTTTGAGAATGCTCTGTGAAAGAAGTATTGAAATGCAACAAAAGTTTGTTTCATCGATTATACCAAGGCATTCGACAAAGTTAAACACCGTAATTTAATTGATGTTCTGAAATCGATTAGCATCGACGGCAAAGATTTATGGCTTTTAAGTAACTTGTACTGGGAACAGAAGGCTGCCGTCAGAGTAGGCACTGGGGTCAGTGACTACGTTCCTATCAAACGAGGACTGAGGCAGGGATTCGTGTTTTCACCAGACCACTTCAACATTTACAGTGAGATGATTATGCGAGAGTTGGATGGCATAAGTGGGTGTGATATTGTAGGCCGTAATGTCAACAATTTCAGATATGCTGATGATGCAGTCATAGTCAGCAATTCCGAGGAGGATCTACAAAGATTACTGCAAATATTCGTAGAAGCAAGTAGCAGACAAGGCCTTACACAAAACTGCAAGAAAATTGAGCGCATGGTCGTTAGCAAGCAAAAACGGTGTTAAATGTCAATTGAAAATTGGTAATGAGAAGATTAAGCAGGTGAAGAGCTTCAAGTATCTCAGCAGCATTATTACTGAGGACGGAAGATGTGAGAGTGAGATAAAATCCCGTATTGCCATGGCAAAAGAAGCTTTCCAGAGACTTAAATCAATTCTTTTCAGCGGAAACCTAACAATGCCTATAAAGAGGAGGATATTAAAGTGCCATGTTTTTCCAATATTGCTCTATGGAAGTGAATGCTTGACAATCTCATCTCAGATGGAAAAAAGACTGAGAGCGGTAGAAATGTGGTTCTATCGACGAATCCTGAAAGTTATCTGGACATCCCATCAATCAAATGAAGAAGTACTGAGACGAATGGGAACAGGCAGGAAATTAATAACGACAACCAGACAAAGGCAGATGAGATTTATTGGTCACCTGATAAGAAAAGATGGAATGGAGAGCCTATCAATCACTGGAAAAATCAATGGAAAACAAGACAGAGGAAGACAAAGACTAACTTTCCTAAAGGATATGAGTAAATGGATAGGAACATCACCATGTGAGCTCATACACTTGGCAAGAGATAGAAAATGATGGCGCGTCATGACAGCCAACGTCCGTCATGATACGGCACCTTAAGAGAGAGAGAGAGAGAGAGAGAGAGAGAGAGAGAGATATTTTCCAAAAGAAAAAACTTGAGGTTGAGCAGGGGTGTTATGTACTTTTTTTTTAACCAGAAAAAACTCGCCTAAGACTAACATTGTTTTTGTTTCTAAATTTTGTTGGTTTCTATTTTCAATTGAGTAATAACAGTGAAAAACCCAGAAAAAATCAACAACAACGAAAAATTAGTCAAAGCAACAGTGTAATACTACTTTAATGAGGATATTGGCAAATGCATATGAAAGATGGTTCGGCTTTAAAGCCCAGTAACTTACTTAGGTGTTTTACAAAATTTTTATTCTATTTGAATACCAAATCTGTTTTACTATTTTCATAGCTGCAAACAAGTTAATCATCTCATGAAAAAATTTTAGCATACAGTCCTGCGAGAAGGCTTCTTTCAAGCACCACCAACAACAAGGGTGATAGGTGACCTTGGACCAAAGTGTTGCGACAGGCACTTCCTATTCTCTTTAACTTCGAAAACGAGCGCTCGAATAACGCCACTGTTGCTGGGACAACCAAAATTAGCATAAAACGTTTGGCCGCCTGTGGCATTTCCAGAAAAGTGATGTGGTATTTGGCATTTCGATGACAATGTGCGGGAAAAGGTTAAAAAATTATTTTGAGTTACAAAAAGCTCTTGGTTCAGTTTCTAATTTGGCATTGTCGAATTGATGACCATAAACTTTAACAAGGGAGATAAAGGCATTCCTTTAGGAAACAGTCTGGTTCTGGGTTTAGAAGCTCAACAAAAAAGGCACTTCTAATAACCCGAATCTCTTGGATTGGAGTTCTGTGAGAATGTGATCAGTGATTTAAAACCCCCTCCCCCTGCTTTTAGGAGTGCCCGATGGTTGCTTTAAAAGCTCCTCTTGAGTAAAAGCTCGTGCTCGTCAACATTATGGGCCGATTTTTGCTAGACTCGAAGAAAAAAACTCATAGTTTCTCAAAACTAATAATGTATTTTTCACATCTTCCACCTTCGACTTGCAAAAAGAGATGTCAAACCTCTTTCTTTGCAGAATTTCAAAAAGCATTTTAGTGTAGCTAAAGATTCATTGGAAGACGTCAAGCAGGAACACAAACTCAGTTCGTTTCAATTGAGATGAATAAAAACTGCAGGATCTACGATGGTATCACCTCTGGGTTATCCATTATGTCTTCAAAAACAACACCAAGGTCAGACAAAAGTGAGAGAACAGTGCCTATCAGACGAACATTTGCATTCCAACGAGAATCTGATGCTGTAGAAATCCTACATTCAACACAAAATCCAAAACAGAATAACGCTTTGTTGAGCGATAGAAGGAAGCTGAGATCCCAGTTAACGTCGAAAAACCCCCTTGGATGAGGTCATTTTGCGTACAGTTTGAAGACAGCACCGGGGTCATTTTGTGGGCATAACAATGAAAGAATAAATACTCTGAATGTTTTTCTTCATTCTCGCATTAACTCCCTATAACTAACCAGACATAACAGAAGCACCATCGTCGATTTTGGCAACAAGTTTGCTCTCAACCATGTATTTTTCAATTATTGACAAGGCAAATTCAGCTACTTGTTCAGCACGCTGTGGTGTACTACCGTCAATTAATTCTATAAAACATTTAAAAACTTGAAAATTCGATACACAATGGAATACAATAAAAAGCCCCTTTTTCTTTAAAACATAAGGAGTTTTATCGAGTTCTTTTGCAACCAAATTTGTCCCAGCAAGTTCAAAGAGAATTTCACTGGTCATTAGCTGTTTCATACAGAAAATGAAATTATTTTATACTTGAAAAGAAGTACCAATAAATACAGTAGCACTTAAAACTTGTTTCGGTAAAACATCACAAGTTTGGTCTAAACATTTGAGGATTTCTCTATTACTACTATTACTACTACTATACTAATTTCTTCTATACAAAAAGTCCTCCTTTTCATTATGACTTTGAAAAGCCAGTTATTGTTTACCAAGAAAATAGGCACCATTTATTAATTTTTTCATTGCTTCCCCATTCATTTTAACTTGATCATTATTTAAGAGCAGATTACCTCATAGTTACATAAAACTCCCATAAACCCCGTAAATCAGCCTTTTTACATGAAAATCACATATTTTGCACCTTTTTCTTTAAACCCCATATTTTAGGACCTATTTGGAACAAAAATATATTTTCTACTTTTTCATGAGGTTTTACCTAATTGTAACATGACTGCCTTAGCAAGAATACATGTGCTTGGATAAACACTACATTGACTAATAGAGAAACAGGAAATACCGCCGTCAGTAAACTTGTGTTTATTATTGGTGCCTAAACTGATATTGTGGTGACCATTTGTATGTAGGTTGGTGCAAGTTAAACTTCTTGCAACATTGAATTAGTATCGCTACGCAGAATTCAAAAGCAGATTAACAATTTAGAAATTTCTATAAGATGGGAGAAGATACAAATACACATTAATAAGTAGATATTGTAAGCAACTTAAGTGCATGCCTACGAATGGTAGAGTGTTATTTTGCATTGTCTGTAATACGCAAGCTGGAGTACTCGATAGAGAACCAATGCTGCAATACGTAAAGGATCAAAGCACAAATCTTTGCAAAATCGTGCCTAAAGAGACTTTGTACCCGGATATTGGACAAGTTCGTCAAGTCGCTTATAATCAAATCATGATTTAGCTCAAGCTCTCTCTGCAGCACATACTCGGTTTTGCAAACTTACGAATGAGGAATTAAGTGAATTTCTCCATAGATACGAGAGGGAAAGCACCACCGACGAGTCTACTTTAAGAAAAAATTATTTTAAGATAATCTATGAAAAAACAATGGATACTATAAAAACTGCGCTAAAGGACAAACATGTTTGGTGTAGCATAGATGAAACTACTGACCGTCAGTGTCAATATGTTTGCAACTGCATCACAGGACTTTTAGATGATACTCACAGGTCTTACTTGCTAAATTGTGGCTTTCTGGAGAAAGCAGATAGTACTACACTTAAAAGCTATCCATATTTGCTGTTTAGTGCATAATACGAACTGTGTTTTTGAGGCTGTGGGTTTTAAGTATCCGGATGTTGATAATGTTATTCCAGTGAGGAAGAGACTTTTTAGAAAAGCATTCCAGAGAAGAAATCAGTTATATGCTAAGAAATCCCTTTTCCACATGAGCCTGTTATGACCAGGTGGGGAACAGAGCTTTCAGAAATAGAGTATTGTTCATCTTCTTTGCCTTCTCTGCCTTATACCATTGCTGGTGTCGACATTGTATACCACAGTTTATTACTGTCCCCTGTCTAGAGTTATGTTTTGTGTAATGTCATATTTTGCAGGTCAGAGTTGATCTTATCCATCCATCTCAATTTAGGTCTACCCTGTGGACTGCTACCCGCAGCCTTCATTTCCAGTGAACTTCTAGTTATATGGTCCGTATCTCGGCGAATGATATGGCCATACCATGACAAGGGTCTCTTTGTGATAATGCTTGTGATTGGAGTGACTTTCACATTGTCCCTGATTTTATAATTTCTTATCCTGTCTTCTCTAACCACCCCCTGACTTTATCGAACCATTTTCATTTCGGTCATATGCAGGCTTTCCTCCTTTCTTTTTGGCAAGACCCAACACTCACTACCATATAATAAAACTGGTCTTCTAACTGTTTTGTACAATTTGCTCTTGAGTTCTACGGGCAACATTTTATCATGAATGACTCCTGACAAGTTTCTCCATCTGGACCAAGCCACTCGGATTCTTGACTCTACATCTCTGAGACATCCTCCCTCCCACCCCATCAATTACCAAATCAAGGTATTTGAAATGACTCATAGTTGGCAACCTTTCTTCTTGAAGTTTTACTACATTCTGATAGTGTGGCGGCCCTAAACACTCCGTTTTCTTTCTACCGATCATGAGCCCATTGCTTTCAAGCGTGTCCCACCATTTTTCTAGCTGTTCCTCAACCACATTATATGTTTCCCCAACTATGACAAGTCATCTGCAAATAACATCGTCCAGGGTGGCTTTTCTCCTGCTTGTTTAAATAACTCATCAAGGATGATTGTAAACAGCAATGGACTGAGAGACGAAGCCTGGTGGAGCCCCACTTTCATCTCAAAATAGTCACTATGCTCACTTCTTGTCCTAACCTTGGTCTTAACATTCTTGTACATGCCCTTAACAATGCATTCATATCCCTCTGGTATCCCTTTCTTTCTCATAGACCCGCATATAAAACCTCATGGCACTCTATCTTCGGCTTTCTCCGGTCCACAAAAACCATGTGAAGATCACACTGCTTTTCTCTATGCTTCTCTTATAGGATTTTAAGACCAAATGTCGGATCCATAGTTGAACGTCCACTTCTAAAACCAAAATGGAAGTTTTCAAACTCAACTAGATCTCTCAGTCTTTGGTCTATTGTCCTTTCTCATTACTTCATGGTGTATGACATCAATTTAATACCTTAAAAATGACAACAGTCAGGCATAGAGCCCTTGTTCTTATGGAGTCTTCGTGAATCTGGTACGCCAGTTGTTAACACTTTGTCAAATGTGTGCTTCAAGAACAGAACACTCTGATCACTCAATCCTTTCCAAACTTCAAAGGTCGTTACCGCATGCTTTCTTTGCCTTCATCTTTGCCAGTTGTTTCTTTACTTCGTCATTTTCAGAGGAATATCCTCATCTACACTTGACATTTCTGGTATAGGTTTCATTGGATTGGTGGTAATCAGTAATACTGAGAAGTATTCTTGCCATCGTGATTTAATCTTACCTTCTTCTGTCAGTGTATTACAGTGACAATCATTTATGTTGGAGCTCTTTCTTGTTTGGGCTAACTTATAGAACATTGATTGACTTTCTTTGGTGTCCGCTTTTCACACATTTAAGCATACTTCCTATTTTTAGCCTCGGTAACAGCTTGTTTTGAACCTTTTCTGTTCTCTCTGTAAAGGGATCTACCTTGTTCAATACCAGTGTTTCCCCATTTATTGAGAAAATCCTTTTTACCTTTGATTTTCTCTTGAGTCTGTTGGTCCCACCACCGTTTCTTTTTCAACATATTTCCCTCCTCTCAATTCACCTAACAGATATTTGGCTATATTAATGATTTTGTTCTCCAATGCTATTTTCTGCTATTTTCATTATTCTGTCAGATCTTTTGTTAATTTCGAGTATTTGGTCTGGTCGGTTCTTGTGTAAAACTATGCCACCTCCATTCCTACTATTACTAGTGCTATTGTAAAACAGTTTGATACCGTCACCTATCAAATGAGCTTTTGCTCCCTTCCACTTTGTCTCCTGAACACCATCAATGTCAATTTGTTTCACTTTCATCAATGCTGCCAATTCTCCTCCTCGTCCTGTCATGCTACCAACATTTCAAGTCAAGACTTGAACCCTCTGTACATGTTGTCGTGGCCTTATTCACTCACGTTCAGCAGAGAAGCCTTGCTGCTGTGGGTCACTTATGAGTAACATTCTAACATTTTCTAACATATTTGTTGGCTCAATCGTTGGCTCAATTTATTGGTTTGCCTTTCAAAGTTTTATGACCGGCAGGCACCAGACGTCAGCCCCACCAATCTATCCGGGCTTGAGATCGGCAGGATACTCCAGGTTAGATTTATAGTGTTACATTCAAATTTTCCTTCTGCTCGACTGGTTGATGCCCAAAGATGAAAAGTCTAGTCTACCATGGTGACACTGGGAGAGCTTAAGCCTAAGCAAAACTATCCTAGAAAAGGCAGGACCCTGTGCTGTTCATCTGCAATGTAAGGGTCAAGCCCGGCAGGCACATCACTCACAAGCCACTCTAGCACCTGCCGCTCTCCTGCACCCCTAAACCTGCATTCCAATGCAAGTAAGAGGGTGAGGCACTCTTTGTTAGACAGTATTTATGCGAAGTGCATNACTGAATCGTTAAACTCAATTCATGTTTACGTTGTGTTGTGTTACCTATCTTCCTTTAATGGCCCGTTCACACTGATCCTCACAAAAAAAAGGAGTGTGTTCAGGGTCAAAAAAGATGTTCCTAAAATAAATGCAAGTGATCCTGTTGACAAATAAGGTATTAAGAACGACTCAGAACTTCACACAAAATTTTAAAAGGCAAAACTTTTTCCAGAGGGATGGCTCTCCTGCTTGAATATTTACAAATACAGTTATTTGCTCTTATCTCTGAGATTTACTTTTAAAGCGTTCGATTTCATTCCTACTATCCCCCCTCCCCCCAATCACTGAATTATCAAGTTTTTTTCTGTTAACTGCTTCGTATTAATGCCAAAATTTAATTGTTTATGATGGCAGGAATTTAAGAACGGGAATTAAATGATATTGATGCAGTTAAAAATGAATTCAAAAGGTCAAGCAATTATGTTTAAAAAAATAATAAAATACTTTCATTATTTTTGTCTTTATTAAAATTCGGATCTTTTTACAGATGAGTCATTATTTGAGAGAGCGCTTATTTGAAGGGGGCACTTATTAGAATTTCTGCCCCCATTGGAGCTCTTGTTCGAAGTGATCGCTTTATTGAAGCATGACGGTACTCATGTTTTCTTGTTGCGTTTTTTATGAATGAGCTGCTGGGCGATGAATTACGCAAAGAAAAAAGTTATTTGAACGACAAATTAATAGAAAATGAGACACCTCCCACTTTGTTCTTCACAAATAGATCACGCCCTGATATTGGGAAACAAAATTATGAAAATTATGTGGTGTTGGGGGAAAAAACCCCAGTCGCTTTGTCCACAACATTCCTTTAACTGTGCGCAATTGTTTTTCATTTTGCAACTTCACAGCAGCTCATTCATTTGGCGGGGCTGGTGCTGGTGTTGGTTTATGAGTAAGAGGTGTTTTTCTGCCTGTATTGTTTATAATTGTACGTCATATCCTCGACAAAATTAGGGATGGCTCTAACTTTGTCTCGCCCTATTCTGCAGAATCTATCATCATGATTAGCAAGGAGGCTGAGCAAGTGCTGAAACCTGATGTGTATCAAGTGCCAGTGCTTTTCTGTGATTCTAAAAGTTAAACTAATTTTCTGTTATTTAAAAATTAGATCGGTGACTACTTATTTTTCTTATTGGTTACCTGCGCTAATTTTGTTTTTGGTTGTAAATATGTATATGGATGCATAAATTAGTGTAGAGATTAAAGGGGTGTTTTTCGAGTAAAACGATATAATGTCCCAGATATAAGGAAGGTGAAGTTTAACCAAGTCCTGGGTATGACGTTAAACTGCACCCGGCAGCAGGGCCCTAGTCCGGTAGCTCCGAGGTTTTGAGGAGAATATCACTACCTCTTTACCGCTGTTGTGCTGGGTCATCCTTGGGCAAGGTGTAACACCCAAATGCCTCCCTTACTGGGTTACATTGCCCCAAGAGCACTGGTCCTTGTGGCTGGTGACAATAAATACTGACTTGGCAACCAGAGAGAGAGATAGCTTTTTGCTACGACTGCCTTGTGGGTGGTCTTGGCTGACCAAAGGATGATGGTGGCTAGAAACCAGAGAAGGCAGAAGAACCCTGTATGGGTCAACGCCAGCTAGCTGGAGCTGATGTTCTCAAGAAACAGACTCGGCAGAAGGCAAAGGCAAACCACCGCTGTATCATGCCTAGTAAAATCATGGTCAGATCTGTTTATGAAAGAAAATCTAACGACGTGAATGGGGTCTCCTCTATATCCAGCGGAGACACATCGTCCTGTAGGGATGGTCATGTGCAACAGGTGACCCCAGACCGTAATCAAACTACTGTTCGCAAAAAATGACATCTAAAAATAGGAACATGGAATGTGAGAACATTGTACGAAAAAGGAAAGCTACAATCTGTAAAGCAATGGATCGACTGAAAGTAAACATTTTGGAAATAAGTGAAATGAGATGGACAGGAACAGAAAAAATTGTTAGTGATGAGACAACTGTAATCCACCCATGTGGAGAAAAACATCAGCATGGTGTTGGAATAGTTCTGGACAAAGACAGGGCAAATAGTGTGATAGGATTCTGGGATATTTCTGAAAGAGTATTGTTAGTCAAGCTGAAGGAACAGCCTTTTGATTTATCTATCATTCAGGTATATGCTCCAACATCAGAGCATACAGATTAGGAGGTTGAGACATTTTATGAGGAAATAAAAAAAGCAAAAAAGCAGTATAAGTAACAGGAGATAGTGTTGATTATGGGTGACTTGAATGCCAAAGTGGGAAAAGGAAGAGAAAGAAATGAAAGAGGTGAAATATGGATCCAATGGTGTCAGGAAAATAGTCAGGTCATTATGAACACTTGGTTTCAACACCGTCGAAGACGACTGTATACATGGATAAGTCCAGAAGACAGAGTAAGAAATCAAATAGATTACATAACAATCAACCAGAGGTTCAGGAATGCAGTTCAGCAGGTGAAATGTTACCCAGGAGCAGATTGTGGCAGCGATCATGCGTTGTTAATGTGCCACCTGAAGATTAAGTTGAGGAAACTGAAAAAATCCAAAATAGTATCAAAGTTGGAGGTATCCCTTTTAAGTANGTGGAGAAAAACATCAGCATGGTGTTGGAATAGTGCTGGACAAAGACAGGGCAAAGAGTGTGATCGGATTCTGGGCTATTTCTGAAAGAGTATTGTTAGTCAAGCTAAAGGGGCAGCCTTTTAATTTATCTATCATTCAGGTATATGCTCCAACATCAGAGCATACAGATGAGGAGGTTGAGACTTTTTATGAGGAAATAGAAAAAGCAAAAAAGCAGTGTAAGTCACAGGAGATAGTGTTGATTATGGGTGACTTGAATGCCAAAGTGGGAAAAGGAAGAGAAAGAAATGAAAGAGGTGAAATATGGATCCAATGGTGTCAGGAAAATAGTCAGGTCATTATGAACACTTGGTTTCAACACCGTCGAAGACGACTGTATACATGGATAAGTCCAGAAGACAGAGTAAGAAATCAAATAGATTACATAACAATCAACCAGAGGTTCAGAAATGCAGTTCAGCAGGTGAAATGTTACCCAGGAGCAGATTGTGGCAGCGATCATGCGTTGTTAATGTGCCACCTGAAGATTAAGTTGAGGAAACTGAAATCCAAAATAGCATCAAAGTTGGAGGTATCCCTTTTAAGTAGGAATGTAGGAATGAGGTATTAAAACAGCAGTCTAAAGTGGAGGTTCAAAATCGTTATAGCGTCTTGGAAGATGAAGGTGAAACACCTGATGAATGGACTATTTTTCAGGATGCCATAATACAAGGAGCTGAAAGTGTCATTCCTAAAATCAAGAAAAGGGCAAAACAAAAGTGGATGACTGATGAAATACTCGAACTGATGGATAAGAGAAGGGCTGCAAAGCAGAAAATTGATACGTACAAAGAACTGAATAACAACATGGGAAAGAAATGTAACGAGGAAAAGGAAAACTGGCTCAATAGCAAGTGCAAGAAAATTGAAGAACTGAAAAATAAAGATGCAAGGAATATACACCAGGAAATTAAGGAGATAACTGGAAAGAAAAACTGTACTTCTAGTCGATGCACAAGAGCCAAAGATGGCAGTTTTATTCTGGAAAAAGAGCAGACCCTTGGCAGGTGGACGGAATACATAGAAGAGTTATTTGAAGATGAAAAAGGAGAGAAGACAGTGATAAGGAAAGAAAAGGAAGGCCCAACTATAATGAAAGCAGAAGTTCAGTTTGCTATTCAAAAAATGAGAAAAGGAAGAGCAGCAGGACCTCACAACATTGTCATAGAATTGGTGAAAGTGTTAGACGAGTTTGGAGTAGAAAAAGTCACTGATATTGCAAACAAAATATACAACACAGGGCATATTCCATCTGACCTTAGCAAATCAGTGTTTATAGCTTTGCCTAAAAGACCTGGTTCAACTGAATGCGAACTACACAGGACCATCAGCCTAATGAGCCACATGATGAAACTGATCCTAAAAAATTCTGTTGAACAGAATGAAGATCAAAATAAGGCAAGAGATCTCACAAGACCAAAATGCATATATAGAGGGAAAAGGTACCAGAAATGCTATTTTCATGGTAAGAATGATGGCTGAAAGAGCAGTGGAAGTCCGGAAGGATTTGTATTTGTGCTTTATTGATTACAGCAAAGCATTTCATAAAGTGAGGCACCATGAATTGTTCAAAATATTGAAGAACTTAGAAATTGAAGAAAAATATTTGCAATTAATTCAAAACGTATACTGGGAACAGATGGCAGCTATCAGGATTGATGGAGAAATGAGCAAGTGGTCTTCAATCAAACGACGAGTACGACAGGGATGTGTTCTGTCACCGGATTTGTTCAATTTTACAGTGAAGGCATCTTGAGAGGGATCTGAGGCGTAAACATAAACAACTTAAGATATGCTGACGACACTGCATTGATAGCTGAAAGTGAAGTGGGTTTGCAGAACATCTTCAATAAAATAGTGTTAGAGAGTGAAAAGAAAGGACTCCAGATTAACATCAAGAAAACAGAATGTATGGTGATATCAAAGAAGAGTACATCCCCAAAGTGTTCTTTAACTATCAATGAAGAATTTGTAAAGAATGTTAAAAAGTTTACTTATCTTGGTAGATTGATAACATCAGATGGAAGATGTGTGAACGAAATAAAGAAACGAATCACTTTAGCGAAGGATGCTTTTAGTAAAATAAGTTTAGTTTTCAAGAACAGGCAGCTGCAAGTAAAAACTAAGATTCGAGTCCTAGAATGTTGTGTGGTCTATTTTGCTTTATGGGTNATAAAGTAGTGTTAGAAAGTGAAAAGAAAGGACTCCAGATTAACATCAAGAAAACAGAATGTATGGTGATATCAAAGAAAAGTGTATCCCCAAAGTGTACTTTAACTATCAATGGAGAATTTGTAAAGAATGTTAAAAAGTTTACTTATCTTGGTAGTTTGATAACATCAGATGGAAGATGTGTGAACGAAATAAAGAAACGAATCACTTTGGCCAAGGATGCTTTTAGTAAAATGAGTTTAGTTTTCAAGAACAGGCAGCTGCAAGTAAAAACTAAGATTCGAGTCCTAGAATGTTATGTGTGGTCTGTTTTGCTTTATGGGTGTGATGCTTGGACCATCAATTAAAGCATGAAAAACGAATAGAAGGAGTGAAAATGTGGTTCCTGAGAAGAATTCTTAGAATATCTTGGACTGACAAAGTGAGCAATGAAGTGGCATTAGAGAGAGAGAGCAGGAATGAAAAGAAAGTTGATGAAGGTAATTAGAAAAAGACAAATGTAGTTTCTGGGTCATGTAATGAGATGTAAAGGAATGGAAAACTTGGTGTTAACAGGGAAGATTGAAGGAAAGAAAAGTAGAGGAAGACAGAGACTGAAATTCATTACCAGCTTGAACAAGGACTTCCAATTCAACAGGAGTGACTGTGAAATTTTAGCACTGACAAAAGAGAGAAAGAGATGCAAGACCATGATCTCCAACGTCCTGAAAGGATAGAGAATTCAGAAGAAGAAGAAATTTAACCGGCAAATATCTTTTTTGCCCAAAACTCTGCAGCTAAATGGTTATTGCAAAGTAGAGTTCGATTTGGATACTCACAACACATATGGTGTAAACACAGATTATTAAAATAGATAATTTGGTAAATTTTCTTTCCGTATTAGAAGAACTAATATACCTAAGGTAGGAAAAATTCAGTTAGGCAACACTTCCTACAATTATTTAATATACGATCACTTTGCCCAATTAGAATTTGTTAGTTATTTGTAAACCTTTTTACTTCCATAGCGTTTAAATAAGATTATATTTCCTTGTTATTTTGAGAGAAAATAAACAGTTATTGACCTCCGTTATCACACCTAGCCTTCCAAATTGATTTCATCAGATTTTTACATCAGAAGTATAAATTGGCATTTTTAAAGTGGTTGATCACAGATAACGCTACTTCACCAAAATAACTGAAACGAACATACCTCCTAATTTGCAAACAAAGCGATAGATGCGTCATGTAAAGTGCAGCCTTCCGTTTTCCTTTAGTTTTATTACGGAGTTTCCTTTCCAGTCTTTGGTTTTGTCCTGGACAGGAAGGTGGGTGTTCATTTAGCACCGGAATCAAGGAAGAAGTCATTTATGAATGTACCTATCTGAAATTCGGCAGAAACATGTTATGTGGAAATGCTTACCTTTTCATTTATGATTTTAGCTATTTAACTCTGCTAATAAATGAGTAATTAACCAATTCAATGTTGCATGTGAAGCAAATTGTTGAAATTTGAATGTGATGAATATACAATAATAATTATTTGCCTTCCCAGCAGCCGAATGACTCAGTTGGTAGACCACGAGACTTTAATCTCAAGGTGGAGGTGATCCAACCCTGTTCTGTTGTTTTTTTTGGCAATTTCTGTACGGTGAAAAAACATAGGCCTTATTACAAATATATTAGTAGAAGGGTCGTTTATTCAAAGTTATTTTTCAAGTATCTAGGAACAATTGTAGTGTTCATAAAAAAACAACAAAAACAGTTTGAGGAAGAGTAAGGGTACTGCGAAGTGGTTTAATCCAACCAAGCATTGGTATCAGATTTTCAAAATAAATCTACTTAGGGTTGTGAGAAGTACGAGGTGGAAATATGAGAGAAAGAGGGTTATATACTTTCAAAACAAGCAGCTTATCATGTTTTACAGCCTGATTCAACTTATACTGAAATAGATAACAAAAATCCAAGAGTAAGGCATGAGATTGTGAGGTCCCAAATGGAGACGGCAATGTCATAAAGCATTGCTGTCTAATTTAACACGTATTTAGGCTGATGTGTGTGTGTAGAGAGAGAGAGAAGGGGGGGGGGGCTGTGACTAAGCTAGCAAGACAATCAACCTGCCGCTAAAATAGTAAAATCACCAAAGTACTAGTTATCAATATGTCTACAAGGAAATAAAAGTATATTCCTACCATTTATCTTGGGGTCTACAACATAATTTAATGTTTAAACCAAACTCTTGCTCGTATTGAACAAATCCATGGTCAATGTTTACCTCAGAGCTCCAAAGTATCCCGTCATCAAGCGCGAGCTTTTTTTGTCCAGGTGCACATGAAAAAACCTCATGCTTGGTGACGGGGTACTTTGGAACTCTGCAGTAAACATTGACTCTTCCTTACCCTAATCAGCCCAATGGTGGACCCCTAGCTATTCAAGACCCCAGCTGGCTTCAGAGGAAACAAGTGTACAGTAGACCAGGTGACAAAGATGACCTTACCTTAGACCTTAGTTTCTCCTATCCTGTGCAGGACGTCGGGCAGCAAGACTTCTTCAGCGTCTACGGTCGTCAGTCACAGCTTGAGCGGTTTTGGGTGACAGCCAACAAATATGAATCAGCAAATAAAAGACGGCTCCCAAGAAAGAAAGAAAACTCGTGTTGTGCTAGTCGACGTGTCCGCGCCCTATGATACCGCCCAGCGATGCGGACTAGAAAACAAATTCCTAAAATGTATTCTGGAAGGAGAGTTAATTGAGTTTATTTGCACCCTGGTGAGAAATAAGTCATTTGTGCTGACTAACACAAACAGTGAACAAAGCAAGACCAGACGACTGAGAAACTGTGTTCCACAGGGTAGCGTACCAGCTCCTACCCTCTTTAATATCTACATAGTGAACACTCCCCTAACAACCCCTGCTCAGTACTCCTGTGCTAGCATTGGCCTATACTGCCCCAGACAAAGTTGAAATTGAGTACACATTGTCTGGGGATATTATTAAGATTTCGCAATACTTTCATCAAGGGTGATTTCGTTTAACGCAAGCAAAAACTACAGCTTCCTTTTCCCATCTCAACAACAATATGGATAAAAGGGAACTAGTAATAAAAATTGATAACACCCACAGGTTTCCATGCATCTCCACACCTACATACCTAGGTTTAACTCTAGATCGTAGTCTGACCTATAAACAACACTTTCAAAAACTGGCCAACTAAATGAAAAGCCAACCAGATGAGTCTAAGGACCACAGCCACAGCCCTAGTATTTGCGCCTGCTGAATATTTCTGCCAGCTCTGAACCAAGAGTGCCCATGTAAAACACATTGACACTGTGTTGAATTCCTGTCTGAGGCTAGTCACCGGCTGTATCTCTTATACGCCAAACTGAATGTTACCATGGCTCGCGGGAATAGATCCACCAAACTTTCGCCGGGAAAAGATCACAACCACTGCTGCAAAGAGACCAGTCGACTTTGAAGACCATCTGCTTAATGAAACCATCAATGAGACCAGAGTATCCAACCCGCCTCAAGTCACGGAGACCTTTTAGGTTTATGACTCTAGACCTACTGCAAAAGTTGGGTGACTCTTCAACTGCAGAATGGTTAGAGGAACAAAGGAGAACTACCTATGAGAAGTACACAAGGTTACAAAGATTCCCTCCAGAAGAAACACACCACCTGATTGGAAAAGACCTCCCACACATCATGCTTTTCAGGCTCAACCGTTTTCGTAGTGGAGTAGAGAAATTTAGGGAGATCCTACACAAGATACGACAAACAGATTCTCCCTGATACCGTCCATGTCACAACGTGACAGAAACAGCTTACCACTCCTGCGATGTGCCTGGTTTCATGCACAGCGACCTCGTTGTGTCGGAAGATGAATTGCATAAGATGCTGGTGGAAAGGGATGTATAAGGCATACGAAAGAAGAAGAAGCTTTTTATGTTACCAGGTGGGGTTTATTTTTTCATTGTAGTTCTTTATTTACTCTGACATGCCATTTTATGTCCTGGAAGTCACCCTGTGGTCACAGCAAAAATTAAAACAGCCTAAACACAAAAACTTTTAGTTCGTTTATTTATGCCATTTACTATACACTTTAGAAACCTAGTTATCTTGATTTAATACCAACAAGGGTAACAGAGGGTACAATGTTTGTGCTTTCTTGCTGTAGCAATTGTTGGGAGCAAATATTCAAAAATACAAAATGAAATTAAAAATTAAGAAAACATCAAAATTCTTGATTACGTCTCCTATTAAAAAGATAATAAACAGATGTCTACTCGTTTTCTCAAGGTCACTTCATTTCAGAAGGAAATTACACTTATCAAATTCACCTGTTTACCTTACTTCAATGTAAGATTATGGGGTATAGCTCATAATATTAGACTAAAATTGGGTATCCAGTATCTTAAAAAAGGAAGACAGCAAATGGACTGAAAAACTGAAAGTAACAACACAAAAATTATTAAAGAAAACACGAAATTTTATCACTAAAGTCACACCAAGGAAGATCAATGCATACACAAAGCTCTGTAAGAACATCCGGGGAAAATGAGGAAGGATTTGAGAGGATAAAATATAGATCCAGTTCAAAAGGCTACGGAAGAAGAAAAGGGTCAGAAGAACTTGGTAAACAGACAAAAAGGAAATAAAGAACTTGTACCGAATTATAGGCCAGACGCTTCAGTAGCAGTTTAAGGGAGCCAGATAGTGAAAAGATGCTTGGAATTTTATAAACAGTTAAAAATCAAAAACAGCAATATTATCATATGGAATTCTGAACCCAATGAAACCATCCCACCAATCCTTGAGACTCACAACCAAACGAATATCTGGAAGGACCCAGCTGAACATTGAATTTCTGTACAACCGTGGAAACCAGAAAGAACACAACTCAATAAGAGACTTGTCAAATTATTCAACTGGGCACTCCAGAGCATTCCAGAAAAGTGGGGTAAGGCTCTCATTGTCCTAAACTACAAGAAGGGCAAGTAAAAAGTCCTTAGGAACCATGGATCAACCAGTCTGCTAAGCCATGTCATTGAGTTCTATATGAGAATATTAAAGAACAGAATCAACCTCATTATGGACCCAAGTCAACTTCTAGAACAACCAGCCTATCGAAAAGAAGTTTCCACACAAGGCCATCTGCGAACAATCTCCCAAGTCCTGCAGAAGACCATCCGGTAGGGATAAACAAATACAAGGGATTTCGTGGACTAACAAAATGTCTTCGATTACATCAACCATTATGCAGCATTCCAAGCAATTCAGAAGCAAGGAATTTTTAAATTCTAAATCAACAGGGGAAAAACAGTCCTAATCAAAAGGGCCAAATTTTTGTAAAAGATTAAAAAATTAAAAGAGGGGTCTGACAAGGTGACACTTTTTCACCTAAGCTATTTACTGCTGCATTGGAAGAAATCTCGAGACGAGCCAAATTTAAGGCCAAGGGATTAAATACAAAAGGAGAATACCTGAATGATTATATTTATAAAGGTCCAATTATAACCCCAGAAAATGAAATAGCAAGAGAGGTCCATAGAAGTATAACAGTCGGATTTGGCAAACACTCCACAGTCTTAAAAAAAATCATCCATACTCACGTACTTAAAAGGGAGGTCCTGAGTGTATGAAAGTTAGCCTTGAGGCATGGTCGCTTACCAATGTACACAAGTGAGAATCCAGTGTTGATCAGAGAAGCATGGTGAGATTGGTACCGAACACAGCGAGAAAAGACAAATGTAGGAAAAAACCATTAGAGAAAACACAAAAGTTGAAGACAAAGTAGAGAGAGCCCAGTGAATGCAGTAGTGATGAGGTTGACACGATCAAGACAACAACAAATGGGGAAAGAAAGGCACAGAGTGAACATCTGCCTGCAGTGGCACGAACAGTGACTGAAGAAGCTATTGATTCCAAGGAGGAAAGTACTTGACGATTCGGATAGTAACTTAACAATAACTTTCAAATTTGGTACCAGTATAAGTACTTTATATCGCATTCCTCTCACACGACGTCCAAACTTTTTCATAAAACTGCTGATAAATATACTGGGTCTTTCATTGATGGTTTTCTTTGGTAAACAGTTTGCCCATTTTTATCTTTCACAGATTCCTATCTGTGAAAGACCCGAACAGGGAGTAACAGGTCAAGAAAAAGTGGGACAGAAAGCACACAGGACAACATAACATGCAAGACATAACGGATCACCCATCCAGAAACTTTCGTGGGAACGACCTTCCTCTTAGGTTAGTCTGCAACCAGTGCGCAAGGATCTCGAGACCACCTGTCCTACATGGTTGGGCCCAACAGTCGAAGCCCGGACCAAGGAGAGACCAGACTTTTACACTTGATCTTAACCAAAAGGCCGAGAAGCGATAATCATTAAAGCCCGGACAATTATGCATTTGCATAAATGCATATATTTTTTAGGAATATTTTCATACAAGCTCGGATTTTCATCTTTCTTGATAGAAGAACGAAAAAGGAGGGTTTTTTTAAATGCATAAAATGCATATTACCCCTTTGGTTATGGGATAATGCATATTTCTGCATAATTTGGCGTTTTGGTGCATATTTTTTAAAAAACATAGAACCTCTAATGCACATTTTGACAATAAAATCTGAAAACAAAGTGAATAATTCAAATCTCCAGACAAGCGACGCTCAATTGACTATGGAACATCTCCCCTGGATACTCGCTACCCTCTGTAATGCCAAGAGGTTGGTTATATTTAGCTATTCCCTGTGATCTTAGAGAGCTTTTAGTGCATATTTCCAGGTTTTTGTCGCATATTTTGAGATTTTTAGAGCATTTTTATGTGCATATTTTGGAATTTTTAGTGTATAAATATCCGGGCTTTAATAATTATACTTGGTTCATTGATGTTCATTATGGTTGATATCAGTGTGATCAGTGGGGATAACAACTTTTCTATTGTTTTGCAGGTTGTTTGTTACCAGGTCACTTCCGTAAGGTCATTCTGCCCTGTTGGCTGCCTCTTGAAACAAGTTTACATTGTCCAATGCCTAAATTTTTCAATAATGTGACGAATGTTGATATTCACATCTTGGGTATCCATTTAGTTCGGACTGTGCGTACCGCAAACTACAAGGCGAATGACTAAATGCAAGAAAAGGTATCATTTTTATCGTTTGTGAGGGCAAAATCCATTGTTATTGTTTTTGCACTTTCAGCACTTCTGATTCTTTTGCTGTCAGGGTTACTCTGGTTTCTCTCAGCACAAATTGCAGGTAATTCGCATCGAGTAACCAATTCGTTTTTGAGACATAGCCATAGTGTTTTGGAAAGGGAAAAACTAACCTTTACAAAATTGGACGACCCCCTTCATGATGAAGAATCTAGATACACTAAAAGTATACCGAAGTTTGACTATGAGAAATGTGCAAAGGGATTTAGAGTTCATGTTTACCCGCTGGAGGAGGAAAACCACATCTCGAAGACTTATATTAAAATTTTAAACACTATACAAGGTAGTAAATACTACACTTCAGACCCAAATTTAGCATGCATACATATATTGTCTCTTGATACTCTTGATCGTGATAAACTTGGAGTCGATTATATCCGCAATTTGGGGTCCAGTGTACGCAAGCTTCGGCATTGGAACAGTGGCACGAACCATGTAATTTTTACTCTCTTTTTGGGGACATGGCCCCAGTATTTGGAAGACTTAGGATTTAATTTTGGGAATGCAATGATTGCAGGAGCTAGTCTCTCAGATGTAAAACTCCGCTTTGGGTTTGATATCAGTTTTCCCTTATTTGACAAACTTCATCCTTTTAAAGATCAGACAACTCTCTCGTCCGATGTATTTCCCATTAAGAGACGAATATTTGCTGCATTTAAGGGGAAGAGGTACCTTTCAGGTATTGGATCTGAGACGCGTAATAGCTTGCATGTTTTACACAATGACAAGGATATGCTTTTTCTGACGACTTGCAAGCACCTCAAAGGTTGGCAGAAGCTGAAGGACGACAGATGTGACGCTGACAACTTCAATTATGACAGGTAAGGAAAGCCAAATCAAATGATCTTTTCTGCGCCTGTAATGCATGATGCAATTTGTTATTGTTCTCTTGGTAGAATTTAAATGATCACTTATTTACCTCGGGGATTAGCCAACCAGTGTTAAGCCATTTCTGAAGGCTGTAATTTTCCTTTCATGTTCACTGTAATTCATGGTCAATAAGTTTTTAAATATAATTTGTTGACCTTTCAATGAGTTATGAACACTGCTTATTGACCTTTTTCCTGAAAAACAGCAGGGCTGGTTAGTCATTGGCTCTGATTTCCATCGTGATCAAACTACTGAGTTCATGTGAATTACTGATCAATTGAAAACCTTCCAAATGTTTCGCGTGCAAGAAAATACTTTCTACTGTTGTTTTTTTTTTGAACATGATAGATTCTAATTTGCAACATTCCATCAGGGTTAGATTTACAAAGAATGTAAATCATGTGAATTCCTCACTGATTGGCATGGTCGGCCAGTCATCATGCAAATGGACTCGTTTCATCTTTCAGTTGTTTAAAATACAACAGTACTGTTGAAGCTTGAGCCCCATTTGGTAATCATTCCAATAATTTTACATGGCCCAGATTGTGATCTCAAAGAATCTTGGGTTTGAATGTGTTCCTTAATGACGCAATTTACACTCTTGAACTTTACCATAATGTGGGAGTTGCCATTCTGAGCTGGTGTGTGGCCCATTCAAATAAATTCACACCTAGATTTTACACTACTCCAGTTGTACTTTAAGAATATCGACGCATTTACAAGTTAGTGATATGTTATTTTTGAATTTCGAAAGAATTCTTAATTTCTCAATTTTTACCTTCTTTTGTTTTATCCTTAATTTTCCCAAAAGGAAATCTTACAATAATTGGTTTCAGGTTTTCTGTGATAATTCCAAGGCATACAGCAAAATTAAAGAATATGTTATTGTTATGCAGAAAGAGTCACCTGAAATTTACTTTTGAAAAGAAAAAAAGAACGAAAAAAGCAACAAAAAACAAGACCAAAACTTACTCTAAATACTCCAGTTGATTGTTGACATTTTTAAGCAAGTAATAGTTTACAGCCATTAGTTTTTGAAGCATAAGAATTTCAGATTGTGGATATTAAGGAAATTTAATTCCAAAGACACAGCCAAAGTCAGTTGGAACAATATAAAAATCAAAGAAATAATAAAAAAAGAAATTAATTTTTATTTATATTTGGTATATTGTGCAAACATTTGCATATCCATAAAATATGAATGCTAAGGGGTATGGAGCTAAAAAAAATTTAGGAACTTTGTCGCAGATCCATGTTGAATTTGGGTGGAATGGCTCAAAAGTGGTATAAACATCAGCCCAAGCCACCTAAGGAAAATGCAACTGTAGCTATCTCGTAAGGTTTCACCATCCACACTGATAAAAAAAGTCATGGTTAAACAGCCTGATACAGTCATTAAAATCTTATCAAGAAAACCTGCTGAGGGATAAACATAACCTTATCTTGGTAACTGTAACATCACATCAAAATAATATAATGAAGTCTTTAGGTGGTTAATGTCATGTTAAGTCACTAGATGGTTCCTCAGGTAGAATCTCAGATTTTGTTTGATTGTGAGATAAAAGTCATTATTATGATGGATAAGAGTAATTAGAATTTTAGATTTTTTATATTGCTCAGCTGCTCTATCACTATTGGATTAACATTTTTATAAAAGAGTTTCAGTGTAGACTGTTAGTAGCAATTTGGAAATCATCTGCCATAGCATAATAGCAGTCACAGTAAAGTTGGTCTTTGTCATCACTTTGATATGCTTCAATGGGATGTGTCACTAAAGTTTTTTGCAAATAAAAAGATTGAATGTCATCATTAATAGGAAAGTTTCAGTTCTTGGCAAAAGCCATTAAAATTATGTATATTTACTTTTGAAGTAATGCCTTTACCTCCTTTAAGTATCAACAGATTATTTCACAATACACTGGACAGTGTTTTGTGAAGTTGTATCAGTCAAAATCCAATGCATATTAGAGACCACATCACCATTGTCAGAATTACTGTCTTTTAAAAGCATGTATTATATTTTTAGACAGTCAGTTCTATCAGGACAGTCTGATAAAAAATAATTAAAAAAAGAAACATACACTTGCAATTGTTGTAGATGCAAACACAATTTCATTAAATCATCGCATTGGTAAAGATTAGAAGGTAGTGAGTCACAAATAAGATTCTGAAGGTATGACCATACACACAGAGACTGTGCTGCACTACATTAGCATGTCAAAGAAATTGCTAAAACAAATTGTAATCTGGATAATATTTTTTAATTAACTGTAAAGTTCTTTTAGGCAAACAAAAATAAGGCACTAATGTTTGAACTTTGATATCACTGACATTAACAGGTACAAATCTTTTATCCTTGGGCATAGCCCAGTGAATTATCTGACTCACAAATTTCAAGGACACTGGCCTTCACTCTCTAGCCTTGCTAACATGCTCAAAACCCTTAAAATTCACTACATCTTCTTTTAATGTATCAATTATCAGGAGTGACAGTTAGTATTTATATCTGTTCTTGTCCAAAACTATAATCTTTTCTTTAATGACATTAACCAGTTTCATCATATCTACATATTTTGACACATTGGCTCACTATCAGAAACAATTTCCTGGTTACTGGTAGGACATGCAGATGCTACAACATCTTTGACTTTTTGTTTTCCACATCTTGCTCCATCTCTTTTTCCTAAACTTGACAGGTGAGGTATCTCAAAGAGAAGGACTTATATCTAGTACTGATTTGGCTGTATCAGAATGATCATATTATTGTTCATTATTGGTATTTTATTCTTGAAATTGAACACCACTCCCTTGCAACTTTGGATGTTAAATGGATTTGGAGGGACTATAACTACAATAAATCCAGGGTTAAGAGCTGGAATGTGAAACTTGTTTTTTTAATTACAGACAGATGGGAACAGTAATTTGGCAACTACAGATAGATGGATAGATAGATAGATGGATAGATAGATAGATAGATAGATAGATAGATAGATAGATAGATAGATAGATGGATAGATATATAGATAGATAGATAAATAAATAGATAAATAGATAGATAGGTATGGATGGATAAGTGAACAGAAAGGTGAATAGACAGACATATAGATGTATATTTTTTTCTGGGTTTTTTTGTTACATCAGAAGAGATCTTCCTTCATATAGTAAAGCATAGTTAAAAGGCCTTAACTAAGTACACACAGTACTAGGGGTGCAATATTTTCATTGTTATGCCCCACATGAAGACTTGCTTCAAGAGAATATCAAATGATATTATCTGTGTTGTAAAAACTCCACCTGGTATCAAGCAGGGAAGAACATTGCCTGTTATTTTGATGAGGTCTAGTAAATTGGACTTGTACTTAAATGTTCTAATGAAAACCAAGAATTCCAAGTTTAATTTATAGATTAAAATGGAACAAAGCAAAGATTAAAACTGGAGTGGGTAAATGATATAAGATTTTTTAAACTTGAAATTAATGTGAAATGGAGAATCTTATGTGAATCTTCAAACATGCATAAATTTGAAGTTATGTTTGAACTGCCTACACAGCTTTCTAGTAAATTCTTGACATTTTTTAAACTACTCCATAAAATGTAGCCTGCTGTTTAGTCTAGCATATTTAATGAGCTTTCTTTTCAGTATTTCCTAATTGTTAATACACCTGTTAAATGAATATTGGAAGAGATGGGGTCCAGGCCTTTAGTTTCTAAACTAAAGCTGTCTTTTATTTGTTTACTTTTACATTTTGTCTTCTTCAAAGGTCAGATCTGGCTGTTTAGATATTGTTGTTTTGCTCAAGTTGAACTCAAATCACATACTAGCTTTGCTAAACAGTTTTCTCAAACCTGACCTTTAGTCGATTTTTCTTGGTACCCATTCACACATTTTCTAAGAGATCGTGCTCTGTTCTGTCTTGTGAGGTACTTACTACTTGCTGTTATTAAGGCCCCCTGTTACCTACTATGCTCCAGTTTCAGTCATTTGCTTTTGTTTTTCTTGGTGTCAAATTTTGTTCAAGCCACCAACTGGACTTTTTCTTTTGTTTTATATAAGTAATATGCACATACCTAAGCAAACAAGGACTGAGGAGGCTGATGAGGTCACTATTGATGTGATGTTAGCACTTACTTTAAGTGCTAACATAGTAGAACTGTTAAACACACTTAAGTGTGTTTAATATTATCCTATTTGTTACATTTAGATTAGGCTTGGTTAAAAGAGTTTGCAGGAGAAGAAATGTGTGGGAAAAGTTCTACAAGGACTTGCTGTTTCTCACACTATATGCATTTTTATTAAAGAAGAAAATATGTATTGCATTGGCATGTTTATGGATCATGTGTAAAGGGTGTATAAAAGTAACTGGGAAGAGTGATGTAAAATAATAAAAAGCTATAAAGAAGAAATCAAGGTTCAGTATGTCATAGATGTGAAATGAACATCCAACAACTGCAAAAAGAATTTTGAGTTTTTATCCAAGTTCTTAACAAAGTAACTATTATT
>RDPX01000036.1:2581277-2620247 GCA_003991215.1 Morbakka virulenta | reverse complement strand
GCAACTACAGATAGATGGATAGATAGATAGATGGATAGATAGATATATAGATAGATAGATAAATAAATAGATAAATAGATAGATAGGTATGGATGGATAAGTGAACAGAAAGGTGAATAGACAGACATATAGATGTATATTTTTTTCTGTTTTTTTTTGTTACATCAGAAGAGATCTTCCTTCATATAGTAAAGCATAGTTAAAAGGCCTTAACTAAGTACACACAGTACTAGGGGTGCAATATTTTCATTGTTATGCCCCACATGAAGACTTGCTTCAAGAGAATATCAAATGATATTATCTGTGTTGTAAAAACTCCACCTGGTATCAAGCAGGGAAGAACATTGCCTGTTATTTTGATGAGGTCTAGTAAATTGGACTTGTACTTGAATGTTCTAATGAAAACCAAGAATTCCAAGTTTAATTTATGGATTAAAATGGATCAAAGCAAAGATTAAAACTGGAGTGGGTAAATGATATAAGATTTTTTAAACTTGAAATTAATGTGAAATGGAGAATCTTATGTGAATCTTCAAACATGCATAAATTTGAAGTTATGTTTGAACTGCCTACACAGCTTTCTAGTAAATTCTTGACATTTTTTAAACTACTCCATAAAATGTAGCCTGCTGTTTAGTCTAGCATATTTAATGAGCTTTCTTTTCAGTATTTCCTAATTGTTAATACACCTGTTAAATGAATATTGGAAGAGATGGGGTCCAGGCCTTTAGTTTCTAAACTAAAGCTGTCTTTTATTTGTTTACTTTTACATTTTGTCTTCTTCAAAGGTCAGATCTGGCTGTTTAGATATTGTTGTTTTGCTCAAGTTGAACTCAAATCACATACTAGCTTTGCTAAACAGTTTTCTCAAACCTGACCTTTAGTCGATTTTTCTTGGTACCCATTCACACATTTTCTAAGAGATCGTGCTCTGTTCTGTCTTGTGAGGTACTTACTACTTGCTGTTATTAAGGCCCCCTGTTACCTACTATGCTCCAGTTTCAGTCATTTGCTTTTGTTTTTCTTGGTGTCAAATTTTGTTCAAGCCACCAACTGGACTTTTTCTTTTGTTTTATATAAGTAATATGCACATACCTAAGCAAACAAGGACTGAGGAGGCTGATGAGGTCACTATTGATGTGATGTTAGCACTTACTTTAAGTGCTAACATAGTAGAACTGTTAAACACACTTAAGTGTGTTTAATATTATCCTATTTGTTACATTTAGATTAGGCTTGGTTAAAAGAGTTTGCAGGAGAAGAAATGTGTGGGAAAAGTTCTACAAGGACTTGCTGTTTCTCACACTATATGCATTTTTATTAAAGAAGAAAATATGTATTGCATTGGCATGTTTATGGATCATGTGTAAAGGGTGTATAAAAGCAACTGGGAAGAGTGATGTAAAATAATAAAAAGCTATAAAGAAAGAAATCAAGGTTCAGTATGTCATAGATGTGAAATGAACATCCAACAACTGCAAAAAGAATTTTGAGTTTTTATCCAAGTTCTTAACAAAGTAACTATTATTCCTTGGAAGTTGACCTTCACAAAAACGACAAACTATATATGTGTGAAATAATCTTTTTGAAAAATTTGTGTTGCTGTTAAGGTTTTTTTTGTATTGCTTAACTTTTGCTACAGGTATGATTATCAAGATCTCCTCAAAAATTCTACTTTCTGCATTGTCCCACGTGGTCGTAGACTTGGATCATTCAGGTTTTTGGAATCAATCAAAACAGGATGCATCCCAGTGATATTAAGTAATGGTTGGGAACTTCCCTTTTCAGAAGTTATTGACTGGCAAAAAGCAGTAGTTATGGTAGATGAAAGGTCACTTTTTCATCTACCAGTAATACTACATTCATACACAAATGATGAAATACTGCAGATGCGACAACAAGGTTTATTCATTTGGAAGTCATATTTATCATCAGTTGAGAAAATTACCATGACTACATTAGAGGTTTGTTGTCTTACAGTTATATTGTATTCTGAAGTTCAATTGTATGCACAGATTTTTTGAACTTTACAAAATTTAAATGTTGCATATGAAAATATGAAAATACTGGGATAGAGCATCAACTGTTTGGAACAAATATGACAGTTATTATTTAGAGATTAATGATAAGTTGTTACCTGTTTCAATTTTCTGTGATATATATATATATATGTGTGTGTATATATATGTATGCATGTATGTCTGTACTTGTTAATGTTAAAGCACACTAAAATTTCAAGGAAGTTATAATATTATTAAATTATAATATTTATGTAAAGCAGTTTTTTTAAAAAAGCCATATTTTCATTTGGAAACAATCTTAATTTGTGACTTGGCAATTTTTGGATTTAAGATTTGGTCCAAGGACCATGTCACCTATTTGTTCAATATTACATGTTTTGCAAGCAAGATAGTATCTTTCTCACCATATTTNTATATGTGTATATATATATATATATATATATATATATATATATATATATATATATATATATATATATGTATGCATGTATGTCTGTACTTGTTAATGTTAAAGCACACTAAAATTTCAAGGAAGTTATAATATTAAATTATAATATTTATGTAAAGCAGTTTTTTTGAAAAAGCCATATTTTCATTTGGAAACAATCTTAATTTGTGACTTGGCAATTTTTGGATTTAAGATTTGGACCAAGGACCATGTCACCTATTTGTTCAATATTACATGTTTTGCAAGCAAGATAGTATCTTTCTCACCATATTTTTTGAACCACAGCTGTCCATTAAAAATTTTGTTTTGCTTTGTTAGGTTATATTTTTGTAATGAATTTATGGTGTGATTAGCTTGTTTATCAGTGTGTAAACCATAACAATATTATTTAATTTTTTCTACTTGTTTTTCTGTAAATTTACCTTAGATTTTAAAGGACAGAGTTTCACCTATGAAAAGGTCATACCTGATGTGGAACTTTCCACCTGGTGCACTTTCAGTGCATAGTGAGTTCTCAAGAATATCACAGGATTTCCCTTTTTATCAACTGTTTGCAAATTCACAAAAAGGTGACAGATTCACAGCAATGATATTGGCTACATCACCAGTGAGATATGCTTCATCACCACTTTTTCACTTAATTTTATCAATCAATCAATCAAAATTCATTGATCTGGTAAGCTGTTTGAAACAGTTTTGAAAATAGGCTAGTTTTTTATTTTTGTTATTAAATGAACTTTTTTAAATTGTGAAGAGGAGCCGTGGCTTAATGGTTAGTGCAACTACACAGTAACCAAGAGTTCTGGGTTCGATTCCCCGAGCTGTCGAGGAGAATTTGGAACTTTGCAAAGAAAAAAAAAAGCCATTGGTTGGCGTCAGGAAGGGCATCCGGCCAAGAAATTCCTCATTGCCAAATCTAAGCCCATCTGAAAGGGCACTGTCTGAGCCCCAATTGCTGGGGGGAAATGACGTAGTCCAACACATGCTAGCATGTAAAATGGACGTTAAACCGAATATNCCTGGTGCACTTTCAGTGCATAGTGAGTTCTCAAGAATATCACAGGATTTCCCTTTTTATCAACTGTTTGCAAATTCACAAAAAGGTGACAGATTCACAGCAATGATATTGGCTACATCACCAGTGAGATATGCTTCATCACCACTTTTTCACTTAATTTTATCAATCAATCAATCAAAATTCATTGATCTGGTAAGCTGTTTGAAACAGTTTTGAAAATAGGCTAGTTTTTTATTTTTGTTATTAAATGAACATTTTTAAATTGTGAAGAGGAGCCGTGGCTTAATGGTTAGTGCAACTACACAGTAACCAAGAGTTCTGGGTTCGATTCCCCGAGCTGTCGAGGAGAATTTGGAACTTTGCAAAGAAAAAAAAAAGCCATTGGTTGGCGTCAGGAAGGGCATCCGGCCAAGAAATTCCTCATTGCCAAATCTAAGCCCATCTGAAAGGGCACTGTCTGAGCCCCAATTGCTGGGGGAAAATGACGTAGTCCAACACATGCTAGCATGTAAAATGGATGTTAAACCGAATATGATGATGATGATGATGATGATGATGATGATGATGATGATGATGATGATGATGATGATGAAGAGATGTCCATGAAAAGATTCTTTACATATCTTACTTTCAGTAAAGCACTTCCTTGCAGTGGTGGAACAGTAAGGAATTGGGGTCATAGTTTGCCTTCTTATGTTGCAATGTTTAAGCAAAAAGATATGATCACAAATGGCCAGTGACAATTTTAAGTAGTGTCTCTTTAATAGTTTACAGCCATTCTACTCTATTTTGCTTTGGGTTGCCGCAGAAAAGGTTTGCCTTCTGATTCATCATATGGGAAGATGCATGACTAACAATAAATCAGCAAAAACGTTTTGGCCATAGAGATTTGTAGTTTACTATAAAGGAATTTATTGGTTGTATATACTTTTCATTGTCATTTATTGTAGGTTTATCCTGTAAAATAATTTATGTAGATTAAATGCAAAGTTAATATTAGAAGTTGTAAATGGTAGTAAGCAGTTCAAAGAAGGAGAATAGGATTTTTAAGTCTGTAGAACCATTTGATAGAGCCATCCTTGGGCCTTTTTAATGAAGCCAATGGTTTCCATGAAGCCCATTGCCTGTTTCTAAGAGCATGGCTCCACTCTTAAAATAATCTTCCTGTGACTGTGTTAGTCACAAGCTGTTTTAATTTTTGCTGCATTCCCAGATATTGTGCTGGTCATGTGGTCAGTGTTTCTAGCTTTAGTGAACTTTTTATGTGGTGATATTTCAAATATCTCAAGTATGTATCATCTTCTACTGTAAGGGACCTCAAAAACTTTTATTTAGCCCAGGATACCCATTTCAGTAGCTGATTTAATTGTTAATAACAACATAATTCTTTGGTAGCCATAATTCTTTGGCAGCTGAATTTATTGAATACTTTTCACAATTTTCCATGCCCTCTTCATAATTGTGGTATTTACGAGGATTAATATTTTGTGAATATAATAAATAAAAATCAGATTAAGCCCCAATAAATCCCTCATCCAATGGTGTACTTTATTTTTACAAATATGAATATGATAAATTATGATTTGGGCAAAAATGCATATTTCCTTGGTTTGATCATTAATTTTTCTACCAAAAATCCAGAACAGGCCGATAGAAATTACAATGAAGAATATATGTTAATAGAGGTCCAATAATAAAGGTTTATTACCCTAAAAGAAACTTGAACTTATTAAAATGGTGACTGAGTAGAGCCCAATCTCTTTAACCATAAAATTCTACCTCAAAGGGATTTCTTTACACACTTACATAGATTTTGAATTGGCTTAATAAGAAATCTTTATTTTGTCAGTGGCTTAAGGGAAAACATTTAGATACAGGGAAACATTAGAATAGATAATAATTGTAAGGTGCAAGTCCATGAGAATGATACTATTTTACTAAGGCAAAATATACTGTAATTGTATAACTTTCCAATAGAGCATATATCACTCATTGAAGCTAACAGCAACTAGGAACCCAACTCTTAGAAAAATTGTATATCTATTTATCACTTTTTGAATACTGTTGCAGTGTAATTCACTACAAAACAGGTTTTACAGATATATTTATCACACTTTGAGAAGTAGTTCACTGTTTTTAATTGATTATACTTACCACTGGAATTATATTTGTATACACACACTATACCAGTTATACCAGTTTTGGACTATAACTCCTGTTCTTAAAAAGAAGCTAGAAGCAGCCGAGATGTTTTTTATGCTGCATGCTAAGAATTTCCTTGACAGGTCATGTTACCAACAAAGACATTTTGAAGAGAGCAGGATATGAAAGGCAGTTTCTGTTCAGCATCAGGAAACAACAGATGTTTTTCTTGAGGCACGTAATATGGAAAGAAGAACTTGAAGAGCTGGTGCTGATGGAAAAGATAAATGGGAAAAGGGGTAAAGGAAGATGCAACATGGACAAATAAAAGTGTACTACAATTATTGAGAGATGTGAAGTACAGAGATTTGCGGAGGAGCATGATCACCAATGTTCTCAGAGGACGTGGCCATTGAGGAGGAGGATACACATACTACATTTATTCTCCTAGGTGCTCTACTTTATGAAAAGTAGTTTTCATTGAATCTATCATTTCTAATAATGGTTGGTCTACTTCCTGCATGCCCAAGCTTTGATTTTGTCAAATCTAATAGTGGTTACACAAGTTCGTATCCTAGATACATACAAATCTTCTTATGTGCTTGTCTCTTTGAAGCAAACCAAGTCTACTTTGCAAAATATAAGATAATGGAATTGATAACATGCAAGTCTGAAAATATTTCTTTCATCATGTAACAGACTTAACTGGAATACATTGCATAGTACAGTAAAAAATTGTCACCCTTGTAAAGAGCATTCATATGTATGTTGTAATAAAAAATTATTTTAGGTGTGTTGACTAGTTCCTGACTGTAGTTGGAAGAAGTGTTTGCTAATCTCACTTTCATGTGAAAAAGAAAAACCATGAATATCTCTCTTATCAAAGCAATGCACAGCAAATATTAAAAAGTTGCTTATCTTATTTCATTTTCTTCACACCTTACAACTCATTTTGAAATCAAATCCTGTTTGGTCCCACCTTACCACAACAATAGGTGTTGTGCATGAGCTAATAAATCTCTTACAAGTTGTACAGGAAGTATCAATGTAAACCACATAATATTTATGTAAGCATATTTAATATTTATTATTTAAGTAAGGTTAAACCAAAAGTAACTAATATAAATGTTCACCATACCTTTCAACCATTTTACTTTCTTGAACTTGCTTGTCAGGGTACCACAGCTTCACTCCCTTTTTTTTCATGTGTTTGTGCATTTGTATTAAAGAAATTAAAGAAGAATAAGTGGAAGATGTAAGTTATGCCGAATTTGGTATGAATTGCTGCCCATATCATGTATAGCCATCTGTTTTATCTGCTGAGCTATTGATGCCACATTTTATAACCAGGCTATCTTTGCAAACAAATATCTTATATGTCAGCATTAATTTCACAATATTCTGTTTCAGATACTTGTGGTATGGCTTTCCACTGTAAAAATACCAGATAAAGAATTGTGGCCAAAAACTAAAGTGGCCCTAAAAATAATTTATCCCGAAAAAAAGGTAAGCATTTTCCTCATTATTGAGTTTATACATTCTTAAAATTTTAACAACCAATGATTAAACTGAAACATATTGTTTATAGTTTCAAATAGTATTGGGTTTTTTTTTACTGCAAAAACACCAAACTTTTTTCTAAAATTATACACAGGTTTATGCAAAAAATTACAACAAGTGTATTTATAACATTTTTTTTATTTCTTTTTAAATTTTGAGCACATTGCAGAGACCTGGTGAAGGATAGGATAACTTGGAAGTCAATTTCAAGAAATCGTCCAACACATGCTAGCATGTAAACCGGACGTTAAACCGAATATGATGATGATGATGATGATTGCATTAGGCAGATTGTTTTAATTATATGTGATTAAAATAGGAGTGCAGAACATGATAATTTTGTATTATTTGTATTCAGTCATATTTCTGTAGTAATGGTATTTTAAAGTTGATGCATTAGACAGTTGACCTCTCCAGATTGAGAAATCTGGAGGGGTCAGCTGCCTATTGCACGATAAAGTTTTGATCGTCTGGAGGGCGCAGCACTGTATTACCACCCAATACAATGGATAATGTATTTCTGCTGACAAGGTAATTAGAGTTAGTGACATTTCGGTACCAGGTGCAAATGATCGAATCCATAAAATTAGCAATTGATTAACACTTCGTCGTCATCATCATCATCATCATCATCATCATCATCATCATCATCATTTCTTAATCAGACAGGTGCAAAGGAAAATCTAAGGTACCACCAAAAAAATTATGGAAAAGAGACTGGATAACAAACTGGATAGACACCTGGATAGAACTTTAATTGCCTTTGAAACGAAGGATAAAAATCGCCAAAGAAATGGTACCCAGGTAACGGCAAAAGGACAGATAAAAAGCTGGAAAATGTTGGATTTTGTTTTTTGTGGGTTTTTTAATGGTTAAGAATCATACAAGACATACATCCACTGTGTGTATGAAACTGTAAATGGAGATCATAAAAAAATATAAATAATGAAATATACTTTTAAAAGTAGGCTTCTTTTTTATGTAATTCGCAGTTTTTATCTTCAGTGCACCACAGATTGACATTTATATATGCTTGTACTTTTCCTATGTTATAGAGTTTGAACACCAGATTTCTACATAGTAATTTAGTTACCACTGATGCAATATTCTGCTTCAGTGAAGATGTCGTCGTCACCCAGGATGAGGTATGGCTTTGCTACTGCATTATTAAAAGGCTTGTTATGGTTATGAGCTGTTAAGCAAAATTCGTCCGGAGTAATATAGTTACTTGAATAATGTAAGCTATTTTTTCTTCTGAACTGCAGTAACATGTCATCATGAACCAGCATGATTTTATGATGTTGGTAGTGACTGAGGGAAATTTCCTGCCATTTTTTGACTAGATGTTCTGGAATAAAATTTTACCGTCTAGATTTAGCATTTATTAGCATTCATTCTTGAGTCGCCCCCAAGATTTTTTAAAAAAAACTTCCAGCCATTGAAATAATTATAGTTGTCATGACCAAGGTAATAGTGTCAGAATTGTTTTCCAAACAGCAGCAGAAGTCGTGAGGTCAAGTAAAACCGGTTACAAACGGAGGTTTGTCAAAACTATACTTAGTACAATCAGTAATTATGTTGTCAAGCTAGAGACCAGAAAAGAACGAATCACAACATAAATCAGGACGCAACGACAACGAGCAACTTTATGAATTCTTCGTTTCTTCGTCTCCCAGTTTTTGGCCGCGAATTATCTCACGCCGATGTAAAGTCAGCAGTTCAAATTTTTACCCTGTCGATTTCTGTTTTTGCTTTTTTTGTACATACCTAATATTTTACATACCTAGTCTTATTATTTCCTTGCTCCCTTTAATGTTATTTTATCTTTTCATACATACAAAGGGTTTTTAGAACACCTCGTATGTATCAACCTTGGGTTATCTCGATTATAGGATGATCAAAATGACGATATGAGTCAGCTTCACGACTTTTGCTGGTGCAGTGTAAGGCAGACAGCCATACAGTTTTTATGCCTACACTTGGAACATTTATGGAAAGAATAACACTTCCTGCGTCAAAAAGCAAACTTACTACTCCATTCTCCGTGTCAAGAATTGTCGACTCAAATCTCATGGGCACCATTTGACGACTTTGCAACCCACGTTCCGATTCAAAAACCACCGCTGTCAGGTTTGTAAGAATATAAAATTCAAGTATGTGAGACTATTCACTCACAGTCAACTCTCAGTTGGAAACCAGTCGACAAGCAAAATTAAATGAAAATTAGAAGGAGCTTAATGGACTTACCAAAATTGATTTTGCCGATTGTTATAATGGGTTCAGCTTGTACCTGAAAGTCATTCATGTACAAAGTACAGGTCGTGATTGTTTAATAAATTAGAAAATAGTTGAAGAAATTATGAAGCAGACCAACGGACTCCCAGGAGTTAGTCTATTTGGAAAATATTCTGATCAGTGGGACTAATGCAGATTCTTTTCTTAAGAATCTTGTGGACACAAACGAGGAGGCTATTTGTTACCCCTTGGAAAATTTTGGGTTAACCTGGGACATATGTATCCTCGGAGGGGAATGCCAAAAGTTGATTTAGTTCTTGGCATGCAACAAGCAACTGGTGTTTCTAGCTCTAAGTGATTTCCAAGTTCCGTTCAGTTTTATAAAAAAAATCCTTCATAATTTATCACCTGTAAGAAAGCCACTGCATTGCCACACCAAAATAGTTGTTGCTTGATCTAGAGAGCTTTCAGGTATTATATAGGCCAGTTTTCTTAAGGTAATACTCTTATGTGTACTACGTTTGGTCCGTCATTTGAACTTTACTGTGATTACTGCGAGAGTATTTTCCAGATTTTGCTGCAGGCTATATTATGTTTTCCAAGTAAGAAATATTCGAAGGATTACTGATTTAGTACAATATTATATAGCAATCAGTGATCCTTCGAATATATAAGAAATATTCGAAGGATTGCTGATTTTCCCGCAAGATTTTAAAAAAACCTGTGTGGTAGAAACGAAACTAGGCTTATTAAACTATATGGATATATGGCTAAGTGCTGTTAAAATGCAGATGAGATGCAAAAGAATGTTAATCTTGACCATTCGGTACTTAACTTTACTCACACTATGCACCTGTGCTGAAAGCTGGAAGATATACAACAGTAATTGATTGAAACCCCCCTTGTGCCGTAAAGTGTGCTGATCTTCTGTCAATCACTTCAGCTGTAACTCTGCAATGTTCTTTCTTTGTCACAACAGGGTATTGTTATGGTATTTTTGCATGCAGTACACAAGGCAATTGCTTGGAAACGTTGCATTTGCATTTTGAATAGCTTGGTAGACTTGGCAAATTAACTGAATTGTCAATAGAATGGTGGTTGATACTCTCTCATCATCAGAAGTTTATTTCTATCGAAGAAATAACTTTTTTTGAATGTTCAAAGCTTTTGTTTGCACTATTACAAATGCATGATATACGTTTTAAGTTTCTTTCAAATGTTCTTATTTACTGAATTTCGTGCTTCCTTTTTTGCACAAGTACGTACTTGCTTACTTTCTTTGGTACTTATATTAGTACTTATGTATTTAATGATATATTAATCTTCGTTGATTTGTCATCTTTGTGTCAGAATAGACGGGATTTATTTTGTACCTTACATTCCTAAAATGAGCGATTAGCTTAATTTTGAAAACATGTTTTTCTGTTAATGCTTCATCACCCAAGAATCTCTGGTTTTGAGAGTAATTGCCCATGTAGATAACAGTATAACAACATTGAAACCCTTTATGGGAATATAAGGCGTTACAACGATTTTTTCAATCTGAAGGGAAAAAACTTGGCGATGGACAGGAAATATTCCTACCAACTAGAATTGCCAACTGAAGGTATACATGTCAGAATCGATGAACAATTAACTTCAAGAACACATTCATACTTAGCTAATTTTGACATAATCTGCGGCTTCAATCGCTTTAAAAAGGAATTTCTGAAATCTGAAATGGAATTTTTGCATACTCGCTTGTTTTCCCTAGTATATATGCATAGTTTGCTCCTGTCACACAGAAAAGTGTTTCAGAGTGCTTAGAGATCATGGAGGAAATCAAACTATTGTCTTTGTCATTTAGTGGTGAATAAATAGCATTAGATGAAAATAAAGAAAATAAACAGTCGTGTTGGTAAGAAGTGAGAGTTTGTGTCGTTTTAAGAAACAAGTAGACAGATGTCTTGTTATGTTAAGAGTGATATGCAAGAGTAAATTAATAGATCCCCTTATCTGCTATCAAGCAGAAACACAGCTAAAAAAAGGGCTTGGCCAAAATCAGCTCAATAAGAAAATCCATTGGAAATTAGCGCTGGCCTGGTTTCTAGCTAAAAATAGTGATTTGAATTCCATTTTTTAATGTTTCTTTGTTGCCCAGTTGATTCTACTGACTTACCTACCTACTTAGTTTCTCACTTGTTTCCGTTCTTTCTGATTGATTAGCTGTTTAGTTACTTGGTTTTGCGTTTGGAATACTGGGAAAAATGCACGGGTACACACTTGCTTTTGTCCATGAAGGACATCTTCTGTTAATATGTATTCCCAATTTCTTATCAAGAATATTTAAATATATCACGTCAACCTCTTAATTCTTTTTCTCAACTACAGAATGCGTGACGTCTGATATGATTCCTGTACTGATATTGCATAATTACTCAATTTCATTTTTGCCTACAGTCTGATCAATTATCCACGCTGATCAGTGTGCACCTAAAACACTTGGTAATGCGCATACTCTAAGAAGGTTATGTTTTTTATTTGGCATTTGACATTTTAGGATACTTAAATGTAAGACTTCGATGCTAATTCGGATGATAGACATGCAGGCTATTATTAATTTTATCTATCGAACTCCTAGATTGACTATGCATTCAAGACCTGGAAATCCTTTCCTGACAGAATTGTTGGATTCACGTCACGGACACATTATTGGGACTTTTCTATAAAACAGTGGACATTTTCATCAAGGAAAATGAATTCGTTTTCGATGATAATGCCAAATGCTGCAGTCTTTCACCGGTAGGTAACTCGGTCTTCGGGTTTTTTAAACATTCATTTAAAAGTGAGGTGTCCAAGAACTTTGAATCTGGAAATTAGAAGACCCCGTTAATTTTTTCGTTTTGTTTACTTTGTGTCGCAGTTTGAAAAGTTGCTGTTCAGGCAAATGCCATTTTTTTAGCACGATCTCGTTTTAGAATGGAGCATTTTACGTTATGTATGCAAAAACAAGAAGTTATTTTGTGATCATCCCGTCAAATGTAGACAAGTCATACCAACAAAACAGAGTGAAAGAATCGCTGTACTGTCGAAAATGAACAGCCACTCTCTACCATTGACACTTGAACTAGAGTTGCAGGACAAAACGAACTGAAAAACATTCCTGCCACAAAGAAATTTTGGTCTTGCAACCATTCTTGGTTTCCGTATGTTTTGCGGGGCCTGAAGATTTTGGTGCAATTTGTCTTAACAGCCTGTTCCACTAGTAAAATTTAAAGTTCGAGAGCAAACAGTTAAATTTATTGTGGAGGATTTCACGAACAGATAATTTTTTTAAAGTCCCGTTTTCTTTCCACCATAAAAATTAAAAAGTGATTTTATTCTATCAGGACAAATATAATACGGAAAAACAAGCAAAAATAGACAAGAATCAGTTAAGAACTTAGCTTAAATTCTAATTGCCGCTTTAACAATTATTTATTTGTGTATTCTGTATGTTGACAGAATTCTACAATGTGATTGGTCAAACCGGTAAAGCGCTAATTTGCGCGCCAATTATAACTAATTTTCATAACTGTTTTCTTGATTTCCTAGTATATTTTTACAATGGTAAAATATACTAAAACACATCAAAATAACCATAAATCTAGTTCATTCAATCAATAATACGTAAACTTTACAGCAATACAAGGTATTATACTTTTGGTGTGACCATCTGAACTTGAATGCCTGTTTCAAAGCCATGCCTATTAAATGTGTACTAAGTCAAGTCAGGAGTAGTTTTTGGATGCCTTTATCTGCGTTGAATTAGGGAATAATTGTAGTGCACGAAATTTTTTTAATTGCAAAAGTATAAATTAAATATGAAATTGTTTTAAATATGCTTATGGGAAAAATATAGGGAAAAAATACGCAGAGGGCACATAGTACACTGAAGTGAGTTGTACTTCTTTGAAAAATATTTTAAATTGTTACGGAAATAACAGGGTTTCAGAGTACGTAGAATTGTGTAAGGTAAGGTAAATTCACCTTTAAGGTACAGTTAAAAATGAGGAAACCAGTTCAGATAGAGTAATGATGAGAGACCTTTGTATTTCACCATAAGGGAAGGAGCATGGTCCGACTGTAAAAGACTGTTGTTTCTTGGGTTATCCGGTCGGTTGGAAACCAAACTTTCCACAAAAATTATTCATACAAGATATGAAAAGAAGACCCATTTCGGGCTATCAGAATGGCATGCAAATTAAGAACCCTAGAAAAACATGAAAGGAGATATTCGGAAAAGAACCTGCTATATCACTGGACATTTCCATGGCATTTAGTATGGTGTGGCAGGCTGGCTTTCCCTGTAAGCTTTCTGGTTATAGGATTTGCGGAAGTCGTTTGTATTGTTGTTCATTTTCTTAGATTGTAAAATGTGTGCCATGCTAGCGTTCCTCAAAGTTATATTCTTGTTCCACTTCACTTCTTTCTTTACACCAGTGATATTCCTGGTAACTTGCTTTGGTTTATGAATATCTAAGCTAATACCACTATTTTGTACTCTGGGATTGGCCACAATCTTCGGGAATCAGTCAAACCATTGGAAGATTTGAAGTCGGACCTTCACGCTGCCAAATAATGGGAAAGAAGTTGCAGGCTTCTTCCAATGCGGCGAAAAGAGAATTGATGTAGTTCAATAAAAAGCTGAGTCCTCATCTGCCTCTAATTTTCATTAAAAATCATTCTGATGTTAACCCAGTTGATATTGCTTCTTCTCTTGATGAATGCCTCTTGGTTTGTATTTTATGTCCTTATCATTCTTTGGGTATTTGTATTCAACCAATTAGTAAGTCTTCTTCTAAGAAAGTTGGTTGTTTTCTGCTAGTGTACGCCTTGGGCCATTTTGTATTTCTATAAATCTACCACTGGTCCTTGGAGCCATGGAGTACTGTTATGCCAACTAGTATTTGTTCATTTCATCTTGATATTCTTAATCGAGTTCGGAGTGTTTGTGGCTTGAAAGGTACAAATCTTGCAGTTGCATTAACCTTTTCTCTTCATCGAAATGTGGTTTGCCTTGGCATTTTCTACAGTTATTCTTATGGAAGGTGTTCTGATGAACTTTTCTCTCTGATACCACCTTAGTTTGTTGTATCTCGTGTGACTCGTTTTTCGCAGCGTCTTTGTCTTTATGCAGTTGTTTCTCTTCGTTGTAATAAATCTTTCTATAATTGTATGGCTTCAAAATGTTCTACCCATCATAAAATTGTAATATTTTTAAGTCTGAGGTCAACTTGTCTCGTCCCTGACTTTTTATCCTCATCATTTCCATGACAGCACCGTCGCAGTTTCTTTTCGATGTCTTGTGTGGTTCCTACAGAAAAAAATTATTACTTTTGCTATCTCAACTGTGAAAGTTAAAGCGATGATATATGATGATATGCAAGGGTAGCTTTTGGCTTATGACAAAGCTATGTCAAGCAGTCATCAAGCACACAAGTCACACCAGCATTAGGTATGGTACACAGGTATGTCTATTGAGTTGCTGTGCGTTTAGCGTAAGTGTGTTGCGATGTGGATATAGTTATTCAATATAATCTGGTTTGGAATTTTAAATCGTAACAGAATTTTATATCGCTCTTCCGACTGTTTGCTTATGTCAATTGAATAAAGTCCAGTCATCAACTTGTTTTACTCAGTGAAACAAATCGTCATTTATTCTCCCAATAACACTTGCCTGACAAGTGTTAGAATTTATTCTCAAAGGTCTTTCAGGTAGGCATCAGATAAGCGAGAAGCAGGAAAACCTCTCCGCAACGGACACCTTTCCTTAGCTCAAAATTTTCTAGGAGCACTTTATATTTATTTTTATTCGTATCAAAATGCAGGGCCAGTACATGGTGCTAGCCTAGAGTGCACAACCCCAGTTATTTGCAGTCTTACCTTGGACACTAGCTCAAGTAATCAGACTCTTAAGTAAACAGATACTGTATTTTTTGGTTTTCTGTGATGACTGATTAATAAGTATCTTACTTGTGATATTTGCAATACCTTGATACTTGTGCCTTCTCTATTACACCTGTAGGTACTACAGTTACCTGTATACAAATCACCTACCGTCGAAAATGGAAGAGATGATAAATCATTTAATCAATTGTGAAGGTATCGCATTTAATTTTTTAGTTTCAGAGGTTTCAAGGAAGAGGCCCATCTTGTTGTGTGCTTCGCGTAATTTCAAAGGAGGAGTAAATACCAAAGAAAAATTGGGTGTAAGAATAACTCAAGAAGAATATTATCAACAAGAAAAGAGCTGTTTTAAAGAATTTTCACAATTAAAGAATGTTCCTATGATTAAGTCATTTGTAAAAATAGATCCTTTACTGTACAAAGATGCTGTTTCAAATTTTCGCAAAAGATATCGAATTTTTGAACTTTGGTAGCCGTTATAAAGTAGACGCCTTGAAATAGTTTAAATTCACAGACACCATAGATTTTTTCTAAAAAATTGAAGTGACTTTTAATAGCTTCAGTAATGTAATTTAAGATTGATGTCGAGCGGGAAAAACCGTTCTTACCATTGTTTGCTGTTTATTTTTTATCTTCCTGCCACAAATGACAAGTAAAAAACCATTCCCTGGTATGCCACAGCGGCATCTTCAAAATTAGGCGAATGAACAGAAAACGTGATAACATTCTTTGGTGATATCCACTCAGGGCAGACCATGTTCGTCACCTGTTAAGCTTCCATTTTTTATTTGTTTTAAAATTTAAGACAGCACAGTATTCTGACAGAAGTGGCAGGACACCCTTAAAACCCACCTTAGGAACTCGACTTTGACCAAAGAAGACTCTAAACCTTGGTTTGTTATTTGATCTGACCCGCAAAACGGGTCAAAGACAGGCACAAAGGGCTATTGTTACCTCCTAGATTAACAACAGCAGTTTGTAGTATGTAATTTTTGGAAAACTATGTTGGTGGTTTGTTTGGATATAGATCTTATTAGCCTCCCGGAGCATCTTGGAATAAAAGACAGGCTCTTTGTGCCGTTTAGAGTATTGGCTTTTTTAGACCGAATAAGTCTTTTACATTTTATTTTGTTTTCGCCTGCAATACAAGCTATCGTATTCACTATCTGTGTAATTTTTGGAGTGTGTGGTGTACTAATTACTGTATCTTCCTTTAAACAGTTAATATCTATTTCGTTGCTGTAACAATGCAAATTATCTGCATTGACCACTTTTCCAGTACATCAATTTTTTTTACCAATCTCATTAGGTAATGTCAAGATTAACATGCCTGTGAATCTTGACATTACCTAATGAGATTGTCTACGTCTGTCTACTACGGCAAATAGTTATTTTTCGGGAATCAATAGATCACTAGTTCATTCAGAGTACCCTTGTGTAAGGTTTAGTATATGTTCGTACTTAAATGTTTTGAATAAGCATTGGTTGGCAGTGATTGCTGGCCTTAACAGTCCGTTGTAAATCATGCATCCTAATTCTA
This sequence comes from Morbakka virulenta, assembly GCA_003991215.1. NCBI lineage: Eukaryota > Metazoa > Cnidaria > Cubozoa > Carybdeida > Carukiidae > Morbakka > Morbakka virulenta. The sequence goes on along the minus strand of RDPX01000036.1, from coordinate 2,603,355 downwards.
ACTCCCCCAAATGACCCCAATTTCAGTCTAAGAGGTTGTGACCCAGGTGAAGTCTAGACTAGATTAAATTCTAAGCATACCTCCCAGAATTGTTGAGATATCTGAATCATGTCAACATGACATACCAAACCCAAAATATTCACTACAATTACTAGTGAGGTATTCATACCATTTACTTGNAGATCACTAGTTCATTCAGAGTACCCTTGTGTAAGGTTTAGTATATGTTCGTACTTAAATGTTTTGAATAAGCATTGGTTGGCAGTGATTGCTGGCCTTAACAGTCCGTTGTAAATCGTGCATCCTAATTCTAACTCCCCCAAATGACCCCAATTTCAGTCTAAGAGGTTGTGACCCAGGTGAAGTCTAGACTAGATTAAATTCTAAGCATACCTCCCAGAATTGTTGAGATATCTGAATCATGTCAACATGACATACCAAACCCAAAATATTCACTACAATTACTAGTGAGGTATTCATACCATTTACTTGGTAAGGACAAAGTTTAAGTTATTCATTTGCTTTAAAGCAAGCAGCTCTTATCAGCCACATAACCACGTTCATAAAGCTTAACGACTGCTCTTTCATTTGCCCTAATTGCAATTTAATGGGGACATAATGTGGTCTTGAGCATGGTATTGTGTCACCCGATGAGAAATTTGAATATACTTATCAGTAATTACGTAAGTGGTCAGATTATTACTTAACCTGCTCAAACTGGTTTTTTTACATGATAAATTCTAGTTGATAGCAAATTTCAAAATAAGTTAGATTTTCCACTACCTTACTGTTTAACAAGAATTATCTTCTTCTTTTGCACAAATACTAAAAAATCACAGTTCCCCTAGGCGATTTAGTTCACATTACAATCATATTTTTAAATTTTGGTAAAGTGGTAATAAGCCATTACGGCCCAGAACTACTTACACTTGGTTCTCGTTTCCAGAGCGAGTTTTTAGAGTGTGCCAAAAGTGAGATGTTTCAAAATGTGTAACGGTCTTAAACATCAGGGATGGGTAGGGTATGATGCATAGGTACGAAATGAGCCCGAACTTCAAAGAGTAAATTTCAAAGGAGCTTTAACATATGTATACTAAAATTTATCAACACTCCTGGATGTCATATATGTTATATATATATATATATATATATATCAGAAGCTGATTGCCGACATAAAAGATGAGATCTAAGCAATGCTGGGCAAAAAATTGTTTATTCGCCACTTATTTCTGCCCTAGCTGTGTTATCCAGTGAGGGGGTGACCATGACCCACCAACCCCCTAGGGTACCCATTTGGCAATTAAATGTTGTGGCTTTGTTATTTGATTTTATTCCATCTTTTTTGCTATTTTATGCGAGATTTTACGCTGTATAGAATAAAGACTTTGTTATTGGTTGTAAATTTGGAAACTTGGGGTAAGACTGGTTAAAAGCAATTTTAGAAGTATTTTATTCGGATTACAACTTTTTGACTTTTAGCTAGTGTTTTAAACATTTATTGAGCTTGTTTGTTTGGTGATGTTTCTTTTGATAGCTTATTTGAAAAACTGTTTAAGGAAGGATGATCTTGTAACGTTTGGAAGAATATATAAGACTGTACTCACCTACCCTCTTGTTAAAAGAGCAATAGGATTTGATATGTCGAGTAGCGAAGGTTTGTTACCTTCGTTGTGAATTATTTTAGACAAATGTGGATTTGAAAGGCACAGGTTACTTTAAGCTCCCATTTTCCTGTTTGAGCTACAGTGCTATATTATTCGTTACTCTGGCTTAGATGTCACTGAAAATGGATAAACATTCCTGTTAAGGTCCATGGTATTGAAAGAAAAGACTCCGTTGACTCCCAGTACAACGATTCTAGAAAAAAAAACCCAACTTCCTACGTATGAACCAGTAGTTTTTATAACACACAAGTACGTGCTATAACAAGTGAATGTTATCTTGGCTTTTATGCAGTTGATACTCACTTTAAACATATGTAGGGATATTTTTCACGCCGCTGTCTTACCCCCGTTCGTGCTTAATCTGAAATGAACACAGTAAAGTAAGAGATGATTGACACTTGTTTAAATCATATAATGATATTATCATTTTTCCTTTGTTTTAAATATCGAACTTAATCGGGAAATTGAAGATGCTGCTTATTGAAAATGACCTTTTTGAAGTCGGTTTTGTAAGATCAGATTGACCCTTTCGTTAGGTCGTTTCCTCGCCAGCTTTAATATGCATACTTAACAGATTAAAACCTTGTAAGCGATTGAAACCTTGTAAGCAGATTGAAACCTTGTAAGCAGATTGAAACCTTGTAACCTTTTGTGCCTGAAAATTTTACAGTTTTCAATGTAGTTTGTTGTTGTTAAGTTCATGCAATTCAATGAACATTTTTAAAGAGTTTTTTTCATGTATTTATAAAAATGGAATGTGACTGTGAGGAGTAATGTGGTACCTTAGGCATCACTATCAGGAATATCATAAGGATAAAAAAATCATTTGCTGAGATCGTTGCCTTGATCCTACCCGTTGTGTTGCCCATAACTGAAATAAAACAAAATTGATTTGGAGATAAAAGTAGTGCAATATGTTATGGCCAAGGCAATATTTATTATTTAATAAGGATCGGCCTGGTTATGGCTCATCTTTGTTAGCCAGAAATGATGTTGTCCAGGATGCATTGATCACCGCAGTAAAGTAATGATGTACTTGAACATTTCCGGATATGTCCCACAATAGTTCTTGTATGCCTATGCACCCTCTACGTCTCATCAATGATGATCCTGGATGCCTTTTGTGACATAGTCTTTAGTTCTCCCACATCACACATACAGTGTTGTTTTGTTATACGCATTTACAGGCCTTCAGCCAGTTGTGTTACTATGGGAGAGGACACGTTTTTTCCAAAAGAAGCTAAATAAACTTCAAGGGGATGTATTTGCAACTTCATGTGTGTGATGAAATTGACGTTGTCTTCATAATGACACGATCTTAGTGTCCTTAAAATACGAAACGCTTGCCGAAAGAGACAAGGTGTCAAGCTTGTTGCCGTTCTCAGAGGGAAAGAGTAAAATACAGTTAGCGTTTTAACTTTTTTAGAATCTTACTATACTTTTACTTTGCATCCATTGAGTACCTTGCACATTAATATAGAATTTTGCGATGGCTTAATTTTAAGACAAATAATATGTTATTTTGCGTTTGTAAGAATGAAAAACGAAATATGATATATTGTCTCTTTTTGAAGATTTACAAAAGTTTTACTTTTTTCGTCTGATGCAGCTGCGCCTTTTGTTTATTGAATTTTTAGGTAACATGACGTAATTTTACTCCGCTTCTGTTTAGTCTCATTTTTTATTTATTAAAATTTATGAAGAGGTTAACAAGAACTATTCACGTCATTCCAACCACGTGGACGCTGATTTGGATCGGGGGCTTTGATGAACTGACATTAATATGATAAATTGTGAATGGTTAACGTATTTCAAGGTAGATCCTAGTTATGTTTTGCATCATTCTACTTTTTTTAGTGGGGGGTGGGGGGTGTTAGAATCTGCCATTGTACGGATAAAAGAACTCTTGCTTGCTTAATTATTATGTAAATTACTGAATTGCCTGCTGGACCTGAGGCTGTTTCGGTAACAGCAAGAATATTTTAATTAGGGGCCATCCATTTATTACGTTCGCATGAAATTGGCTATTTTTCGATGTCACTCCTCCCGTGCGAACGTACCTAAAACTTTTTTTGGTCGTCGTTTGTAGTTGCCATTTCGATAAATAAGTTAAAAATTATGTCTTCTTTTATAGAAGCACACGTGCTTAAATTCGAAAAGTAAAAAATTGACGCCAGGCTATTGTAAGAAATGAAAGCAATTATAATTAGATACAAGCCGAACACAAACGAAAATAATTCCATATGAACAAACGATATATGTGTAAAAACAGATAAGAATAATTACAGCTGCAGACTTGTCTTTCGGTGACACTACTTTGTGAAAACTGTAAGCAAATAGTTTTTTTAATGTGAACGTTCTCACCTTGTGAACCCCACTCACCCTGTTCACGTTTGTTCGCTTTTTAGGATACCCTCCCTTCTCAGTGCGAATGTAATAAATGGATGGCCCCTTAAACTGAAGAAGGGAATCGTTGTGATTTTGTATCTTTATTCGCGTTTTGATACTTTAGGTCTTGAAGTTCTATTTATGAATAATAGTATAAAATTTATCAATACAATTCCTCTGTTTTATCAAACTCTATGTACTCGAATTGACCTTTCCAAATCTTAAACACATTGGAACTACTTGGCAGTAATTTGATAATAACTGACAATGATTTTCCAACGACGCGAAGCACTTCTATGTACACTTGGTAACAAAAATTCAAGACATATTACCCTGTAAATTGGTGTCCTACAAGGGTCTCCCCTAGCTCCCGCATTGTTCAACCGGCACATCTAGGATCTCCCAGTCACTCAAAACAAGAAATATGCAGATTATATTATTCTTTACAGTCACAGTGACTTTTCACCAATAGAAAGGGTCCTTTAACACAGCCTAGGGAAACTTCGACCTAATGGCCAACTTCGGAGCGAGTGTGAGTGGGAGGGTTACTGAAGTAACTTTTCTCAGAATTTCTCACTGTTTCCCCCCAAAACGCCATAATTAGTTTAGATCAAAGCCTTTAATCTGTCTCCACTCGATAACCGTAACAGATATGAAGAAACGTATTGATAACTTTGATCCAAATTGGGCACCTTTGGATGGGGTCAGGCACTGAGATAACTTAGTACCTTTAAAGTTTATTTCATCATTTCATTTCCAATCTCTATTCTCGGACACGTTCCACATCGATGACGTCACTATTCCATGCCGGCCAACGCAGTTTGGTTAAAGAACAAGGTGTCACATCAATCTTAGGGGTTCATATTCGACAGCTCTCACCAGAGGTAAGTTTGTGCCTCGAACAATAAGCATTGCAGTCGGAGGCAGCCTTATTCGTGTTTCCATCCGTTATTGGCCATTCCATGAAGCTTTCTTACTCTCTTTGGTATGTCAATTTGTATGATCTCTTCGAGAAGTTGACATGACTAACCCTCAGCTGAAAACCTAGAATTTTTTGGTTCAGCAATACGGTATACTTCATAAATGTGTCACTGTTTAGCTTCCATGGATGGCCGTTTAAATAATTAGGCCCATTTTACAGTACTCCAAGGTTTAAACCAACAACTAGCAACCGAAACAGGCTAGGCCCTGGTCTTGGTTCCCTTTTTTGAGGAGACCGTCACACAAGAGGTGTAGAGGTGGTAATCCCATAAATCACAGGCATCTATGTCAGCCTCGCGCCTGGATCTAAAGGCCTCCACAGATGAAGACCTGTTGATCCACGAGTCGGATCATATCGCATGCCCAAACCATCTAGGCCTGTTTCATTTGAGGACAGCATCTTTGGGCTTCAGGTGAAGCAACTTCAAGAGTGCAGACGTACTGACTTTTCACGTGACACATCCGCAAAAGCATGGCTATTTTATGACGCATGGGACGTTTGTCATCTTCAAGACGGGGTACCCAGCATTCTTAGCCGCAGGCCATTGTGCGCCGAACACAAGTGCTGTAGAGCTTACCAATTACTGGTGACGAAATGGCTTTACTTTTCAACAGTGGCATTAGTGCTCTAAATTTTCCTCAGGCACATTGCACTGGCATGACTGTAGCCAGCTCTCAACCACCACCTGGACAGATGCCATGACCAAGATAAATAAACTTGTCAACCATCTCCAGCATATCACCAGCCATTTTTACCTCTTTACATGGTCTCATGTCAATTGGGCGCGCTACACCAACACATCTTTTACATTTGAAAGGGGGTCTCCATCAGTCTACCCTTAATTCCAGAACACCTCTTGTGGATCCACAGATTATAGCCACTGCAGAGAATGGAATTCTGGCCAACACCTTTGCGACAAACCCCACATGAGTGCCTTCCTGTTTCTCGCAGCATGTTCAAATCCTTTGCACAGATCATAACCTTCGTTTTCAACATGTTAACCACGAGCGTTTCACCTAAAGTCCTTTCTTCCAAACATGTAACCTCTCCATCAGTTCTTTACGAGATTCTGCAACAATGAGCAGGTCGTCGGCATAGAGCAAATTTCATGGACAACAGACACGAAACTCGCTTGGCAAGGCATCCAGAACAACAGTAAAAAGAAGTGGGCTTAACACCGATCCCTGATGCACACCAACCTTCACCTCAAAGTTCCCGCTGAGTGAGCTCCCAACCCTCGCTCTACTCCTATTATGAAATTTTAAAAAACTTATGAAATAGGTGATAAAAATTTCATTTTGAATATTATCTTCTTTAATACACTTTAGATCGTAATCCAACGAATTCAGTGATTGGTATACAATGACTTTCATCTTTCATTTTTCCAATTCTTTTTTTATTAGTATTATCATAATATTTCTAGATATTTACTGAAGTCGAATTTATATTTTTCATTCCACAAATCTTGATATACATCATCAGTTTCTATTTTACAAGTAAAAGAGTCGGTATCTGTTAACAGCAGTTTGGCTTTATCACCATTTTGAAAATATAGTTATAATGAAATGCATACGTTAATGTCTTAGAATGATCAAGAATACATGTACCCACATATATTGGTTTATTTAAAGTTAGTTTTTCTTTGATCGTATGTACAACAATCAAATTATCGATAATAATCTTAGATGATACATAAATTGGTTCACCAGCTCGTTTTATTAATTTTTTTCATAAGTAAAGGGTCTCACATCCTTTTTCTTTCTGAAGTTCTCCATAGCCTTTCCAAAAATTGAGTTTTCCGTTAAGATGAAAAATCTTTTTCAAAACTATTTTTAGAATGAGTTCTTTTCAGAATATTAAAATAGATTTATTGCTTTAACCAAGGAGACTGATTAAATTCTGGTACTCTGAACTTTTATCACTTTCAATCCAACATCCAAATATAATTCAAGGTTTCTATTATGTAAAACATAGGGTTTTTATTATTCAAAGTAGGAATCAATTTATGAACAAGGCCTGTTGTTAAATTAAATTTGTCAGTTATTTTTTTTACAATATGGGGATAGAATATCTTCTATGCGTGACGAGGAACTTGATATTGTTGGATACGATTTTTTACGTAAGAATAGAGAAAAGGGGAATTTGGTGGCGTTCTTTGGTTCATCCATTCTAACATAATATATCTAAGAAGGACGGACCTAGAGGTCACAGGTTTAGAGGGAAGATTGATTGAAATTTTTATCGTAAGATCGATGTCTATACTTTTTTCTTATAAGCCCCCGGATAGTTCAAACTATACCCACAAAAAATTTACAACAAGAATCTGAGATGTGAATGGAAGAACTATTTGTGAAAACAAAGACAACCCCAGCAGGAAATCTAAATTGCAATTATCTCGTCCCAAATGACCACAAAGAAATGAGAGACATCATAATCAACGGACTCGTACAAATAATTGAAATACCGACAAGAACAACAAAAACAACAAAAAACATTACTAGATAGTGGCGTGGCGACGGGTGCATTATCTTTTTGGGGGGAGGGGGGCAAGCAGTAAATGAAGCATGGCACAACCTTTCGAAAAATAATGTTATCTTGGCATCCATGTCTTAGAGTATTAGTACTATAATTTTGAGAACCTTTATAACCTTAATTTTTACACTTGATGTAGCACATAAAAAAATAGAAACAATACAAAGTCAATGTCTCTCTTTTTGATACACATACGATTGATGCTCAGAACAAACTAACATTTTGTAATGGAAAAACACTTAAAAATTATAACAAACAAATAGTACTACTTAGAAATTCTACTCTTTAGAGGAAACTATTACACGATCTCAAACGAATTTCATCTCTCTAAGTAATTTCCTAGGCTAAGTGTTAAAATAAGAGAGAAAAATAGCAAAAATTGATATTATTTATTTTTTTTAACGACCGCGAAATGTTTTCTGGTTGTTGAGATGGGATTAGACTAAATAGGCTACAGCTCCACAGTACTTTAAATACTTGCTGCAAGGTTTAAGTATGAAAGGAGAAATATTTTGCGCATGGATTAAACTAAGCAATCAAAGCTCTACAAAAATACACACATAACATATGTATAAGTTTATTTTTATCAAGTTCTAATACGTTTCTGGCGAATATCTTTTGGTGCCTTTCTATCAGTCAGAAAAATAGGATTTGAATACATTAAAAACACATAAAATAGGACTAACATGTCTAACTTTGTACAGGCGCCTGGCCCCTTCTCGTAAAACGCAATTCTTATTGTTCTCTTATCCGTATTTCTTTGCCATACCTCTGCCCCGATACCGTATGCTAGCCAATACTATAAAAGTTTTAAAGTTCCCCATGTATGGTGCAATAGAGTTTTATAGAATTCTTTCTTGGTCTAGTTTGGGGAGACATTTTAAGGTTGTCCCTCTAAGAGTGCTGTGAAACGTCTATTGTGCACAACAGGGTTGCCCAAGAACATTTAAAGCCGCAGTTTTTTAGCAAAGCAACATAAAGCCAGGATGGAGAGAAAAACAGCGAATGTCGCCCCGAACGAAGACGTTTAGCTGAGGTTTTTCGTGAACAATTGGGAGAAGGAACACACACAATAAAGATTCAGAAATGGAGGGTAACTTGATGAGTCAGGTAAAGTCTTTGAGGCTGAATTGTGACTTTTTTGCTTCTAAGTATTTCATCAGAGAGAGAGAGAGACAGAGACAGAGAGAGACACAGAGAGAGAGAGAGAGACAGAGAGAGACAGAGAGAGACAAGGAAAGGATAAACATGCGAGGAAAGCATAGTTAAGATGGCAGTGTTTATTAATTACACTATCAAGTGGTGGCCTTTGCCCATAGGCAAAAGCCACCACTTGATAGATATTAATTACAATAAGTGACAAAACTAAGATTCTTGCCTCTTGTGTTCCCAAATTCCCTGTGCTGACGACCTTACTGGTGTTGTTAGAAAAATGTATGTGGGAAAATTTAAAGCAAGGAAGATTCTCACAAGCGACTACTTCAAGTAAGACGAATGAGCTTTCAAAAAAGACCTACAAATTTTGATTGAATTTGATTGAACTTTGATTGAATGGATGTCTTCGTAGCAGGAGAATGTTTTTAAAAGAAAATTAATGACAGTAGGCGATCATCAGACCGGTTTATAGCGAGTACGAGGACGTAACTGCGCAGAGCTCACAAAGGTGATTAAAGATCAATTAAACGAAGGGGATTATTATCTGCGGAAACCAAGAGAATCTGTAAGTGAACAAGAATGGTCAGCATATATGAAACTGCGAAACATGACCAGGAGGCTAATCCGTCGTTATAAAGCTCATCATTGCCGGAATAAGCTAAACAATGATAACGATAGTCCAGAAGATTTCTGGCAACAAGTTAAAAGATATTATCCAACAAAAAGGCGATGATCTAAGTCCAATTTTCTTTATCATTGTAGGTGAAAACGCTTGCACAGTTTTTTGCCACAATAGGGTCTTCTCTTCAAGAAAAAGCAACCAACTTGAACAATATGATAATGGAAGGTTTTCAAAAATGGTGAATTTACAGAAGTAAATCCTACGGCTAACACCCTCAAATTCAAAGAAATTCAGATTATCGAAATACTGGTGTTTTCAAAGTCACTAAAAGCATCAAAGTCAGCTGAGCCAGACAACTTGCCATCAAGACTAATAAAGGACCGATCAGCACAAATTGCCACATCCCTTTGCTTTCTGGCAAGCAAAAGCCTACAACGTAACCTATTCCCAAAGAGTGGAAAATGTGTCAGAGTAACATGTGTGCACAAATCTGGAGATAGATCACAATCTGACAATTACAAGCCAGTATCTGTACTCAATGTTCTCGGGAAGGTCTTGGAAAAATGGTACGTAAGCACCTCCCCGAATACCTCGAAAAGAACAAGCTTCTGCCTGACACCCAGTACGGCTTCAAAGAAACAGATCTATGTAACATACCCTTACCCTCTTTTTTGATCACATTCGGACCAACATTAATGCACGCCAGCATTTCATAAAGATCTACCCAAAGCCTTTCATAGAGTCTAGCATGGTAATATACTGTCAAATGTGTCTCATTATAGGATTAAGAATATAGAGTTTTGTTGCCTGGAAGATTACTTTTATAAAAGGACTGAATATGTTTGCTATGATGGAGTAAGGTCGCAATGAGAGCACATCACGTATGGGGTCCTCCATAGGTCAGTACTTGGCCCACTCTAGTTCTTCATCTTGATTAATGATCTACACCTTGTCAGTGAAAAATGTAAAATCCTGATGTACGCTGACGATGCAGTAATATTCTACGCAAATAAATCAGCAAAAGCAGTCGAGGGCGTTACTAATCGGAAAGCAGGTCTCACTGGAAAATGGTTTAACGACAACAATTTGATTAAAAATTTCAAGAAAGGTAAAACGGATTTTATTATGCATAGAACCTGTCAAAAATTGACAAGGCAACGATTATTCAATATTGCAATTGAGCAAACAAACAAAAACCAAGCCACGAATATCTTGGTGCCAGTCTTGGCCATCATTTTACACTGCAACGACAAAGTAATGAAATATATGAAAAAGCCTCTAGTGGCTTGAAATTACTACAACGAATTCGACCAAACATTACCCCACATGTAGCAGAAAAGATGTATTACCTAATGATACGACCAATCGTTCTATGTTGCTATCCAGTGTACATAAATTTGGGTGATAATCCCAAAGCTAAATAGCAATCAACACAAGACAGAGCCCATAAAATTGTAGTGAATACTAAAAACATATCCCTGAAATAGGACACCCTCGATAAAAAGCAAAAGAAATGAATCCCAGTTAGTGTTTTCAAGTCCATAAACGAGACCAAGTGACAAAATTTAAATACCTAGGTTATCTGATAACATCAGATGGTAGATGTACAACAGAAATAAGGAAAAGAATTGCAATGGCTAAAGATACTTTTCAAAAACTGAAAACAATACTAACAATCAGAAACATAAAAACTACCACAAAAATCAGAGTTTAAAGATATATGTATGGTCAATTCTTTTATCTGGATGTGAGTGTTGGACGATTGACGGGGGGATGGGGAAGGGATTAGGGGCGGCAGAGACGTGGTTTATCAGAAGAATGATAAAAATATTATGGACAAAGAAAAGGTCAAACGAATCAATTCTTAAAGAAATTAATACAGAAAGGTCATTAATTATGACTATAAGAAAAAGACAACTGGAATTCCTAGGACACATATGTCGTCACAAAAGCTTAGATCACCTGGCCCTTACAGAAAAGATTGATGGGAAACGTAGCAGGCATTTGACCATAGAAAATTTCACGTGAAAATCGGTCTCGTCTGGTACTAACTAAAGTACGATGTGAACCAGAACCTTTCGCATTCCATGAAGCGACAATTTTGAACAAACCATCGAGGGACTTAAGAAATGAGAATTTCTACTTCAATTTCAAAAGAGAAATGAGCAAACTAAAAATCTAATTTTTATTAAGTTATTTATAGTTTTTATTCTTTTTCCTTGTGAATCTGATCTGCTTTATAAACTTTTTTTTCAACTTTAACAATATATTTATTTGTAATATGTTTACTGGAAAGGTTATCCTGTATAAATACGGAACATTATTCTGTTTCGTACAATGTGGGTGTTAAATACCGGTATTATCTATCTCAGCATCAGGTCCATTTCTTTGGACTTTAGACAATGAGGACTTTGGGGAAAATGTGGGTAACTCCCAGTCTAGCAAACATTTGCAGAGTGCCTAAATAGTATTTGATTTTCAGTTGATCTAAAAATCCTTCCGCCCTCGGTGGAATATTTCCCAGAGCTCCAGTTATTATTGGGATTATACAGGTAGAAGGCTTTACATGCCACATGCGGACTACCTCAATTTTTAGATCAGCATACCTGAAGATCTTTTCAGCTTCTTTCTGCATCATTCTATGGTCACCTGGGCATGCAGCATCAACAATAAGACATTCACGAGTCTCTTTTTATGAGCAGCGTGATGTCTGGCTTATTATGTTTAAGTCTTCTGTTGGTTTGTAGCTTGTCCCAAAGGATCTTCACCTTGTCAGTTTCAACAACTGATTCCGGAATATGGTCATACCCCTTCTCAGCTACCTCAATACCAACTTTCGACAAAGTTATCAGAGGAAGCTTTTGCACACAGTATCGTGTCACATTTTATACTCGTGTTGAGCAAGCGGTATACATTCACTGACAGTGTGCATTCTTTCCTCCGGGTGTCTGTCACGCATCCGGCACAAGTTACTTTCAACTGTTTTGTAGTATTTCTTCTTTACAGTGTTAGTGGCTAGGGCCTGTTCTTGGGTCGCTATCAAAAGGCTTTCTGTTTCTCATTTCATGTCACTCCTTGATATTCATAGCCAAGAGTTCTCAGTCTTTACATCCTCCGCGTCACTGTCAAACTTTACATGGATGTCTATTGCCTTCCAGTGTATTATTCTCTGCTCTTTAACCCTGGTTTTGTATTACAGCTTTCCTTCTATAGCATCTTGCTGCAGATTCAATGTCGAACTGACATACTGCAGTAGCTCCTCCTCACGTCTAACCAGGTAGTAATCTAATGCGCACTTCTCGGCTGCAATAAAACCGTTCACACTAATTAGCCCCCTTTCGTTAGGCATTCTTTGCATGTAAAAGGGGTCTAAGTTTGATTTGGGATAGTGTTATATGTATTTGTACAGTAGCTTGCATGTCTGCTGGTCAGTCTCGTTTTGTTCATTGAATTCCCAATCGAGTATCTGCACTGTATCTAACGAGAGGAACAGTGTATACGTTGATGGCAGATATTAGGTTTCTCGAGTTCAGTTAGACCTCAACAGTTTTCTGATATAGTGAAAATAGACATTCTTTACCCAGAGTTTCATCTCTTCTTTCAGGATATACTCTACTTTTAATATTGCAAGATACTTATACCCTCCTCCTTTAAGTACTCCTTTTCGTTGACCACTAGGCAGCTCAATACCTTAACAGGTTATCCGCTTCACTTCGTTCATTGTCACTACTGGACATTTAGATATACCAAATTCTATGCCTACGTCTTCAATTACAACTGTCACAGTTTGTACTAATGGATCAATTTTTCTTTCATAATTCCCAAAAACCTTCAGATCAGCCATGAATAGAGGATGGTTGACCTTTGGTCCAATACCTTCAAGCTTGTATCCCATTGACGATGATCGGAGAACCATCGGCTATGACAAATAGAAGGGGAAAAAACCTTCCTGGAAGATCCCTCTCCTTATGCTGACACTTCCGAGCAGTTGCTGGAATAAAGAGTGGTTTTCCAATTTTCCATGCTTGTTGAGATGAGGTCCACAACTTTATCAACGATTTTGAACATCTTTAAAGTCTGGCGAATCCACGAATGTGGTACCTTATTGTAAACTTTTCTAAAATCGATCCACGCCATAGACAAATTTGTATGGTGTCTTTTACAGTTCTTCACCACTGCCTTGTAAATCTTGAGATAATCTTTGTGCCTTGCTACTTCTTACGACATCCCTGGTGCTCCACAGAGAGCAATTAGTTATGTTTTAGGTGCTCAGAAGTTTTCTCAGCAGACACTCCAATGCATACCTTCTACAAAAGATTCAAGTAAGCTATTGGTCGGTAGCTTCCTACTTCAGGACTTTCAGTTGCATCTTTCATTACCAGAGTTGTCCAAACTTCCATCATCTATGACGGCACGTCTCCTATTAATAGACACCCTTTCAGCTCTTTGGCAATTCGGCTCAGGAGCGATTTGAACCTTTTAAGCCAGAACCCCTGAATTCTATCAAGGCCTGTAGCTTTCCAGTTTGGTAGGCCTATAACCCGTTGTTTAATACCTTCGTCGGGTATTTCAAAATTCATGTGGTCAGGGGTGGCATGCAGTTTATGTTTACGTTTTGTCAATTATTCAGCATTTTGGTTATGAGCCACGCGCCTTTCCCACATATCCGTCCAGAATTCCGTGACTACGTCTGGGTTCAGTAGTTCATCATTTTAGAAATCTCCTTATAGCTTCCTAAAAAGTGCCTCTGATTATTGTTAAGGAGGCTATTCTGCTCATACTGTACAGTGCACTCAATGTACGTTCTGACTTTCATCGATTTGTTAGATATCCTCTGTTTGATCTCTTCCATTAGCACCCTGAATCCTTTTTCCTTGATCTTGTACTTTTGTTGCAAATCCCGTTGAACCGATTCTTTAGCATTGATTCTTGTCCTCTTAAACCAGATCTCAATCCTTCTTAGATGTTTTCCAAGAATTCGAATGTCTCCTTCTATTCTCATCGTCCACATTTGCTCTTACACTTTCTTCTTTTCCATTGGTATAACTCCTACCCGTTCACCGACAATAAGTGCTGTAACTCGTATTAAATTCCTTAATCTGTGATGTTATCAGTACAGACATGCTTGAGTACACCATCCACTTTCACTGTTTTAGCTTGAACTTCACACCGATCTACATAGCACAAATTTAGTGGTTCAAGCTCAGGGTGTGGAATCATAATCTCTGTTAGTCTTGCCAAGATCTCATTCTCTTTATCACTCAACTGGAAGATCTCTTCATTGGTTGGTGTGCTTTGTCTACACCAGGAGTTCAGTGACCATTTACAGATGCGTTGTTTTCAGCGATGTCTTCATCTTCTTCTGATTCGAGATAGCCACCATCATCCTGAGCAACGGCGATCGACCTCCTGTTCTACTCAAGCTCACTAGCTGTAAACCATTTATTTTGCCTTATTGTGAAAATCCTGGTCACCAGTTTGTTGTTATCCATGTTGAACATGCTACCTTCCTTCAAACGATCTACAATTATTTTTCCAATGCCTCTCTCACCAACCTCAAAGGCTCTGTAAAAACGCTCTGACGCAATCCTATCCTCATCCTCCGTCCACTTGTGTCTCCCATCAGGAGTCTCTCTACATCTCTTAGGTTCTAGCTCTTGGTCGTTTTGGCTTGCTAGTACTGTGATGACGACTGAGGGGAGCCTGACTTTCCACTCCCACACTGCTGTGTGTGGAACCTTCAGCATAGCCTTCAGCCTCGTTAACGTTATCTGTTTCATGACTATATTTCATCATTTTGAAATTCTTTAAGGTTTACTTTTCCTAATATTTTTATCGAGACACTATCTGTGTCATGCTGCCTTCACTACAGATAAAGAGAGTTGCATGATTCCGCTGAGGTAGTATGTTAAATACCAAACTAATACATCTAGATACCGCGACTACTTAAAAGATTGAACTCTGTCGGACGTTAACCCGGTAAGTCTCAGAGTAGGCTAAAAGGTACTACACCTTGCCCAAGTGTGACCTGGAGGTAGTTGTGGCAAAGAGTAACTCATAAGCCCACGTCGAAACTCCACAACCGGATGCTGTTTATCGTTATACCCAGAACGTACATTATTATTATTATTATTATTATTATTATCCTTTCTTCATGCCTTTTTGTGTTTTACGGCTTTTGTCTGGGCAGCAGATTGAATCCCCCAATCTTAGGTGTCCATAGTCCTACTAATCTTGGCTGTTCCAAGCACACAAAGATGTCATTTGTCTCCCCTTAAGTTGTTCACCATTATTATTATCTTCATTTTGCACTTAGCACAAGTCGTT
Organism: Morbakka virulenta; assembly: GCA_003991215.1. NCBI lineage: Eukaryota > Metazoa > Cnidaria > Cubozoa > Carybdeida > Carukiidae > Morbakka > Morbakka virulenta. Next base: position 2,587,685 of record RDPX01000036.1, on the reverse strand, counting down.
CTTTTTTGCCGAATGATACCTCTTGAACAAGCAACAGCTAGCAGTCAAGGGTCAAGAGGTTTCTTTCACCTGACATCTTCAATACTTTTCAAAGTATCCTGGCTGTTCCCAGCAAGATTGTTTTTGTACCACCCCAACACCTACTTTAATCTCTAGTTTATCCATCCATCCAGTGAAACTTTTGCTTACGCACCCCATAGCACCTACCACCACTGGTGCAACTAACGCTTTTCTTAAAGACCAGAGCCTTTTCAATTCCCTCTTTAGGTTTTGTTATTTCTCAATGTTTTCATTTTCTTTGTCATGCACCCTATTTTCTCCTGGAACAGCAACATCAATGCAGGACGTCGTCTTTTTCTTTACCAATACCAAATCAGGTCTCCCAGCCTCAATTACTCTGTCGCACTGGATATTCATGTCCCAGAATAATTTCACTTCATCGTTTTCTACTGGCTTGTCTGGGCAATGTTCTTACCATTTTTCCTTTCTGTCAAGTCCACTCTATTCGCACCACTTCCAATGAATTAGCTTGGCAATATTGTCATGCTTTCTTTTGTACTCCCGCTGGGCCAGTTTTTTTACNTCTCAATTTTTTCATTTTCTTTGTCATGCACCCTATTTTCTCCTGGAACAGCAACATCAATGCAGGACGTCGTCTTTTTCTTTACCAATACCAAATCAGGTCTCCCAGCCTCAATTACTTTGTCGCACTAGATATTCATGTCCCAGAATAATTTCACTTCATCGTTTTCTACTGGCTTGTCTGGGCAATGTTCTTACCATTTTTCCTTTCTGTCAAGTCCACTCTATTCGCACAACTTCCAATGAATTAGCTTGGCAATATTGTCATGCTTTCTTTTGTACTCCCGCTGGGCCAGTTTTTTTACACTCGCATATTAGATGTTGAACGGTCTCCTCTTTCCCCCCGCACTTTCTACATAAGGGACTTTCTCTAGTTTTGTCGATTGTATTCTTAAGATAGTCTGTTCTTAACGCTTGCTCTTGGGCAGCGAATATTAGTGCCTCGGTTTGCACTTTAAGATCATTTTTCACAAGCCAGTTCCAAGATAATCCCTTATCTATTTTATCAATCATCTCACGGTCGAACTGTCCATATATTCTTTTATCGTGCCATTTCATTTTAATCTTGTTTTGGTTGCTCCTTTTAAATTCTTTCTTCCCAATCAGGTTTTCAGTCTGAATGATATCAACTTCCTTCACACCTTTGAGAAGCTCTTCTTCTAAATCCCCCACGTACAATCCAAAATTGTTCTCCTTACTTTGCACACAATCTTCAATGCTAATCAAACCTCTTCCACCATCTATTCGTTTCACATACAGTTGATCAACATCACTTTTTAGATAGAAAGCACCGTACATAGTCAAGGTTTTTCATGTTGTTCTATCTAATTCCTCTACTTCTACTGAATAATTCCGGCTCCATATTTCAGGAGCGCAGCAGCCCATGTGTTGATTGCTTTTATCTTGTTCTTGCCATTAAGTTTGGATTTTAGTACTAGTCTTAACCTTCTCTTATATTCAGCAACCACTTTTTCCTTCATTTCCTGTTCTTTTATCTCATCCAGTTCAAGGATACCAAGGTAAGTGTACCCCTTTTCTTCTACTTCTCTCATTACTCCTGGATTCTGAAGATGGATTCCTTCAAACCTAACCATTTTCCCTCTCTTCAGAACAACCACTGCCCACTTCTTTAAACCAAATTTCATACCAATGTTCTCACTAAATAGATACATTGTTTGCAACAGGCTATCTATTTGGTTTTCGTTCTTCCTAAAGAGTTTTAGGTCATGCATATAAAACATATTGTTTAGTTTGTATTCACTTTGACCCAATTTGTAGGATGCCTTTACTTTTCGTAAGCGTAGGGAGAGTGGGATCATAAACACGACAAAAATGAACGAAGAAAGGCTATCTCCTTGGAATATGCCTCTATTGACATCCACCTCACATAGATCGGGCCCATTGGAAGAGAAGAGAAGTTTCCATCCCTTCATACTTTCTTCAATAAAACTTCTGACGTTTCCAGCAATGCCACATCCCAAAACACTCTAAGATCCAGCTATGGGGGGCAAAATCGTAGGCTGTCCTTTAATCAATCCACGCCATTGCTAGATTTGTCTTTATTTTCTTACAATCTTTAAATATCGCCTTATCAATCAATAGTTGGTCTTTAGTTCCTCTGCTTTTTCTTTTGCACCCTTTTTGCTCCTCTGGGAGTAAGTTCTCACTTTCTAGAAAGCATTGCACCTCCTCTTATATTATACCAGTCATTAACTTTCACATGAGTGTCAAACAAGTAATTGGTCTAAAATTATCAACTGAATTTCCCTTGGCTGCATCTTTTTGACCCAGCACAGTTCTACCATATGTCATCCAAGGTGGTGTGTCCTTCTTTCCTTTTAGCATTTCATTCAACTGAGATGCTATTCTGCTATGCAGCTTATTGAGCCTCTTTCTCCAAAAACCTTGCAGCCCATCGCATCCCGGTGCTTTCCAGTTTGCCATCTTTCTGCATTGGTAATTGACTTTGTTCTCATCAATCAGTATATTTCTTTGCTTCACCTTCTCCATCTCTCCTTTCAGTTCCTTCAACCAATCAGTTTCCTCATTATGCTCTTTCTCTACAATCTATATTTCATTCCAAAAAATCTAACTCTCCTCAGCATTTGAGATATGACCGTCACTGTTTCCTGTCTGACCATTCAAATCATAGTAGACTTTCTTTTGATCAATATCAAACAATCTGTTTATCCTGTACTGCTCTATTCTTTGGTCCTATCTAGTGATTTTAGCAGCATTCAGGGGGATTCTTTGCTTTATTTCTTCAATCACAGTTGTTAACCCTTTCCGTTCTACTCCTTCCTTGACGTTTTACCTTCTTTATGTTTCAAGGTATTAAGATGTGTATAAGAAACTGTAAAAAGGTAAAAATAAAAAATAATATAAAAATATAACAAAAATGGTACAAAATTATTAGGTAAAAATATTTAAATTTGGAAGAAAAATTAAGGTGAAAAAAATCATTACACAATATATGATTCATAGGAGTCATTGATCTTCTATCAGATTGAAAGAGTTCTTCTGAAGATACGGGCAGTACTATTTAACACTATTTTTGCATTTCGGTGAGTGATAATTTTCCTGAGATATCGTTTACATATTTCTGGGTTCCCTTTTTAGCCATTCCAATTGCCCCAACTATGACCGGAATTGCTTTTGTTTATATTTCCCACATCCTCGACACTTCAATTTCAAGGTCTTTACATTTACTGAGCTTTTCAAGTTCTTTTACAGATAGGTTGTTGTCAGATGGTATACTCATATCAATGATTTTACACGTCTTTCCCAGTTTCTCCTTGATAACAATGTCCGGCCTATTAGCTTGTCTGATTCTATCAGTTCTTATCGGGAAGTCCCATAGAATAGTCACGTTTGGCTTATCAAGAACAGGTAAAGGTTTATGCTCATACCACTTGTCTGTTGTTTCGATATTATAGTGGTTACAGATTTTCTAGTGTATAAATTAACCGACACGATTGTGTCTATTGGTATACTCATTTGGGGCAAGCATGGAACAGCCTAGAATGAAGTGGTCAATGGCTTCAGTACTTTTGTTACAGAACCTACACTTCTCGTCTGCACCATTATGAATCACATACACCTCATAATTCCTGGTAAAGAGTGCTTGGTCCTGAGCAGCGACAATAAGCCCTTCCGTCTCTGCCTTCCGACCTGCACTTCTCAGCCACTGATGGGTCTCTTCTAAATCAACATCAGCTTTTTGCCTTCGAAGTGCGTATTGGCCATGCAATGATTGCATAATCTTTTCAATTTGCAGGGATTCTAAGTATTCTTCAATTCCCCTTCCACCTCAATTTCCAAATCAAGGTCTAGCTCTCGCTCAAACTGTTTCGCTTCCTTAACAAAAGAATGCGAACCTTTTTTATTCTCAACGCTAAACACAAACTGCAACCTCCAATCTTCTGATAGATCTAAATATCGGAAAAGGCAAATTGTGGACGTTCTGTAAGAAATTTCGAGTTGTGTCAACCCTCTTCCACCTGATTTTCATGGGAGGTAAACACGTTCAACATCGGCTTTTGGATGGTGTATGCTATACGTTGTCAGTAATTTCCTAATCTTAGTGTCTAATCTTCTTATTTCTGTATGGTTCCAATCAATGATATTGAAGCTGTATTTGATGACAGGAGCAGCTAATGTGTTGTATGCCTTGATTCGTTTTTTGGAATTTAGCTCGGTCTTGAAAATCAATAGCGTACTTCTTAAAAGCTCGTTTTTAAGTTTTTCTTTCATTGGAGCATGTTGGATCCCACTGGATTCGTCAACACCAAGGTACTTGTACAAATTTTCCTGTTCCAGATCTTTAATTATTGCTTCCTCATCAAGTCTACCATTGTTAATCATCACCAGTTTGCCTTTGATAAAAGTAGCTTTGGCGCTCTTACTCAACCAAAATTCCGTACCGATATCATCATTGAAACCTTTCACAATTCACAATCCTCAACAGTCCTTCAAGTTCGTTATCACCTTTTGCCTGTAATTTCAAATCATCCATGTAAATACTTCTAAAGACTTAAGAATCCAGTCGTGTGGAACGCTTTTAAATGTTTTTTTGTAGTCATTTCATGCACAACTCATATTCCTTTTTCTATTTTTGCAATTTTCGAGAAGCATTTTGTTTACTAGCAATTGATCCTTGCACCCCTATGATCCCCGCCTGCATTCGTTCTGTTCGGGAGGGAAAAGGCTGCTTTGTTCCAGGTGTATATAAATTCTGTCTGTCATGGCTGATGTTAAAAGTTTGTATGTCGTAGACAGACATGTAATTTTTGGCATCGTTCGTTTCATTATTCTTGGCCAGTAAATATGTTGTTCATTTGCACAGCCATTCTGGTTTTTTTCAGATTTATTCATAATTTAATTCAGTGAGTTTGGCACGGGACGAAGATTGAACATTTAACCAAGAGTTCGGAACTTTATCAATTCCATGTGACTTTCATTTTGGGGATTTGGCTAGTGCTGCTCTCAATTCCATTACAGTGACATTTTCCCACTCTTGTTTGTTGATGTTATCATTCTCCTTGTCAGTATTCCCGTTCCAGTTTCGCTTTCTCATTAACGTTTTTCTCTTCCTCTCATATACGTTTCCAAAACTTCTCCACATTATCCTTTGGTGGCGTTTCTTTAATTGTAAGTTGATTTTTCCCTATCTGCCTATAAAACATATTCGCATCCGTTTGAAAATCTTATTTTGCCTGTAAAAATTGTGTCGCTTATCAAACCTCCTTTAGTCGCTGTGACTTTACTTGCATAATTTGTTTTAACTCTTCTTTTACACTAGAGATGTCTCTGGAATTTGCGATCTTATACTTTCTTACAACCTTTCTAACTTTTCTTGTTTTTGATTTGCTATTTCTTTCAAATTCAGTTAGTATTGACATCTCGCCTCTCAACATTTCAATTTCATTTTCAATGCGAACTTTCCATTTTATTTTTTTCGTTGGTTTTGTCTTCTTGGTCTCTTAGTCTTAACTCCAAGTTTACTTTCGATAGTTTTTGCACTTGCATAAAAATGGTGTTGAGATCGTCCATATCTGGGTCAATGTCATCAAAGAGTTTCTGTATAATCAAGTTTGCCATGTTTAAAAATTTGTCCTGTCATTTTTTCATTTCTATTTTTGTTAGGCTTTCACGCTCATCCATACTTATAGCCTCAACCATTGCTATATTTTCAAGAAACTCATTTTTAAAACCATTCTACACATCGTCATCAATTTTTTCCCTTAGTATCGCGATTCGTTCCTGTTTCTTCGTTACAACTACTTTTAGCGTTAATTCTCAGAAGGGGAGATGCTACCAATATTATCAATCGTGTCATATCTTACATTGTGGTTTCTGTTATCTACTTCAAATTCCTCCTCAGAACCTTGATCAATTGGAATGTCATTCAGCTCTCTTAATTGATCTTCTAGACCAGTTTTTAAGTCATCAGCTACCCTAATATCAACATCACTGACATCTATCTCCGCTACATCAGCTCTTACCATATCTTTAATTTCGTGAAGTTCAAAATCAGTCAGTCTCTTTTTATTTAAGATATCACGCCTAACATTTGCTAATCTATTGCCGTCAAAGTTCATTCTCACTCCCCGGTTACAGTTTCTCCAAATAATAAAAGTATTTTCAATATGATTCCCTTCTGGTTTTTCTGGAGACATGTAGAAAGCATGCATCACTTCTTTATAATCCTCTCTACTTCACCTTTGGCGTTTTTCTTTAGCTTTCTTCGTTGATGGTGTATCTCTACTTGGGCCACTCAATTCGCTTTTTAAAATGCATCTAGTCCTTCTGACAAGCCCTTTTCGT